>CM053035.1:212500975-212890975 GCA_028564925.1 Lithobates sylvaticus | reverse complement strand
ACAGTGATGTAGTGGGTGGCACAGCAATGTAGTGGGTGGCACAGTGGTGTAGTGGGTGGCACAGTGGTGTAGTGGTTGGCACAGTGGTGTAGTGGGCGGCACAGTGGTGTAGTGGGCGGCACAGTGATGTAGTGGGCGGCACAGTGATGTAGTGGGTGGCACAGTGATGTAGTGGGTGGCACAGTGGTGTAGTGGTTGGCACAGTGGTGTAGTGGGCGGCACAGTGGTGTAGTGGGCGGCACAGTGATGTAGTGGGCGGCACAGTGATGTAGTGGGTGGCACAGTGATGTAGTGGGTGGCACTCTCGCCTAGCAGTAAAAACAGTTGCTGGTTCAAATCCCAACCACGACACTACCTGCCTGGAGTTTGCATGTTCTCCCTGTGCCTGCATGGGTTTCCTCCAGTTTCCTCCCACACTCCAAAGACATTCAGTCCAAAATTGGTCCCAGTATATGAATGTGAGTTAGGGACCTTGGATTGTGGGCTCCTTGAGGGTAGGGACCGATGTGAGTGTGCAATGTACAGGGATAGGGACAATTGTAGACACTCACCCACGCTCACTCAGGTTGAACTGGATGGACTGGTGTCTTTATTCAACTTTACTAACTATGTAATTATGTCCCCCCAGGGCAGGACCCGGACCCCTATAAGCATTGTATGCCCAATTACTTGCATATAAGCTTTCAAAATGGGCACTTTTGATTTTTCACGTTTGGGTCCCATAGACTTCAATGGGGTTCGTTATTCAGGTCCGGACTTTCCCGAGCCCACGCAGTTGTGTGACAATAACGAATGAATATTCGCTATTGTCATGCTGATTCACCTCCCGGGCAATCTGGAAGCGGATCTAGAGACCCGTTTCCTGATTTGCCAAAAGGAGAACTGATCCTATTGGCCTAGGAGGAGGAGGGAGGAGATGCACGGCTACCAAGATTCCAAAGATTGCCCGTCGCCCGGAGGTGAGATGGGGGTAAGTGCGGGGCCCACCGGAGGGGGGTGCGGGTGACCCGACCAACTGGGGAGGGAGTGGCTGTGGGAGCATTTTTTGCCACCCACCAAAAAAAAACACCATTCACTGGAGCCGAGGCTGTAAATCACAGGCTGTGTGCTGGATCTCCCTCTCCTGTCACCTTTTTATGTCTTGGTGTCACTGGTGCAGATAGCAGAGGAAGGAGGCAGTGGACAGAAATTACATTTTGGGGTTGAATTACTAAAGGCAAAAAGATTGTGCAATTTGCAAAAGCTTGGTAAATGAGGAGGAGCTCTTCTATCCCTTAATACCCAATCATGTGCAAGCAAAAATGCAGTTTTTTTTTATTTTCTCTGCAGGTGATTGGGTATTCTTTGCAAAGTGAAGCTTCACCTCATTTATTAAGCTCTGGAGTCACTGCCCTTGCAGGTAGAGTGCACAGTCTATTTGCCTTTAGTAAATCCACTCCTTAGTGCTCTGGACTGAGGCAAGTACACACTACAGAGGGATACGCTTTGTTCAGATTTCATGTCTGAGGTTTACAACCACTTTAAATCAATCACTTACACTGCTTCAGCTATTCAAATATGATTTAGTGGATTGCCGATCGGGCCGATATTTATGCTCAGTCCGAGGTCCTTCAACAGGAAACCATAAAACCGACCCTTCAGGACGCATAAAGGAGGTTCTTCTTTTACGAGCCGGCGTCCTGATTTATGTGTTTACCTTTCCCATTAGTAAGATAGATTTTCAGGTGAGTGCTAATGCAATTCCCTTATTATTCCCACCAAACAATCGGCCTTTAATGCAATGTGGAGGATGATTTAAGCCCAGGGCTATGCAGATATATTCTGAGAACCTTCTGAGATAGAAGTGCAGGTAGTGGGGGAAATAATCACCGCTTAATATGTAGAGTGCTCTATTTATCAGTGTTTGTGCTTGTAAGTCATCGCCATGAAGATTTACATTGTATCATACGTGATACATTCATTTATTATACTCTTATATCACTTCATCCGCTGATCCACCTATAAGGCAGCACAGAGTAGGATTGCATGCTAGCACATTATGCTAGACGTGAGATATTCATTTAATATACTAGATTTTGCAGAGTTCCATGGTGCTTAGTTCATCCCCTAAAATTAACCATGTGTATTACTTCCCTACCATAAGTAGCACCCTCCTAGCATATGTAGCACCCTCTTACCATAAGTAGCACCCTCCTAGCATATGTAGCACCCTCTTACCATAAGTAGCACCCTCTTACCATGTGTAGCAGCCTCTTACCATAAGTAGCACCCTCCTAGCATATGTAGCACCCTCTTACCATGTGTAGCAGCCTCTTACCATAAGTAGCACCCTCCTAGCATATGTAGCAGCCTCTTACCATAAGTAGCACCCTCCTAGCATATGTAGCAGCCTCTTACCATAAGTAGCACCCTCCTAGCATATGTAGCAGCCTCTTACCATAAGTAGCACCCTCCTAGCATATGTAGCAGCCTCTTACCATAAGTAGCACCCTCCTAGCATATGTAGCACCCTCTTACCATGTGTAGCAGCCTCTTACCATAAGTAGCACCCTCCTAGCATATGTAGCAGCCTCTTACCATAAGTAGCACCCTCCTAGCATATGTAGCACCCTCTTACCATAAGTAGCACCCTCCTAGTATATGTAGCAGCCTCTTACCATAAGTAGCACCCTCCTAGCATATGTAGCAGCCTCTTAACATGTGTAGCAGCCTACTAACGTGTGTAGCACCCTCCTAACGTGTGTAGCACCCTCCTACCATAAGTAGCACCCTTCTAGGGTATGTAGCACCCTCTTACCATGTGTAGCACCCTCCTATCATAAGTACCACCCTCCTAACATATGTAGCACCCTCTTACCATGTGTAGCACCCTCTTACCATGTGTAGCACCCTCCTATCATAAGTAGCACCCTCCTAGCGTATGTAGCACCCTCTTAACGTGTGTAGCAGCCTCATTACGTGTGTAGCAGCCTCCTACCATAAGTTAGGGTGACCAGACATCCCCGGTTTCTGGGGACAGTCCCCGGATTGAGGAGACAACCACAGTGTAAAAAAGAAAAGCGCAAAACGCAAAACGCACAAAATCACGGTAAAAATGCGTGTCCAAAAACGCGGCAAGCACCGCAAAAAGCACTGCAAAAACGCTCAAAAGCAAAATGCATAGATGTGAATCGAGCCTAAGGCTGCATTCACACCTGAGCGTTTTGTCGCCTGAAGCCTGAAGCTACAAAACGCTAGAGGTGAAAAAATACATTATTCTCTATGGAGACGGTTCACATCTCCACTCCAAAACGCCTGAAGCCCTACGCCTGAAGCTCAAACAAGTTCCGGACCCTTTTTTGTCACGCGAATCGGGCAGATTTGGGCGTTTTTATTCTTTTTACATTGGTGACCTTTTGCTCTGCACAAAATTCGCGGAAAAACACGGTAAAAAAACGCCGCAATTCGCACGATTTTCTGCCTGAAAAGCTTTGCTCAGGTGTGAATGCAGCCTTAGGCTCGATTCACATCTATGCATTGTGCTTTTGAGCGTTTTTGCAGTGCTTTTTGCGGTGCTTGACGCGTTTTTGGACACGCGTTTTTACCGCGATTTTGCCGGTATTTCTTTTTTTTTTACATTTTTTTTTTTACACTGTGGTTGCTTAGCAACCAGCTATATACAGTGTAAAAAAAAAAATAAATAAATAAAAAAAAAATCGCAAATTGCGGCAAAATCGCGCTAGTGTGAATGGAGCCTAAGGCTAGGTTCACACTGCTGTGAATTCTATTGCGAATTTGAGCCGTTGCGATCGCTCAAATTGACAAGTCATTTTAATAACATAGTTTTCTGCGAGTGCCGTTCACATCGATGCGTTGCGAATCTAAGCTGCGTAAAAAAAGGTTCCTGTCCGAGTTTGATCCGTGTGCAATGCGAATTCAGCTTCATAGACTGCTAACTTTGCAGTAGAATCACAAGAACACATAAAGAATTCGCAATGCAAATTCGCAACGCAATCGTATCAAAATCGCGCTAAATTCGCACCGCAGCAGTGTGAACCTAGCCTAAGAAGGCATGCTGTACTTTCTTTATAATTAATAGATGAAACATCATTTTATAGACTAATAAAACATTTACATGTAACCACTTGCCGACCGCTGTCAGCAAATATACGTTGGCAGAATGCCATGGCTGGGCAAAGTAACGTACCCGTACGTTACTTTGAATTTCCCGCCATGCGCGCCTGCCCCGTGCTCCTTGACCAAGCCCGCGGGACCCGTGGACTTGATCGCCGCGGGGATACCCGTGATCGTGTGACGGAGCTCAAGAACGGGGAGACGCCGATGTAAACAACATCTCCCCGTTCTGCCTAGTGACAGCACACTGATCGTCTGCTCCCTGTCATCGGGAGCAGACGATCAGTGTCATGTCACACACAGCCCATCCCCCAGACAGTTAGAATCACTCCCTAGGACACACTTAACCCCTCCCCGCCCCCTAGTGGTTAACCCCTTCACTGCCAGTGTCATTTACACAGTAATCAATGCAATTTTATAGCTCTGATTGCTGTATTAGTGACAATGGTCCCAAAAATGTATCAAAATTGTCCGATGTGTCCGCCATAATGTCGCCGTCATAAAAAATCGCTGATCGCCGGCAATACTAGTAAAAAAAAAAATATTAATAAAAATGCCATAAAACTATCCCCTATTTTGTAGACCAATTTTTTGCGCAAACCAATCAATAAACGATTATTGCGATTTTTTTTTTTTAACCAAAAAATATGTAGAAGAATACGTATCGGCCTAAACTGAGGAAAAAAAAACTTTTTTTATATATATTTTTGAGGGATATTTATTATAGCAAAAAGTAAACAATATTGTGTTTTTTTCAAAATTGTCGCTCTTTTTATTTTTTATAGCGCAAAAAATAAAAAACGCAGAGGTGATCAAATACCACCAAAAGAAAGCTCTATTTGTGGGAAAAAAAATACGTCAATTTCGTTTGGGAGCCACGCCGCACGACCGCGCAATTGTCAGTTAAATCGACGCAGTGCCGAATCGCAAAAAATGCTCTGGTCAGGAGGGGGGTAAATCCTTCCCGGGGCTGAAGTGGTTAAATAAAAAGTCTTATAACGTATTTTAATAATATATATTACGCATATAAATTGCAACCGGCATTCGCCGGAATGGTCTGAAATCTATGAGCCGATCGGACACGAGCCTCCACTTTGCTCACTCCTTGCTTCTCCCAATGCAATTTGCTTCTGATGCTGAGAAGAAAGATCTGACCTCTGCCCACCACTCTTGGCTCTCCGTGTTTCTACAGGAGTTTGGCAGCTGATAAAAGTACTGCGGGCCGTTCTCAAGTCAGCTTAATTGTAGAAGGGACAGAAGAGATGCTCTGCGGACATTTAGAACACAGCTGAAACGATACCTGACTGCTGTGCTGATAGCCAGTGAGCCCGTCGTTTTGCCTACCCTGGAGCCTGGATAGGCCAGAGATCGCCACCCTTTGGTAGACATGTGCAATTCGGTTTTTTTCGTTATTTTCGTTCATTCGTTATCGTACGAATGAACGAACGATTCGCTAAAATTTTTAACGAATAACGAATCGTTCGAATCGAACGAATCCGAAAATAACGAAAATCCGAAAAAATCAAATTAGAAACAACGAATGTACGAAAGAAGAAAATCCGAAAAACGAAAACAGGAACAACGAAAATGAAAATGAACGAAAAAATTTGTACATTCGTAACTTTTTTTTTTTTTTTTTTCGATTCGTAATTTTCCGTGTCTCTTACAATGGTGCTGCTTAACGTGCTTCGAATGGATTGAACGAAAAAATTCGTACATTCGTAACTTTTATTTTTTTGTTTGAATTGGTAATTTTCCGTGTCTCTTACAATGGCGCTGCTTAACGTGCTTCTAATGGATTGAACGAAAAAATTCGTACATTCGTAACTTTTTTTTTTTTTTCGATTCGTAATTTTTTCGTGTCTCATACAATGGCGCTGCTTAACGTGCTTCGAATGGATTGAACGAAAAAATTCGTACATTCGTAACTTTTTTTTTTTTTTTCGATTCGTAATTTTCTGTGTCCCTTACAATGGCGCTGCTTAACGTGCCTCGACTGGATTGAACGAAAAAATTCGTACATTCGTAACTTTTTTTTTTTGTTGAATTGGTAATTTTTCGTGTCTCTTTACAATGGCGCTGCTTAACGTGCTTCGAATGGATTGAACGAAAAAAATTCGTACATTCGTAACTTTTTTTTTTTTTTTGATTCGTAATTTTCCGTGTCTCTTACAATGGCGTTGCTTAACGTGCTTCGAATGGATAGAACGAAAAAATTTGTACATTCGTAACTTTTTTTTCGATTCGTAATTTTCCGTGTCTCTTAAAATGAATAATAGCATACACATTACATAAAATTATGAATTATGCTCCGATTACGAATCTATGAATGTTACGAATAAATACAAATGCGTCTGAATTTCGAATAAACGAATAAACGAAAATTAAACTAACGGAAAAACGAATCAACGAAAAAATAACTCTTACGAAAATACGAATTGTTACGAATACGAACACCGACGACTTACGAATTTACGAATCGTTACGAATCAACGGAAACGAAAAAAACGAAACGAAAATAAACAAATTTTTTTGTTGTGCACATGTCTACCCTTTGGTAACCTTGCCATTCCTAGGTCATGGCCTGTTAGGTCAAACCAGAAATCCCACCCGGACTGTGCGGTAAAAAGGGCTTCATTTCCTTGTCCCTATTTTCTGCCCATGTACATCCCCGGATAAATTATTAACTGCTGGACCAAAGAGAAGTTGTGAACTCTAATTCCATCTTCGTGTTGAATGTTACTATGCGATCAAAAAATTTCACTGGATGTCAGCGATGTGAGCAATATGGTTACAGTGGAACTCTTTTTTCTTTGATAAAGCGGAGTTCCACCCAAAAATGGAACTTCCGCTTTTTGGAATCGCCCCCCCCCCCTCCGGTGTCACATTTGGCACCTTTCAGGGGGAGGGGAGAGCAGGTACCTGTATAATACAGGTATCTGCTCCCACTTCTGGGCATAGATATCCACGGGTACCCGGCATATCTATGCTAGGGTGACCAGACATCCCCGTTTCCGGGGACAGTCCCTGGATTGTAGACATGTGCGATTAGTTTTTTCGAAATTCGTACGAATTTACGGATCCGTAGTAGGAATTTTTTCGAATACGAATTCCGTACGGAATACAAAATTCCGTTTACGAATTTCGTCGCCAAATTATTTGAATCCGACTACCAAATATCGAATTTCAACTAATATGAAAGAAATTATTATAGCGGATATAACGAATGATTCGAATGAATTCGAATGATTCGAATGACAAAGTGTCATTTTTTCAGGAAAAATTCCGTTTACGAATTTCAGCTCCAAATTATTTGAATCAAACTACCCCCCCAAAGCACCTTGTCCCCATGTTGATGAGGACAAGGGCCTCATCCCCACAACCCTGGACCATTGGTTGTGGGGGTCTGCGGGCGGGGGGCTTATCAGAATCTGGAAGCCCCCTTTAACAAGGGGACCCCCGATCCCGCCCGCCCCCCCCCCCTGTGTGAAATGGTAAGGAGGTACAAAAGTACCCCTACCATTTCACCAAAAAAGTGTCAAAAATGGTAAAAATGACAGGAGACGGTCTTTGACAATTCCTTTATTAAAATCTTCTTTCTTCTTTCTTCTGGTCTTCCTTTCTTCATCCTTCGGTTTCTTCATCTTCTCCTTCCGGCATCTTCTTCCCTCTTCTACCATCTTCTTCTTCCTCCGATCCGCTTTTTCTTGCTCCGATCTTCTCGTCCTTCTCGTCCGGCATCTTCTTCCATGGTGTCGGCGTCTGTTCTTCTGTGTCGGGCCGCTCCTCTAAATGGGAGGCTCCCGCTGTGTGAGGCTTCGTTGCGTCTGACAGGACTTTTATAACGGAGGGCACCTGGTGACCCTGCCCCCCTCTGACGCACGGGGACGTCATGGGGACTTCCCTATGGCTTTCCCCATGACGTCAGAGGGGGGCGGGGTCACCAGGTGCCTTCGTTATACAAGACCTGTCAGACGCAGCGAAGCCTCACACAGCGGGAGCCTCCCATTGCGAGGAGCGGCCCGATAGAAGAACAGACGCCGACGCTATGGAAGAAGATGCCGGACGAGAAGGACGAGAAGACCGGAGGAAGAAGAAGCGGATTGGAGGAAGAAGAAGATGGAAGAAGATGCCGGAAGGAGAAGATGAAGAAACCGAAGGATGAAGAAAGGAAGACCAGAAGAAAAAAGAAAGAAGATTTTAATAAAGGAATGGTCAAAGACTGTCTCCTGTCATTTTTACCATTTTTGACACTTTTTAGGTGAAATGGTAGGTTACCATTTCACACAGGGGGGGGGGGCGGTATCTGGGGGTCCCCTTTGTTAAAGGGGGCTTCCAGATTCCGATAAGCAGACCCCCACAACCAATGGCCAGGGTTGTGGGGATGAGGCCCTTGTCCCCATCAACATGGGGACAAGGTGCTTTGGGGGTCTCAGACCCCCAAAGCACCCTCCCAATGTTGAGGGCATGTGGCCTGGTACGGTTCAGGAGGGGGGGGGGGCGCTCTCGTCCCCCCCTCTTTTCCTGCGGCCTGCCAGGTTGCGTGCTCTGATAAAGGGTCTGGTATGCATTTTGAGGGGGACCCCACGCCATTTTTTTTGGCCGGGGTTCCCCTTAAAATCCATCCCAGACCTGAAGGGCCTGGTTATTGAATTTGGGGGGACCCCCACGCTTTTTTTTAATCAATGACTTTCAATGAATGACTGTTCTCTGTGTTATGGATCTGACAATTCATTAGCCATGCGCCCCTTCACAGGCATACTACTCTATAGTATGTCTGTGAAGGGGCGCATGTTTCCCGTGCTTCGAACTGTCTCTGCACAAAGTGTAATTTTTGCAAGAAAAAAAGCTATTTAAAATCACTCGCGGCTAATTGCCGGTTCCCGTAACACACAGAGAACAATTCGAATCCAACTACCAAATATCTAATTTCAACTAATATGAAAGAAATTATTATAGCGGATATAACGAATGATTCAAGGGTCTGGTATGGATATTATGGGGGGACCCCACGCCATTTTTTTTTGGCTGGGGTTCCCCTTAATATCCATACCAGACCTGAAGGGCCTGGTTATTGAATTTGGGGGGACCCCCACGCTTTTTTTTTTATCAATCAATGACTGTTCTCTGTGTTACAGAGCCGACAATTCATTAGCCGCGAGTGATTTTAACCACTTCAGCCCCGGACCAATTGGCAGCCAAAGGACCAGGCCCCTTTTTGCGATTCGGCACTGCGTCGCTATAACTGACAATTGCGCTGTCGTGCGACGTGGCTCCAAAACAAAATTGGCGTCCTTTTTTTCCCACAAATAGAGCTTTCTGTTGGTGGTATTTGATCGCCCCTGCGGTTTTTATTTTTTGCGCTATAAACAAAAATAGAGCGACAATTTTGAAAACAATGCAATATTTTTAGCTTTTTGCTATAATATATATATATATATATATATATATATATATATATATAATATATATATAATATAATATCCCCAAAAAATATATAAAAAAACATTTTTTTTTCCTCAGTTTAGGCCGATACGTATTCTTCTACATATTTTTGGTAAAAAAAAATCACAATTAGCGATTATTGATTGGTTTGCGCAAAAGTTATAGCGTTTACAAAATAGGGGATAGTTTTATAGCATTTTTATTAATATTTTTTTTTTTTACTAGTAATGGCGGCGATCAGCGATTTTATTGTGACTGCGACATTATGGCGGACACATCGGACATTTTTGACACATTTTTGGGACCATTGTCATTTATACAGCAATCAATGCTATTTAAATGCATTGATTCCTGTATAAATGACAGTTGTAGTGAAAGAGTTAACCACTAGGGGGAGGGGAGAGGTTATGATCTGTGACGTGTGTGTTTTTTTACATTAGGGGGCGGGGGCTGACGTCTGACATCATTGATCGGCTTTCTCGATGACAAGGAACAGCCGATCAATGACAGGCAGTGTAGGAAGCGCAGGGAGAGGTTTGTTTACACAGACCTCTCCCCGTTCTTCAGCTCCGTGACCCGATCGCGGGACACCAGCGGCGATCGGGTCTGCTGGTCCCGCGGGCGGGGTCACGGAGCTCCCGACCGGGTCGTGAGCGTGCCGCTGGTGGCGCGCGCGCGACCCACGGGCAGGCAATTAAAGGGCCACGTACAGGTACGTGATTTTGCCTGCCGGTGTCATTTTGCCGCAGTATATCTGCGTGAGGCGGTCGGGAAGCGGTTAAATAGCTTTTTTTCCTGCAAAAATTACACTTTGTGCAGGAACAGTTCTCGATATTACATATACTGAATCTCGAATTCATAGCTATGAATAAGCACTGATCTCGGTGCAAAACGCGTCAGTTATTTTTGTGCCCTCCCTTATTGCCGTGGATTGTTTTTGTTTTGATGTGATCTTTTTGTGTGAATAAAAGCACAGGATTTTAAGTTTTTTCCCGGTGTGCGGCTGTCCAGAGTTCCTTCCATTGTTGTCTAATTTGTAGACGCTATAACTTTTGACCGCCCAATTGTCAGTTAACCGCTTCCCAACAGCCTCACGCTGATATACGTCGGCAGAATGGCACGGCTAGGCAAAACCACGTATAGGTACGTGGTCATTTAAGAGGCCAGCCGTGGGTTGCGCAACCCAGTCGGGAGCTCCGTGACCACGGCCGCGGGACCAGCGGACCCGATCACCGATGGTGTCCCGCGATCGGGTCACAGAGCTGAAGAACGGGGAGAGGTCTGTGTAAACAAACCTCTCCCCTCGCTTCCTACACTGCCTGTCATTGATCGGCTGTTCCCTGTCATCGGGAAAGCCGATCAGTGACGTCAGAAGTCAGCCCCGCCCCCTAATGTAAAAAAAAAAAAACACTCGTCACACACCATAACCCCTCCCCGCCCCCTAGTGGTTAACTCTTTCACTGCCAGTGTCATTTATACAGGAATCAATGCATTTAAATAGCATTGATTGCTGTATAAATGACAATGGTCCGAAAAATGTGTCAAAAATGTCCGATGTGTCCGCCATAATGTCGCAGCCACAATAAAAAAATCGCTGATCGCCGCCATTACTAGTAAAAAAAAAAAATATTAATACAAATGCTATAAAACTATCCCCTATTTTGTAAACGCTATAACTTTTGCGCAAACCAATCAATAATCGCTAATTGCAATTTTTACCAAAAATATGTGGAAGAATACGTATCGGCCTAAACTGAGGAAAAAAAACATTTTTCTTTTATATATTTTTTGGGGATATTTATTATAGTAAAAAGTAAAAAATATTGCATTTTTTTCAAAATTGTCGCTCTATTTTTGTTTATAGCGCAAAAAATAAAAACCGCAGGGGCGATCAAATACCACCAAAAGAAAGCTCTATTTGTGGGGGAAAAAAAGACGTCAATTTTGTTTGGGAGCCACGTCGCACGACCGTGCAATTGTCAGTTAAAGCGACGCAGTGCAGAATCGCAAAAAAAGGGCCTGGTCCTTTGGCTGCCAATTGGTCCGGGGCTGAAAGTGGTTAAAGCGACGCAGTGCCGAATCGCAAAAAGCGCTCTGGTCAGGAAGGGGGGTAAAATCTTCCGGGGCTGAAGCGGTTAAGCTGGTCCTTCCCTTCCCTATGAACTAGGAGCTTACGTTGAAAACTCTAGATGTCAATAATACACAAGTGGAAATCTTCACAAGTCATTAGCACCCGGCGCTTTTCTTTCGTTTATGAATCCAGCGATATTGTCACGGCGCACGGCGGCAGGCGATGGAAGGTTTAGTGCATTGGGCCGTATATGTGATAAATCTATAAATCTATAAATCTATACGCCTTCCATATATTTCATGACATTTTCACTCTTCTCCTCTGAGATTATTCTTGTCTCTAAAAAAAAAAAAAAAAATATATCAAATTAATTAAAGACATCATCATGGATCTGGTGGAAATGTCATCCTAATTACTCCTTTTTATAATACATTTTTATCATCGCGGATAATCAGAATCGGACGGAATTCTTTGTTTCGCTCATTTAACAGCCTCGTAATTCGGCGGCAGATCACTAAATCCTCGCATTACAAATGTTTGGCGCGGCGAAGATACTTCCATCATTATTGCTCAAAACGACAATTCCAACAGAGTAGCTCAATACATGTGTTATCTCCACGTTGTCAGAGTTCCCCCGAATTGGGGCCATTAGTAGATTATTCCCGAGGTTAGAAAGGGAGAAATCTGATAAATACTTCTTGATGCGGATGTGCGGCGGAGTCGGGCACAGCTGGATATGTGCGGTGGAGTCGGGCACAGCTGGGTACATTGTTATCGGAGATGCATGGTGGAGTGTGTAGGAGGAAGTCCTATTACCTTCCAGTTTATCATAATGAGCATTACAGAACAAAGATATACAAGGTAAACAACATGTGCTGTATACTGCTATATACTGCTATATACTACTATATACTACTATATACTGCTATATACTGCTATATACTGCTATATACTGCTATATACTGGAGGGATGAGCAAATCTTCCTGGGTTGGCCGGTCGATAGTTTCATGAATTTTGCTTGAAGTTGTAAATTGTTATTTTTTGCAGGGAACCCCATTGAAGTCTATGGGGGGGAGGGGATCTTGTTTTTTATACATTTTTATGTATTCTTTATTTAGAGACTTTTATCTTACAGAACAAGCAAAAGGAACACATGGAACAACCCATTACAGTAAAGTTTGGGTATCACAATGATCAGGGGTCTTCAAACTGCGGCCCATGGGCCAAATGTGGCCCTTTGCTTGGCTTTATCCAGCCCTTGGGGCACTATTCCTTCCACTGATACCAATGATGGGGGGCACTATTCTTTCCATGAACACCAAGGATGGGGCACTATTCCTTCCACTGATACCTATGATGGGGCACTATTCCTTCCACGGACACCAATAATGGGGGAGCTATTCCTTCCACGGACATCAATGATGGGGCACTATTCCTTCCACGGACACCAATAATGGGGGAGCTATTCCTCCCACTGACACCAATGATGGGGGTACAATTCCTCCCACTGGCACCAATGATGGGGCACTATTCCTCCCACTGACACACAATGATGGGGCACTATTGATCTTTTATTGAAAAGAATCAAGCAACCAATTTTATACAAAAGTAAAAAACAAAACCATAGTACAAAACTTCAACAGAAATCATAGGAATACACATCCATGTTCAGAATATATACAATATATACATAGTCCACTACCAAAACTATTTACATAAAGCAGCAGAGAGGGCCTAAGAGGCACAACCCATCACCTATGTACGCAGCCATTTATCAAAAATTTATAAAAATAATAATCTAGGGTGATAAGAGACAGACAGCCACACCCGGGAAAGAGACTCCTGGCAGTCAGGGAGGCTTGAAACCCCTCCACGCCTTCAACCAAGCCCCCTGACTCCGCTTGTCTCTCTCAAGCACCCAAATCTTCTCCACCTCATGCAGAATGTCATACACCACCACCTCAACAGGAAGGATTTTATGCCGAATGCAGACCTGACACCGTGCGTTCCAGGTGAAATAACGGACTACTAAGCTAACTAGAAAAAGTGTATCCAAACAAAAAACTCCACCAGTACTGAATGCTCCGTACACCCACTCAGCATAACCCAGCCTGGAGAGGAAAGGAACACCGAGGGCCCGCCCCACCTGTTTGTATACCTCTATGTTAAAAGGGCAACGAAGCAGAAAATGGTCCATAGTCTCCTCCTCACCTGCACACTCCTCCCGAGGACAGCTAAGATCCATCCCACTGCGGAATTTCAAATTGCCCTGAACATAGAGCCTCCCATGGAAGCACAACCAGGCCAGATCCCTAAATTTAGGGGGTACTCTGTCCAAATTAATCAGTCTTAACCCTTCCCTCAAAACTGGGCCTGGGCAATCCCTTAAGGCCAGTGGGTCATGAAAGACTTCGCTCAAGACTCGACTCATAAGGACTTTCCTTGGAACCGATCTGAGATCTTCAGCCGACAATCGCCACTGCCGCAGTAACTTCAGGCACGGAGCGACATAGGCTGGTAGCTGACCACGATGACCCCTGCGATTCTTCACTTGGCCACCTTCTTCCCAAAGTCGTAGAAAAGGCCTAAACCAAGATCTAAATATGCCTACCCATCCTGGAGGTTCCACTGCAAGCATATTACCAATGTTAAACTTGAGAAATAGCAGTGAAAAGAAAAGAACTGGGTTGACCATACCTAAGCCACCCTCCCTCCTGGATAGATAGGTGACATTCCTCTTGATGGGGTTCAGCCTGTTCCCCCACAGCATCTGGAAGAACACACTACTGACCCTAGCATAGAGAGACACTGGCAAGATGCAGACAAAGCTAACATACAAGAAGATCGGAATCAGGTAAGTCTTAATCAGATCAACCCTTTCCCTCATAGATAACTTCCATCTCTTCCAGCTGACCACCTTAGTATTGGCAATTTCCAGTCTGCCTTCCCAGTTTTTGACTCCATAATCGCCGAGTCCAAATTCAATGCCTAGAATCCTAATTCTTTCCTGGGGCACTGGAAAGGTGTCCGGGAGATCAAACCCCTCACCTTCCTTTCCCATCCAGAAAACTTCACTCTTTTCCTGATTGATCTTGGAGCCTGATGCTTTAGAATACCGTGATGTCAGAGAGACCACCTCCTCTGCTTCATCTGCCCCAGTGACAATCACCGACACATCGTCCGCATAGGCAACAACCCTCAAAGGCGGCTCACCCGGGAGCCCCACTGGCACCCCACACAACATGCCGCTCTCTAGCCTCCTGATGAAGGGGTCGATTGCAAACACATAGAGCAGGGGACTCAGGGGACAACCCTGGCGCACCCCGGAACCAACCTCAAAGGACTGCCCAACCCAACCATTAACAAGAGGAAAGCTTTCTGCCCCCTTATACAAGACTTTTAACCAATCGACAAAACCACCCGGCAGACCGCACTTACTAAGGAGCAACCACAGGTACTCATGGTTAACACGATCAAAAGCCTTTGCCTGATCCAATGTCAGCAAATACTTTCCCCAGCCTGCAGCCCTGCACCGCTCCAAGGCCTCTCGGACAGCTAAAACCACCGTGAAGGTGCACCTACCCTGGACCGAACAGTGCTGATGGCGAGAAAGCAAAGACTCTGCTACTGACGACAGGCGCCAGAAAATAATCTTTGCCAGTATCTTTCTATCGACATTAAGAAGGCTGATGGGGCGCCAATTCTCAATCATCGAAGGATCTTTACCCTTTGAAAGAAGAATCACAGCCGAGTGCCTCATTGAAGGGGGAAGCACCCCCTCAGCAAGGCAACTGTTAAAAACCTCTACCAAATGTGGAGCCAGAATAGACTTAAAGGCTTTGTAAAACTCAGCCGTCAAGCCATCCGGTCCAGGTGACTTTTTGATGGCAAGCTGTTCAATTGCCCTCATCACCTCATCAACTGTGATCTCCTCTGTCAAGTTCATCAATGGAACATCTCCACCATTTAGACCTGGAGTAGAGTCCAAAAAGCGGTCCATCTTGTCACGGTCAAGCTCTTTCCTCCCAAGAAGGTCAGCATAAAAGGACCTCACGACCTCCAGGATCCCTGACCTGGACTTTGTCAGGGAACCTGTACTGTCCTTAAGGCCAACAACCGTTTTAACAGCTACACCTTGTTTGCAGTTCTGGTAAGGGTCAGGCGAGTGGTACTTCCCATAGTCCCTCTCTAGAACCAAAGAGGCATGCCGGTCATATTGACACTTCCTGAGAAGAAGTTTCACTTCAGAGATTGCCCCAGGATCTCCTCCTCTCGAGACAAGAATATCCAGCTTCCTCCGTAAACGTTGGTAGGTCATGTATTTATTAAACTGTTTTCTATTGGCTAGGCCCCTGAAGAATCCAGCGATCCTCTTTTTGGTCAGCTCCCACCACTCAGCCTTGCTGCTACAAAAGTCCAGGATGGTCACCTGAGCCTGAAAGAATTCCTCAAAGGATTGTCTAACATGTTCTTCCTTGAGTAGAGTCGAATTCAATCTCCAGATGCCCTTGCCCCTCTGAGGGGCGTCTGAAGCATTCAGGACCACAGATAGCATACAGTGATCAGAGAACTCTACTGCCTGCACCACTGGGGGCGAGAAAGCAGTCTCCTTCAAAAAAAACCTATCTATCCTACTCTGACTACTACCTCGATGAAAGGTGAACCCCGTGTCATCCGGGATGTGCTTAATGTGCACATCCACAAGACCAGCATCCCTAACCATACTATTTAAAAAAACGCTATCATATCCCAGCCTGTCCTTGAAGTCCTTCCTGTCCTTGGGCCTAGTTATTGTATTAAAATCACCTCCAAAGACCACTTGCCGGGATGTAAAAAGAAATGGCTTGATCCTTGTAAAAAGGCATTTCCTGTCCCACTTTGTGTACGGCCCATAAACATTAATTAGGCGCAGGTCCTGCCCCCCCACAAGGACGTCTAAGACCATACATCTCCCAATTTCCACCTCAATAACCCGCCGGACAGTTACCATGCCGATTTTAAACAACACCGCCACACCGCCGTAAGGCTCGGCCGCAAGAGACCAGTAAGATGGACCATACCTCCACTCTCTCTTGGCCAAATGAATATCTGCCAAGGAGGTGAGCCTAGTCTCCTGCAGAAATAAAATTTCAGCATCTAATTGGCTGAACAAAAAGAAGGCCATAGAACGAGCTCTTACCGACTTAATGCTGGCGACATTTATTGTCACCACTTTTAACGGAGGGGGAACCGCCATTTGGGTTATTGGGTGGATTGCTTCTTAGCTCCCCTCTGCTGCTCATCACTAGAAGCCTCTCTCTTTCTAGAGGCTGCCTCAAACTCCATATCAGAATCGGAACTCCGCTCAGAAGAAGCTCCAGATGAGGAAATATCCCAGGACTTATGACGGCGGGAGACAGGCACTGGTGCCCGTTCCGTCCTCACCACCTGCTTCTTCCGCTTCCCAACCTTCCTTCTCTCCTCCAGATACTGCAGGTCAGCTTCAACATCTCTTGTTTTTTTCTTTACAGAGGATGAAGCGACCTTTTTGGTACACGCTACCACTCCTAGTGGGGGGGGGGGGGGGTGTTCCTTTTGAGACAGACTTAGGTGGGGTAACTGACCCGGGGGGCACAGACTGGGAAGGTTCTGACACAAGAGGAGAGGGTACAGTAGGCTGGGGGGACACAGAGACAGATACAGAAAGAATACTTACAGACACAGGAGGGGTGGTCACAGGATCTGGAGAGGGATCCTGAGCAGGACCAGGGGAGTCGGTCACCGCAGAGGGGGATGGTACACCAGGGGCCTCACCCTCCATCCTGTCCAGCCTTGACAAGTCATCAATTACCTCCTTCTCCATATTGTGCCAGGCTTCAGGACACCTGCTGTAGGGGTGGCCAAGGCGCAGGCACAGGTTGCACCTGATCATCTGGGTGCAGTCCTTGGCCATATGACCCTGACCCCGACACACTGAACATATCAAGGCTGAACAGGAGGAGCTCAAATGCCCCTTTTCTCCACAGCGGTGACACAGCTTCGGCTGACCAGGGTAGAAAATAGTCATCCTATCCCTCCCTATAAAAGCTGAAGAGGGCAGGTGACGGACAACATTCCCATCCCTGGCCAACCTGACTGTTACTGACCATCCCCCAGTCCAGATGTTACGCTCATCAAAGATTTTGCTGGGCTTAATCAAAACCTCCCCATAGTTCCGCAACCAAACCTCTAGATCCCGAGCGGGGACGCTCTCATTAGTCAAAATGATTGTTATTTTTTTTACTGTTGACCTCTGAGAGATCGCAACTGGGGCCAGACCTTCCCATTCGGGTCTTGACCTGCACCGAGCCTCATATCGCTCCCAGAACAGGTCAAGACCCTCTGGCCTGGTGAAGCTGACCGTATAATCCCTTGTCCCAGCTACATGTATAAAGGCATACAGGTCATTTGCCCCAAAACCCATCTCCAAAATCATGTCCACCACCACACGCCGTGCTGGAGGCACTGCACCACCTTCCCATTTCAGAATTACAACATTACGTCTGGGACCCGCAGCAGAAGGCAGAGACCCAAGACCCGATCCTGGGGTGCCCAAAGTGGTAGCCCGTAGGGGAAAACCCCGCTTGGGAGCAGAGCCACCAGGAGCAGAGCGCACCACCTGAGCAAAGGTGGGTTTATCAGGACGAAGGCTCCACACTGAAGTCACATTAGTCTTTATGTTGTTATTATTATTATTATTAGCATCAACAGTCTGAACTGGATTAACAGAATCCGTAGCAGGACGATCGTCCATCACACTGGTGCTGGGGGGATTGTTATCAGTCACAGGAGTGGTCATAGTTACTGCTGCAGTACCAGCTGTCTCCTGATGCTGCGCTGTAGAGTCTTCAGCAGCAGTGGGGCAAACAGCGTTGGAAGGGTTAATGGGCTCTGCTGACACCTGTGGTTCCTCCACAGAAATGACATTTTTTAAAGGTAACTCCTGCTGCATTGCAGCATCAGCAGGCACAACATTGCTGCCCACAGGACTGGCAGCATCAGCAGGCACAACATTGCTGCCCACAGGACTGGCAGCATCAGCAGGCACAACATTGCTGCCCACAGGACTGGCAGCACCAATGAAGGGGACAAAAACAGTCTTATCCACAACATGGGACTTGGCAGGCTTTACCTTATCAGGTACATCATCAGTAATGTCCTCCTCATTAAATACCAACTGATCCCCCCGCATAGGAGACTCCATTACCTGAATGGTCCTCATCATGCCTCCTGAGTCCTGGGAAGGCATGGGGCTAATTACCTCTCCCTGGGGGGGCAGGGGTTCAGAACTGGGGGTCTCCTCCTCCACCTCCATCTTTGTCATCCTTCCAAACCTCCTGTCATTCCCAAACTTCTCCTTGAAGGGCCCATCTTTGCCTTCCATCATGGCCACAATGGTCTCTTGATGGTCCACACGGACTTTGGCCAATTGGATCTCCGGATCCATGGATCCACGTTTCTGGCTGTATAAGCCCTCACGCTGCCTTCGGAGACGCTTCAGCTCCGCTCGAAGCTTGTAAAGCTTATCCCTCTCCTTATTTAGGACCTTTATCCCGGTCACCACACGCTCCCGAATGGCTTCCGCTCCTTCGTCCTCACCAGGGGTAGAGAGATCAGCTTGCCCAGTGGAAGGCATGTCACCCGACGGCCCAGGAGATGGCTGAGAGCCTCCAGCAGGAGAGGCCCCGCTGGTCTCCATGGCTTCCCCAGAAAGGGGCCAGGAGAGCTGGGATAGATTTCACCACCACACCCCTCTCACACAGATCAGCTGGAAGAGCTTCCAGAGACACCTTCCTCCTGACACACCTGTGCTCCAATGATGGGTGGGGCACTATTCCTCCCACTGATACCAATGATGGGGCACTATTCCTTTCATGGATACTAATGATGGGGCACTATTCCTCCCACGGACACCAATAATGGGGGAACTATTCCTTTCCACGGACATCAATGATGGGGCACTATTCCTCCCACTGACACCAATGATGGGGGTACAATTCCTCCCACTGACACCAATGATGGGCACTATTCCTCCCACTGATACCAATGATGGGGCAATATTTCTCCCACTGATACCAATGATGGGGCACTATTTCTCCCACTGATACCAATGATGGGGCACTATTCCTTTCATGGATACTAATGATGGGGCACTATTCCTTCCACGGACACCAATAATGGGGGAACTATTCCCCCCACTGACACCAATGATGGGGGTACAATTCCTCCCACTGACTCCAATGATGGGGGTACAATTCCTCCCACTGACTCCAATGATGGGGGTACTATTTCTCCCACTGACACCAATGATGGGGGTACAATTCCTCCCACTGACACCAATGATGGGGCACTATTCCTCCCACTGACACCAATGATGGGGTACTATTCCTCCCACTGACACCATTGATGGGGGTACTATTCCTTCCATAGACATCAACAATACAATTTTTTTTATACTCCCACTGATCACCAAGCCTAAGGCATTGTTTACTTCCACCAATGGAGGGCTGTAGGCTCTACAACACTGTGGAGGCTGAGGGCTCTCAGGGAACCTGGGGCACTGTGGGCCTCTATGGGAGGTTGGGGACACAGTAGGAGGTTAGGGGATCTGCTGGAGGCCTGGGAGAAAGGAGGCCAAAGAGAACCACTGCTCTACTTTATACCTAGCCAGCTTGAATCGTTCATAATTTATTGCTTTGATATAACTTGTTTTTAGGCATTAGCTCTGTAAATCTTTATGCATTAAAGCATAGCTTAAGGAAAAATCATGACTTATTGAAGAAATGCTGAGTGTCATAACAGATGCGATGAAGGTTTAGCGGTTCAGTTTCATCCCCACAGATTCGTCTTCACTAATATGTATATGCCCTTTATAATGAGTGTCAAATGATAATTTCCCTGCCAGGCTGGTGCCGCGCGGTGACAGAAGTGGCACTTATCCCTCCCCATAGCCATACTGGTGGAACATCCGTCCGGCACACAGAGGCTTTACAACTCGTAGCTCCGGGTTTGCTCAGAGGCATTTCTTTAGAGCTTGTAGGTTTTTTTGTTCTTTTATCATATACGATAAAACCTTGATTTAGGTGACACCGCCAGCGGGGCTCGGACAGTACAAGTGTATTAAACCAATTAGATTTCATTTTACTGGATGCGCAGATCTCCAAGTGACCGCTACGCACCTGGAACCTACTGTTTTCATTAATATCTAACTTTATTAACTCTTGAGAGGAGAACCATAAGAGGAGAGGGGAAGACAAAGAGAAGAGGAGAGGAGGGGAACCCAAAGAGAAGAGGGGAGGAGAGGGGAAGACAAAGAGAAGAGGAGAGGAGGGGAACCCAAAGAGAAGAGGGGAGGAGAGGGGAAGGCAAAGAGAAGAGGGGAGGAGAGGGGAAGGCAAAGAGAAGAGGAGAGGGGAGGGGAAGGCAAAGAGAAGAGGGGAGGAGAAGGCAAAGAGAAGAGGAGGGGAGGGTAGGAGAGATGGAGAAAAGCAAAAAGGAGAGAAATAAGGGAGAGGAGAGGAGGAGAAAGGCGGAGAGGAGAACAAAGGTGGAGAGGAGAGGATAGGAAGAGAAGAGGAGAGGAAGGCAAAGAGAAAAGTCGAGGAAGGAAGAAGAGAGAGGGAGGAAAGCAAAGAGGAGAGAAGAGAGGAAAAAAGAGGAGGAGAAAGGCGGAAAGGACAGGAGAGAAGAAGAAAGGAGGAGAGGAGAACAAAGGCGGAGAGGATAGGAAGAGAAGAGAAGAGGAGAGGAAGGAGGGAGGGGGAAGGCGAAGAGTCATGGAAGAAGAGAGAGGGAAAAAAGCAAAGAGAAGAGGAAAGAGAGGGGGAGGGAGAAAGGTGGAGAGGAGTGGGGAAGAGAGAGGGAGAAAGGCAAAGAGGAGCGGAAGGCAAAGAGAAAAGTCGAGGAAGGAAGAAGAGAGAGGGAGGAAAGCAAAAAGGAGAGAAGAGAGGAGAAGAGAGGAGGAGAAAGGCGGAGAGGATAGGAGAGAAGAAGAATGGAGGAGAGGAGAGGAGAACAAAGGCGGAGAGGAGAGGGTAGGAAGAGAAGAGGAGAGAAGAGGAAGAAGGAGGGAGGGGGAAGGCGAAGAGAAGAGTCATGGAAGAAGAGAGAGGGGAAAAAACAAAGAGAAGTGGAAAGAGAAGGGGGAGGGAGAAAGGAGGAGAAGAGAGGGGAGGAGAGAGGGAGAAAGGCAAAGAGGAGAGGAAGGTAAAGAGAAAAGTCGAGGAAGGAAGAAGAGAGAGGGAGGAAAGCAAAGAGGAGAGAAGAGAGGAGAAGAGAGGAGGAGAAAGGCGGAGAGGATAGGAGAGAAGAAGAATGGAGGAGAGGAGAACAAAGGCGGGGAGGAGAGGGTAGGAAGAGAAGAGGAGAGAAGAGGAAGAAGGAGGGAGGGGGAAGGCGAAGGCGAAGAGAAGAGTCATGGAAGAAGAGAGAGGGGAAAAAACAAAGAGAAGTGGAAAGAGAAGGGGGAGGGAGAAAGGAGGAGAAGAGAGGGAAGGAGAGAGGGAGAAAGGCAAAGAGGAGAGGAAGGTAAAGAGAAATGTTGAGGAAGGAAGAAGAGAGAGGGAGAAAAGCAAAGATGAGAGAGGAGAGGAGGAGAAAGGCAGAGAGGATAGGAGAGAAGTAGAATGGAGGAGAGCAAAGGAGGAGAGGAGAGGGTAGGGAAAGAAGAGGAGAGGAAGAAGGAGGGAAGGCAAAGAGAAGAGTCATGGAAGAAGAGAGAGGGGAAAAAAGGAAAGAGAAGAGGAAAGAGAAGGGGAGAGGGAGAAAGGAGGAGAAGAGAGGGGAGGAGAGAGGGAGAAAGGCAAAGAGGAGAGGAAGGCAAAGAGAAATGCAGAGGAAGGAAGAAGAGAGAGGGGGGAAAGCAAAGAGGAGAGAAGAGAGGAGAAGAGAGGAGGAGAAAGGCAGAGAGGATAGGAGAGAAGAAGAATGGAGGAGAGAAGAACAAAGGCGGAGAGGAGAGGGTAGAAACAGAAGAGGAGAGGAAAAAGGAGCGAGGGGGGAAGGCGAAGAGAAGAGTCATGGAAGAAGCGAGAGGGGAAAACAGGAAAGAGAAGGAGAGAGGGAGAAAGGAGGAGAAGAGGGGGGAGTAGAGTGGGAGAAAGGCAAAGAGCAGAGGGGAGGAAGGCAAAGAGAAATGTTGAGGAAGCAATAAGAGAGAGGGAGGAAAGCAAAGAGGAGAGGAGGAGAAAGGTGGAGAGGAGAGAAGAGAAGAAGGAGGGGAGGGAAAGGCAAAGAGAAGAGTCGAGGAAGAGGAGAGAGGGAGAAAATCAAAGCGGAGGTAAGTGAGCTAGAGGAGAGGATAGAGGAAGAAAGGAGACGAGATGAGACCAAGGTATGGGAAAATAGAGTGAATATGATGATGGTACAAATGAAATGAGAAAAGAGAATGGAATAATGGATGTAAAGAAGAAAAGAAGAAGAATGAAGAAAAGAAGGAATGGCGGGCACATGAAGAAGGGAAGAATGATAGAAAAGAAGGAATGTAAACCAATAGGGAAGACCTGGATAGAAGTAACCCATGCCTCACCGGTTCAGTTGTACCCTTTAGAAAAAATATTTTCTTTATTAAACAAAAAAATAAATGTGACACAAAAAATGAAGGTGGCATTTGTTTTACATTAATTTCGCATTATGCTAATGCACATCTGCCTGCTGCCTTATTTGCATGATACACTCAGACACGTCCTTTGTATGAAATTGGGATTATCTCAATGCTTTTGTAATTGCAAGACATTTGGGGAAATCGATCAATTAGATTATTTGTTGCGCTCCGGAAGAGAAGACAGATAGATCTGTTCAACACATGCAAAACAAAAGCCGGTGGGCTCTGTGTTTCTCTTTAAGCAACAAAGCTGGGAGCTTCAGTTGGTTTTATCACGGTGTGTAGACAAGTCAGGAAAGAACGGAATTTACAGCTCAGAAGTCATGTGGATTCAGACTTGGCTTCAATTATATGGGAATGTTTGGTAAGTCCTGGAGATGTGGAGAAGCTGAGGGCACCATGCTTCATATGTGATGGTCCTGCAAACATACCTATCCTTTTGGCCAGTCTTTCCTTGACTTGTATAGCAGGGTCACCGGTGTTAACTGCCCCGCAACCCCAGCAGTTGCCCTTACCTTCATCATTCCTCATTTCCTGAAGTTAGCCAAGCAAGTTCCAAGGTTCTTTCTCCCTATTGGTAGAAGTTCTACCAGTATAGAGAAATAACCCTAGTAGACCTTTCTTGGCCGCCTTAAGGGAAGGAGGGATGATCAAGATAAGGGAAACTGCTGTAATTGCGGGGTAGTTAACACCGGTGGCCTTGCTATACCTTAGAACACTGATCCACAGACACTGGAGATCCAGATCCATTCCCAGTGTAGTCAACTGGACGTCTGAGTTGAATCTCATTATGAGAATGGAGGAACTGATGGCCAGATTGCATGACAGGTACTGGATACCAACTTCACTGACACCTAGAGCACTTGGATTGAAGTTTCTACCTCCATTTCTTCCTCACCACCCGCCTCTCCTACTAATAAAATCGACTGAAGCAAGTTTATACTTTAGCTTTGTCCTGACTGTGCATCCTCCCCTCTCCTTCATCTCCCCACCCCCCCTCTTTTTTACCCCAGTTGTTTGTATGACCCCCATGTGTCTTTGTCAAGGGCAAAGACTGGACAAAGTAAGGTCGGTTGGCATGGACCATAGGGTGAGTACATGGATTTATGGACCATAGGGTGAGTACATGGAGTGATGGACCATAGGGTGAGTACACGGATTGATGGACCATAGGGTGAGTACATGGATTGATGGACCATAGGGTGAGTACATGGATTGATGGACCATAGGGTGAGTACATGGATTTATGGACCATAGGGTGAGTACATGGAGTGATGGACCATAGGGTGAGTACATGGAATGATGGACCATAGGGTGAGTACATGGAGTGATGGACCATAGGGTGAGTACATGGATTGATGGACCATAGGGTGAGTACATGGATTGATGGACCATAGGGTGAGTACATGTATTGATGGACCATAGGGTGAGTACATGGATTGATGGACCATAGGGTGAGTACATGGATTGATGGACCATAGGTTGAGTACATGGATTGATGGACCATAGGGTGAGTACATGGATTGATGGACCATAGGGTGAGTACATGGATTGATGGACCATAGGTTGAGTACATGGATTGATGGACCATAGGGTGAGTACATGGATTGATGGACCATAGGGTGAGTACATGGATTGATGGACCATAGGTTGAGTACATGGATTGATGGACCATAGGGTGAGTACATGGATTGATGGACCATAGGGTGAGTACATGGATTGATGGACCATAGGGTGAGTACATGGATTGATGGACCATAGGGTGAGTACATGGATTGAAGGACCATAGGGTGAGTACATGGATTGATGGACCATAGGGTGAGTACATGGATTGATGGACCATAGGGTGAGTACGTGGATTGATGGACCATAGGGTGAGTACATGGATTGAAGGACCATAGGGTGAGTACATGGATTGAAGGACCATAGGGTGAGTACATGGATTGAAGGACCATAGGGTGAGTACATGGATTGATGGACCATAGGGTGAGTACATGGATTGAAGGACCATAGGGTGAGTACATGGATTGAAGGACCATAGGGTGAGTACATGAATTGAAAACTGGCTACAAGGGTGATTCCAAAGGGTGGTGATAAATGGGGAGTACTCTGAATGGTCCGGTGTGGAAAGTGGGGTCCCCCAAGGATCTGTACTGGGACCAATCCTGTTTAATTTATTTATAAATGACCTGGAGGATAGGGGTGGGGTAAACAGTTCAATCTCTGTATTTACGGATGATACTAAGTTAAGTAGGGCAATAACTTCTCTGCAGGATGTGGAAACCTTGTAAGAAGATCTGAACAAATTATTGGGGTGGGCAACTACATGATAAATGAGGTTTAATGCCGGAAAATGTAAAGTGATGCATTTGGGTGCCAAAAATATGAATGCAATCTACACAGTGGGGTGGGGGAGAACCTCTGGGGGGGATCTAGGATGGAAAATGACCTGGGGGTCCTAGTAGGTGATAGACTCAGCAATGACATGCAATTCCCAGATGCTGCTAACAAAGCAAATAGAATATTGGCATTAAAAAGGGGATCAACTCCAGAGATAAAATGATAATTCTCCTGCTCTACAAGACTCTGGTCCGGCCGCACCTGGAGTATGCCGTCCATTTCTGGGCACCAGTCCTCAGGAAGGATGTACTGGAACTGGAGAGAGTCCAGAGAAGGGCAACAAAACTAATAAAGGGACTGGAGGATCTCAGCTATAGGAAAAGATTACAAGCATTGAACTTGTTCTCTCTGGAGAAGAGAAGCTTGAGAGGGGATAGGATATCGATGTACAGATACCGGACTGGTGACCCCACAATAGGGGTAAAACTTTTCATTGAAAGGGAATTTAAAAAGACACTAAAATTAGAAGAGAAGCAGTTTAAAGTGGTGTTTCCACCAAAAAAAAAAAAAAAAGCTCAAAATTCATAAAAAAAGAAAAAAATAAATAATTGGAAAAAAAAATTTCCTGACAGACTCCATGGCAGCCTACGTGTGGGTTAACCCCGCCTCCTCTCCAATGCTATAGGACCCCATACAAATAAAAGGGAGCTCACCGCTAGGTACTGTGTTCCTTTTTTGTCCTCCTCCAATGGACCTACATCACGTTTGTTCCTGTTGGCGTCCGGTCGGAGTATTTAGGATCGAGCTTTTCCAGTCATGCGGTGCAGCAAGGAGCCCGGGTACAAGTGGGCGAATAGCTGGTCATTGACACTGGATACCCCAGTAGCGGGGGAAGGTGGTCTCGTATCCCTGCAGATGGACGCTGTAATGGCTGGCAAGGTCTGAAGTTTCATATGTGCTTAAATCTCCATGGCAGTCGTTTCTTTGTTGTATCTGTTGTGTATGTGTGGCGTATCGATTATGGTTCTCCCTGGTCCTCCCCGGTGTTTCCGGTACTATATGGTACCCTTCGGTACCTCTGTTTGTCCCTCATGGCGCCTGGAACGCTTCTGCGTTCCAGGACGCCTCGGTGCTTCCGGGTCGCGGCCGCTGCCGTCGTTCTGCGCATCTCCGCAAAAGCGAGGCTTGGTTCGCGCATGCGCGGAGGGTCGGAAGGTCCGGCGGCCGCGCAGGCGCCGTTCGGCTGTCCCCCACGGCGCAGGCGCGCAGTGGGGAGAGCGGTGACGTCATTCAGGTGGGGGATTCAAAGGTTTGCCATCTCCTGTTGGTGTGGGTATTCCCATAGACAGTGAGTGGCGGCCTTCCCCTGCCTGGTCTGCATATGCCTTGGTACCTCCCCTTAAAGGGGAAAGTTGTTTAAAAAAAAAAAAAAATAGATTAAATAAATAAATAAATAATAAAAAATATATATATAATAAATAAATGAAAATATATATGAGTATATATATTTATATATGTATATATACACACACATTGGTTGAAAATAATTATCTACTTTTATAAATATGTGGAATTGCCGTGCTGCAATTCTACAGAGCTATTTAAAATATCTATGAAAAAAAAAAAGGGGGTACATGATATATGTATATAATCTTTTCTTTTTGGTTTGGCATAAGTGTTTTTTCTGGGTCATCTGCAGACCATCCGTGTTTATATTGACGTTTTGTCCAGAGGTTATGGACAGATCACCGCTTTCATGCGGCCAGCCCTCACGCACAGGGTATGTGCAGGTGAGGGGAGGGATCAAGGTTTTCAGTCTCAGCGGTTGAGATTGCACCTATGTCATTTTCCCTCCTCCCCCCCCCCCCCCCCCCCCCCCCCCCCCCCACGTCTTTTCTTTTTCAGATTGGACCCACAAGTTGTGGTCCAGATTGACAGGGACCTTGCCATGCCACAACATTTACAAGGGGAGATGTTGCCATTCCTCCTCCAACAAGGAGATGTTCCATTCCTCCTTTAAAACAGAGGAGACGTTCCCATTCCTCCTCCAACAAGGAGACGTTGCATTCCTCCTTTAGACAGAGGAGACGTTTTTCATTCCTCCTCCATTAAGGAGATGTTCCATTCCTCCTTTAGACAGAGGAGACGTTCCATTCCTCCTCCAACAAGGAGACGTTGCATTCCTCCTTTAGACAGAGGAGACGTTCCCATTCCTCCTCCAACAAGGAGATGTTCCATTCCTCCTTTAAACAGAGGAGACGTTCCATTCCTCCTCCAACAAGGAGATGTTCCATTCCTCCTATAAACAGAGGAGAAGTTCCCATTCCTCCTCCAACAAGGAGATGTTCCATTCCTCCTTTAAACAGAGGAGACGTTCCATTCCTCCTCCAACAAGGAGACGTTGCATTCCTCCTTTAGACAGAGGAGACGTTTTTCATTCCTCCTCCATTAAGGAGATGTTCCATTCCTCCTTTAAACAGAGGAGACGTTCCATTCCTCCTCCAATAAGGAGATGTTCCATTCCTCCTTTAGACAGAGGAGACGTTCCCATTCCTCCTCCAACAAGGAGATGTTCCATTCCTCCTTTAAACAGAGGAGACGTTCCATTCCTCCTCCAACAAGGAGATGTTCCATTCCTCCTTTAAACAGAGGAGACGTTCCATTCCTCCTCCAACAAGGAGATGTTCCATTCCTCCTTTAAGCAGAGGAGATGTTCCCATTCCTCCTCCGATAGGGAGATGTTGCATTCCTCCTTTAGATAGAGGAGACGTTCCATTCCTCCTCCAACAAGGAGATGTTCCATTCCTCCTTTAAGCAGAGGAGATGATCCCATTCCTCCTCCGATAAGGAGACGTTGCATTCCTCCTTTAGATAGAGGAGACGTTCCATTCCTCCTCCAACAAGGAGATGTTCCATTCCTCCTTAACAGAGGAGACGATACCATTCCTCCTCCGATAAGGAGATGTTGTATTCCTCCTTTAGACAGAGGAGATGTTACCATTCCTCCTCCAACAAGGAGATGTTTCATTCCTCCTCCAACAAGGAGATGTTGCATTTCTCCTTTAGACAGAGGAGATGTTACCATTCCTCCTCCAACAAGGAGATGTTTCATTTCTCCTTTAGACAGAGGAGATGTTACCATTCCTCCTCCAACAAGGAGATGTTTCATTCCTCCTTTAGACAGAGGAGATGTTACCATTCCTCCTCCAACAAGGAGATGTTCCATTCCTCCTTTAAACAGCATTCCTCCTTTATACAGAGGAGATGTTCTCATTCATCCTCTAGGTACCGCACCCACCGCCATGGCAGCCGCTCGGATCACAGAGCCTGTCGGAAATGTGGGACATGAGTCCAGGAGGGCAAGTCCGTATGTGACCCATGTTATGCCCGGGCGGATGGGGCTGAAAATAGGAGACGGATAACATGAAGGTAGAGTCGCTTGTAAAATGGGTGATGCTGTAATCCCTAAAGGTAATGGGGTATATCCCACACATGGAGCCTGTTTTGTATCTTCCCAGTTCCTTGGCTGATGTGGCCTACAGGACTCGGACTCTTCCCAGTCCTACGCTGCTTCTCTGGATGCCTCGGTCAGCGAGTGGGATGGTGACAAATATGTCAGAGGCCTTGTCGTTCTCTGGTTCCTCCACGAGTCAAATCGGGTATGGAAGCCCCTATCTGGGTAGACCATTCCATCTCCTGGCTAAGCAAGGTAGTTCTTTAAGCATCTGGGGAAAAGAAAACTCCTTCTCTCTTTTTGCTCATTACGGATTTAAATGATGATGAGTGAGCAGGATGGACAAGAAAATTTCTATGTCAAGAAAAGACCTCCAGACTGTATTCTTTCAAGGCAGGAGAGGTGAAGTGTCTGGGAAACTTTCCCATCATTGATGCGGTTTTTGTGCTTCTGGTGAAAAAGGTTATGCTTACCTTAGAGGATACTGTGTCCTGGACGGATGTGAGAGAAAATGTTTCAAGACTTCAAGATAAACGTACGGGTTTCCGATATGGCTTGTAAACCTGCCCTGGCTCTAGCAGCCATGTCTAGAGATATGGAAAATTGGACAGAGTACAGAGTCTCGTACTCAGAGGAGTTACCCAAAGATTCAGCAGTTAAGGAGCTGGTGTCAATCCGATTCTCCTGTTGGTCTGGTCTAAATGATCTTCGGCCGCGGTTGAACAGGTCTTATAGTTACGCCTTTCCAGGATGAAAAAAAATACCAGGTGGTATATTTCCCCTCTTCTTGGTACAATGAGAGAACAGTTTATGGT
Organism: Lithobates sylvaticus; assembly: GCA_028564925.1. Taxonomy (NCBI): domain Eukaryota; kingdom Metazoa; phylum Chordata; class Amphibia; order Anura; family Ranidae; genus Lithobates; species Lithobates sylvaticus. The sequence goes on along the minus strand of CM053035.1, from coordinate 212,861,116 downwards.
GTAGGATCAGGCGATTGGCTAATCTCAAGCGACCTAAAGATGCTGACCTCCACGTTCAGGTGGCGAAGGAGTTTCTCAAATTTCTCCGGCTCCATTTTCTCCGGCCCTCATCAGAACAAGAAGAGTATGTCTTTATCGCTGTGTCGACGACCTTCTGTTGCTGTCTTAGGACAAAGTCCAGCTGCTAGTTTCACAGGGTGTAGGTTTTTCTCCATCTTGACCATCCTGGGTGGTTTTAAAAAAAAAAAAAAAGCCACCTAGAACCAGTCCGACTGCTGTTCTTTTGGGCCCAGTCTGTTACAGTGGAAAGCACCATCCCTCTTCCAGTGGGGAAGGTTACAGTCATCCAGGAAGGAATTCGTAGTCTTAAACCTCTTTACGGCAGGGGGGCCTCATAGTACCAGAACCCATCGGTTCGATGGTCTCCACGATCCCTATGGCCAAGCAGTCCATGCAGAAGTTTTACCTTGTCCCGACAGGCTGATGCAAGTATGAATGTCAAGGGGCAACAGTCAACCTATTCACTTGTCATCAACAAAGAGAGACAGCTTCTTTTTGGTGGCTTCAGCACGGAAGAGGCTTAGATTGCCACTGCACATTGGATCTCGTTCAACGGTACGAGTCTTTTTCAGCCCGAGCTAGTACGTCCTGGAGCTTCCGGCAGCCTGGTGTGCCTTTTTAGTCCTTCTTTCTGCAAAAGGGAGAGTCGGCTTATCAGGTGTTCATCGCAATATTTGCCATTCTCATGTGAAGAATCATAGAGGTTCTCAAAGCACCACATTTTTTCCGGGAGGTCGAACCCATCATGTCTTGGGTCATCATAGTACCAGAATCAATCGGTTCGCCTTGAGGCGATTCAGTTCGCATCGTAGCGCTATACAAATTATCCATTCATTCATCAGCATACTTCCTCGGAGTCCAGGAAAATCCGAGTGGATTTCCTGTCACGCACGTTGGTAAAGTCGCTAACGAGGGGTCTCTTAGTGTGCAATCTTTCAGGAAGATTATGTCTCTGGGAGTCAATCCCCGGGTAGATCTATTCTCTTCCCGGGTAGCTTCAAGCGGGTGAGGTGTTACACTCAGGGAGCAGTCCTGCATCTTTGTCCATCTCGGATGTACTTCTAGGGGGATTTCCACTCTCATGAGTGCTATGGGGACAAGCACAAATTAGGTCGACAGAGAAAAGATGGGCCAAGTCTATTGTGTTCTCATTCTTCAGGTAGAGATCCAAAAGTTCAGCTTTTTTAGTCAGCCCTTTACTCAGCCCTCAAAGAAGACAAAGATTCCTCATTTGGGATCTTTCCCTTGTCCTCAACTCACTGCCTGGATTCAGTAAGACGGGGTCCTCCCCCGATCGCTATTTTGAGGCCTTTTTTCAACTGAATTCACTTTCTTGTGGCCGTTACCCTCACCAGGGGAGTCTTATGCCGCGTACACACGTGCAGACTTTTGCCGGCGGACCTAGTCCAGCGGACAATCCCGCGGGACTTTCCAGCTGGGTCCGCTGGACTTTCCGAGCGTGTGGACTTGCCCACACACGCACGGACTTCTCCGGCGGATAATCCGCCGGCCAAAGTCCGCGGGACTTTTAAAAATGAACGGACTTGCCGCTCATCGGCAAGTCCTTTCATTTAGCACGTGACTTCAGATTACGTAGCTAGCGTAGGCAGTAAATGCCGCCGCGCTGGCTCCGTAAGCTGGCATGGATGTACCCCTACCCATTCACCTAAGGTGTAAAATGTAAAGTAAAAAAAACACACACACTTTTGAAAAAATAGTTTATTGCACTGCTCCGGGGGTCTTCTTCCGTTTTGGGGGGTCTTCTCGCCGGACTCCCCGCCATTTACCAAGCTCTTTTACCGAGCGGGGGAAGTCCGGCTACCTTCTTCGTCGTCGCCGCCGTCGTCTGGGGGTCTCGATCCGCCTTCGGGGGTCTTCCGGGGGTCTCTTCTGTTCTTGCGGCGGTCGTCTTCTTGTCCTTCTTCTTGTCCTTCTTCTTGTCCTTCTTCAGTCCAGCGGATAATCCCGCGGGATTGTCCCTTCGTGTGTACGCGGCATTAGAAGTTGTGTCCCAAAAATTACGGGGCACCTCTTCTGTCCTTCTTTCCAATCCGGATGGTCCTTACTCCTATGTTCAGCTCAATTCCAGAAATTGCCTCAAGGTTCTATAAGGGCTGGGAGATCGTCCTACCTACACTTAGGCCCAAGAGTCCACTAAAAGTTGATTCTCTGGATATAAGCGAAGTTGGGAAGGTATACCTGCAAGCTATTTTTCAAGCTTCGACTAGAACAACTGCGGCCTGGATCATCTAGTTCATCCTTCAGCCTTTTAACTGGAAGCAGTGATGGCATGTTCGGCCAGAGATATAGCGGCTTCCTGGGTAGCAGCCCAGCACGTGGCTCCAGACGTGATTTGCAAAGTGGCCTCAGGGGCCTCTATTAAAACTTTATCGTCATTATGTTGAGCCCGCTTCGCTATCTTCTATGAAGCTTTAGTAATGGATCCTGTCGGATGGCAGGTCAAATTAAAATATATTGCGGTTCAGTATACCCACCCATGTGGATTGGCTAGTTATTTCCCACACGTAGGCTGCCATGGAGTCTGTCAGGAAAAAGGAAAATTTATTATCAAATACTTACCGTAATTTTCCTTTCCTGATGGACTCCATGGCAGACGGAGTTCCCACCCATCAGTTATTGAGTCGGCTAGTTACGGAACACAGTACCTAGCGGTGAGCTCTCTTTTATTTGTATGGGGTCCTATAGCATTGGAGAGGAGGCGGGGTTAACCCACACGTAGGCTGCCATGGAGTCCATCAGGAAAGGAAAATTACGGTAAGTATTTGATAATAAATTTTCCTTTTTTTTTTACTCACCTCTAAATGCATGTTGCTAGGGAGTCCCTCGTAGTCTGCCTCCTTCTGTGCCCGGTCACTGACATCACTTCCCCTCGGCACAGTCAGTCATCTGAGACACACGACAGGTCCCAGATGACTGCGCGGCGAATCACGGCGCGAGGTGCCGCTCGTGCATGCGCAGTGGGTGCCCAGCTGTGAACCCACAGCCGGGTGCCCACAGAAAGGATGCCGGCGCCGCGAGCGGAGAGGGGAACGAGGGGGGCTTCGTTCCCCCGCTTTGCTGGACCCTGGGACAGGTAAGTGTCCGATTATTAAAAGTCAGCAGCTGCAGTATTTGTAGCTGCTGACCTTTAAAAAAATTTTTTTAGGGGGCACCCCCACTTTAACCTTAAACTCCGTAGAGGGTTCTTTATTGTAAGAGTGGCAAGGATGTGGAATTCCCTTCCACAGGCGGTGGTCTCAGCGGGGAGCATCGATAATTAAAAAAAAATATTAGATAAGCACCTGAATCATGAATGAACTGTGATTAACCCAAATTTTTGGGAAAGCTGAGTTAAATTTCCCTTGCCACACCCAGGATTGATTACTGCCAGACCTGTTGAATCAAAAAATCACTTAAATGGAAGCTTTCTGACAAAGTGAAGCATGCTAAAAGATCTCAAAAAGCCCCACATCATGCCGTGATCTAAAGAAATTCAAGAATAGATGAGAAACAAAGTCTTTGACATGTATCAGTCTGGAAAGGAACCCTGGGAAGAGCCATTATCCACAAATGGAGATAACTTGGAACAGTGGTGAACCTTCCCAGGAGTGACCGGCCAACCAAAATGACTCCAAGAGCACGACGACGACTCATCCAGGAGGTCATAAAAGAACCCAGAACAACATCTACAGACCTGCCGGCCTCACTTGCCTCAGGTAAGATCAGTGTTGATGATTCACCAATAAGAAAGAGACTGGGCAAAAATGGCGTCCATGGGGGAGTTCCAAGGCCAAAGCCACTGCTGACCAAAAAGAACACAAAGGCTCATCTCACATTTACCAAAAACAATCTTGATTATCCCCAAGACTTTTAAGAAAATATTCTGTGGACTGATGAGACAAAAGTGGAACTTTTTGGAAGGTGTGCGTCCCGTTACATCTGGCATAATACGAATACAGCATTTCATAAGAAGAACATCATTCCAACAGTGAGACATGGTGGTGGTAGTGTGATGATCTGCAGCTTCAGGACCTGGACGGCTTCCCATAATTGATGGAACCATGAATTCTGAGCTCTACCAGAAAATCCGAAGGGAGAATGTCCGGCCACCCGTTTGTGACCTCAAGCTCAAGTGCTTATCTTTGTGTATTAATACATTTTGTTTGATGATCTGAGTCATTTAAATGTGACAAATATGCAAAATAAATCAAAAAGGGGGCAAATAATTTTTCACACAACTATATATATTTAGCACCCTCTAGTGTGCAGTTTTGTTAGGAAGGTTTAGCCGACTCACATTAGCTTAAAGGAGAAGTAAAGTATATTTTTTTCCCATTCATACTTACCTAGGTGGGTGCAGCATGGGTCCGATGCTGCATCTGTCCCCCGACGTCTCTACAATGAGAACCGAGCGATCAGACATCACCGATCACTCGGTTTTCAGAGCTCTGTGAGCAGAGAGCTGTAGACTGCCAGTCACAGCTCTCAGCTCTTCTCCCTCCTCAGTCATTGGAGCGCTGAGTTGTGGAGGGGGCAGGCATCTCAGGCTCTCAGCGGCTCGCTGGGAGGCTGAGTCAGGTGTCTGTCCAGGCACCTGGCGTATCCAGACTCTGTGATCGGGATGACGCGGTGCCTGGCCTGACATTGGTGACGTCAGCAGAGAGTGGACTTCAGTCCGCTCTCTCTGCTGAAAATGGGTCACAGGAGTGCCAAACAAATTGAACTCCAGTGATTCATAGGAGAAGTCCAGCCAAGCGAGCCTTGGCTGGACTTCTCCTTTAAGTGAGTCTAGGTAATTGCTGTGGGTTCAGATTCAGGTCAGCTGGCAGGCTCTGCAGGTTTGGCTTCTAGTACCTCCCTCTGGCTTCTGGAAAGTTCCAGAACTTACTGGGAGAGGTTATGGAGAAAGGAGCCTGAATATTCAAGGGATCTTTGCCAATCCCTAGGCAAGCACGGCCCAGAAGGTGGGCAGATGGCCCTTAATTACTGAAGAGCCTGGCCAGTTGGGGTTGTTGTTGCTGGTTGAAGGATGGAGTGCTGATGTTATGAGGCCTGGGAGAGGACCCTGGCGCTGGGGGGCTCTGCCTCCAGGCTGGAGCTGAGGAAGCTGGAGAGAGGGATTTTTAGCACCCTTCAGTCTTGTCCAGGAGACACCCTGTCTAGCATTGGGAGACCTGTACTGCAGGAGGCCTGAACAGCAGTCTTAATCAAGGCAGCAGGAGCCAAAGTGATAGTGTGAATACGTCTGCCTGATCACCCCCAGGGCCCACAAGGGAGAAGGCTGCCAAATGCAATATTTAGCAAGATTACCTTGGGACAGCGTCACAGCTAACCTAAATTCCTTACTCTTGGGCACCTTTTAAGGCATCTATGTGGTGTTTTCTCCAAGGGGACATATAGCTCCTGCAAGCATTTAGGACTTTGTGAGTTTTACAAAGGGGACATAGAGCTCCTGAAAGAGGAAATGTGCCACTGATCCGATAAAAACTGACGTTATTCCAGAGGGAGTACAGTCCATGCAGCACCCACATTGCCATGAATGCAGATCCCCCATTGACATAAATGCAGCACCCTCATTGACATGAATGCAGCACCCACATTGCCATGAATGCAGATCCCCCATTGACATAAATGCAGCACCTTCATTGACATGAATGCAGACTCACCATTGCCATGAATTCAGCACTCCCATTGCCATGAATGCAGCACCCCCATTGCCATGAATGCAGCACTCCTATTGTCATAAATGCAGCACCCACATTGCCATGAATGCAGATCCCCCATTGACATAAATGCAGCACCCTCATTGACATGAATGCAGACTCACCATTGCCATGAATTCAGCACTCCCGTTGCCATGAATGCAGCACCCCCATTGCCATGAATGCAGCACTCCTATTGCCATAAATGCAGCACCCACATTGCCATAAATGCAGCACCCCCATTGCCATGAATGCAGCACCCCCATTGCCATGAATGCAGATCCCCCATTGACATGAATGCAGCACCCCCATTGCCATGAATGCAGATCCCCCATTGACATGAATGCAGCACCCCCATTGATATGAATGCAGCACCCCCATTGACATGAATGCAGATCCCCATTGACATGAATGCAGCACCCCCATTGACATGAATGCAGATCCCCCATTGACATGAATGCAGCACTCCCATTGACATGAATGCAGACTCCCCATTGCCATGAATGCAGCACCCCCATTGCCATGTATGCAGATCCCCCATTGACATGAATGCAGACTCACCATTGCCATGAATTCAGCACCCCCATTGCCATGAATGCAGATCCCCCATTGACATGAATGCAGCACCCCCATTGACATTAATGCCAACTCACCATTGCCATGAATTCAGTACCCCCATTGCCATGAATGCAGCACCCACATTGCCATAAATGCAGCACCCCCATTACCATGAATGCAGCACCCTCATTGACATGAATGCAGACTCACCATTACCATGAATTCAGCACTTCCGTTGCCATGAATGCAGCACCCCCATTGCCATGAATGCAGCACCCACATTGCCATGAATGCAGCAGCACCATTGCCATGACTTCAGCACCCCCATTGCTATGAATGCAGCACACACATTGCCATAAATGCAGCATCCCCATTGCCATGAATGCAGCACCCCCATTGCCATGAATGCAGATCCCCCTTTGACATGAATGCAGACTCACCATTGCCATGAATTAAGCACCCCCATTGCCATGAATGCAGATCCCCCATTGGCATGAATCTAATTAACCTACCTTCATGTCTTTGGAGTGTGGGATGAACCCGGAGGAAACCCACGCAGGCTCAGGGAGAACATGCAAACTCCAGGCAGATGGTGTCGCGGTTGGGATTTGAACCAGCGACCCTATTGCTGCTAGGTGAAAGTACTAACCGCTACACCACTGTGCTGCCCATTGATGGTTCCTGATGATAGAAATGGCATCAATCACCTCATGTGAAGGGTCCGCCACCAAAATATTGGGATTTGCTGCTTACTAGCTCCAGATGATCCCCCGTTACAGGGAATCAAATAGCGCATTTTGGCTTAAACCCAGCCTGGGTCTTTCTCCCACTGATAATATTCTCCTATTCCCGGGGCACCGCTCACTCACATGGATGGATGGTTTATGTATCAAAAACAAAGAACCTTCACGTGGCAAAAAAACCTCTTTAACGTTGAATAACGTTATAGTCTGGTGTGCCGGCCCGGCGCACAACCAAAACAAACCCATCCTTCCGGGACACGAGAGAATAGGTGACGTCAACGCGTCACTCCGCCCTGCAGTATTACTAACTCAACCTCAAACTAAAAAAAAATTATAATAATAATATACTGTAAGGGAATATTAAATCAACTGGATTGAGTCTATGAACGCTCTTCATGATTTCATTAGAAATGGGAAGACATTTAGGAAGAGAGGTTTTTTTTGTACCTTTATAGAGCGCTCCATGTTGGAGAAGCAGGTGACACATTAGAAGGTAATGTGAGGTTAAAAGCTTTCTTGTAGCGATACCTGTAGATGTTCTTGAGCTGAAGGATCCGTAATTACTTCCCAGCAGTCGTCAGGCTCCATGTGTGGGTTGCAGCGAGGGGTTGCTGTTGCATCACTTTGCGCGCCGGCTAATTTATTGTACAGATTACACAGGAGAGGAACGCCAACCAGCTTAAGGCCCAACATTGACTGAGAGGTATCTTGAGAGGGATCTTGATATAGGTCCGTTGTTTTCCCTTCCAAGCAAATAGCCAATCATTTTTGAAACATTTGGTCAGATAGAAATGGAGAGAAAGGTTCAGTATTGCTATGGTACGATTCTACTCCAAGGGAAATCATTAGACATGTGCAATTCGTTTAGTTTTTTTTTTGTTTTTCGTTTTTTTTCGTTATTTTCGTTCGTTCGTTTTCGTACGAATGAACGAATCATTTGAATCCGAATAACGAATCGTAACGAATCCGAATAACGAATCCGATTAACGAATCATTCGAATCGAACGAATCCGAAAAACAACGAAAATCCGAAAAAAAATAATTAGAAACAACGAATGTACTAATAAAGAAAATCCGAAAAACGAAAACGAACAAAAAAATTGGTACATTCGTAATTTTTTTTTTGTTTGAATTGGTAATTTTACGTGTCCCTTACAATGGCGCTGCTTAACGTGCTTCGAATGGATTGAACAAAAAAATTCGTACATTCATAACTTTTTTTTCGAGTCGTAACTTTTTTTTTTTTCGATTCGTAACTTTTTTTTTTTTTCGAGTCGTAACTTTTTTTTCGATTTGTAACTTTTTTTTTTCGATTTGTAATTTTCCGTGTCTCTATTGAACAAAAGAATTCGTCCATTCGTAACTTTTTTTTTTCGATTCATAACTTTTTTTTTTTTTTTTCGATTTGTAATTTTCCGTGTCTCTATTGAACAAAAAAATTCGTACATTCGTAACTTTTTTTTCGAGTCGTAACTTTTTTTTTCGATTCGTAACTTTTTTTTTCGATTCGTAACTTTTTTTAATTTTTTTCGATTTGTAATTTTCCGTGTCTCTATTGAACAAAAAAATTCGTCCATTCGTAACTTTTTTTTCGATTCGTAACTTTTTTTTTTTTTTTTTCGATTTGTAATTTTCCGTGTCTCTATTGAACAAAAAAAAATCGTACATTCGTAACTTTTTTTTCGATTCGTAACTTTTTTTTTTCGATTCGTAACTTTTTTTTTCGATTCGGAAATTATTAAAATGTAATAATAGCATTACACATTACATCAAATTATGAATTATGCTCCGATTACGAATCTACGAATGTTACGAATGTTACGAATGTACGAATAAATACGAATGCGTCCAAAAATTAAACTAACGAATCAACGAAAAAATAACTCTTACGAATGTACGAATCGTTACGAATACGAACACCGACGACTTACGAATGTACGAATCGTTACGAATCAACGGAAACGAAAATTAAATAATTTTTTTGTTGTGCACATGTCTAGAAATCATTACTACATCATTAAATGTATTTTTAAACACTTCCCTCCTGTAGGACTTTATATGACATCCTAGACTTGAAGTGGAGATATCTGGATGATGGTTGAAGCTGCCGTATCTTTTTTTTTTTCAGCCAGCGATTCCCCACAATGTAAAAGCCTTCCTAGCGGCTGATTAGCCAATGGGTGGCTTTTACAGCCAGCAGGATGGGATGTCCCCCACCAGTGACGGGACAAGATCATCCAGTTCCCAGGTCAAAGATGACAAATTGTTTCCCCCTCCTCCATCACTGACCTAGTCTCAAAATACCAACCTACTCGTTCTCTTCGTTCTTCTCAAGACCTCCTGCTCTCTAGCTCTCTCATCACCTCCTCCCATGCTCGTCTCCAGGACTTTTCCAGAGCCTCTCCAAGCCTATGGAACTCCTTACCCCAATCAGTCCGTCTATCTTCTACTCTATTAGCTTTTAGACGATTCCTGGAAACTCTCCTCTTCAGGGAAGCCTATCCTACCCACACCTAACAACTGGATTTTCATTTTTTCCATCTGATCATACCCCACAGTTATTACCTTTTTGTTTCCACTTGACCCTCCCTTCTAGATTGTAAGCTTTAAAGTGGTGGGACACCCTGAAAACAAAAACTTAAAAAAATGTTAGTAACCATTTAAAATGAAAAAAAATATTTTTTTTTTACTTACCAGAAATGGCTGTTGCTAGGCAGATCGTCCTAATCTGCCTCCTCCAGCTCCGCGGTGATCTTCTCTTCTTCCGTCTTCTGTTGAATGGGGCGCGGTGTGTTATGGGAACTGTGTCCCACAACACATCGCGTTCCCCATTCACAAATTAGAGTCGCGCATGCGCAGTCGGCCGCGCACCGTCTCGCGCATGCGCAGTAGGAAACGTGAAGACGTTTCCCTTACCGAGGATGGCGGCGCTGGAACCGGATCGCAGAGGGACAGCTCGTCCTCCACGACGGACATCGCGGGCGCCCTGGGAGGGTAAGTGTACTTCTTAAAAGTCAGCAGCTACTTTTTTTTTAGCTGCTGACTTTTAAAAAAAAAATTTGTAAGGTGAAACACCCCTTTAATGAGCCGGGCCCTCTGATCCCTCCTGTATTGAATTGTATTGTAATTTTACTGTCTCCCCTGAGGTTGTAAAGCGCTGCGCAAACTGCTGGCGCTATATAATTCCTGTATAATAATAATAATAATAATAATAATAATCATGTGTGAGCTTATATGGAGAAGAGGGAGAGAGAAAACACAGCCCACGCCTCCTCCCGGCTCTCTCCTCCTCTCCTTGCCGCTTCCATAGCTGAGTTGACAGAAGTAGTGATGCCGCTGTCACTACTCCTGTCAGCCTAATAGTAGAAGGAACTTGCGGCGTCCCCATCCCTACAATACATGCTGCGCCCAGGGATTGTCGCCCCCTTCTGCCCACCCCTTGTCCCGGCCCCTGTCCTCCACTCCTGCCATCCGCTGGCACCTCTCCGGGCTCCAGCCTGTGCGATCGAGGAGCCTGGTATCCAATCCGGTGGTACTGCCGGATTACTATAGAGGTGGCCGTGGACCGGATGGTTCCTGGCCATCTCTATGGTCCTGGGAGGCCAGAAGTGATGTTATGACGTCACTTCCTGTTTTGGCAGACGTAAACGCTGCCTTTTTTTTCTGGAAAGCAGATAGCAAGATTTTTTTGGGGTTTTTTTTTGTTTTTTGTCTGGGGTCTCCATAGAGAGAGAGATGTCTCCATAAAGAGGACCTGTCATGCCTTATTTCTATCACAAGGAGTGTTTGTGATAGGTATAGAAGTGACCAAAATAAAAAAAATTAAAGGGACTGTGTAAAAGAAAAAAAAATTAATTAAAGGATATTTCTTTTAAAAAATTGCGTTTGAAAAAAACACAGTGCATTGAGACATAAAAAATCGCGGCACCCACCATTTTATTCTGTAAGGCCTCTGCTTAAATATATATATATATTAATGTTTGGAGGAGTACATGTAGGAGAGAAATGGCAGAATTGGCCTGGTAGGGAAGTAGTTCAATTCAAGCAGTGTAAGTTCCTGAATGTGACCTGGGCCCAGCTTCCTGCAAATCCTCTACAGCAGGGCTGAAGTGTGAGATAAAGAAGCAACATGAGATACCAAACAGTTCAAGAAGCATGCTGACAGGAGGATAAAGCAGAGTAAATGAGAAAAGAGCTCATCACTGTGAAGCTTCTCCTTTCACTGTCCAGTTGCAGGCTACAGGTGGGTCACCTGACTGAGGACATCCAGTGGCAGAAAAATGTACTGCAGGAAAAAAATCATTGGACTGTAGGTAAATGTTGTAGCAAAAAAGGAAAATTTATTATCAAATACTTACCGTAATTTTCCTTTCCTGATGGACTCCATGGCAGCCTACGTGTGGGTTAACCCCGCCTCCTCTCCAATGCTATAGGACCCCATTCCCATAAATGAACACTCACCACTCCATACTGTGTTCCGTAACTAGCCTACTCATATGACTCATGGGTGGGAACTCCATCTGCCATGGAGTCCATCAGGAAAGGAAAATTACGGTAAGTATTTGATAATAAATTTTCCTTTTTCCTGACAGACTCCATGGCAGCCTACGTGTGGGAAATAACTAGCCAATCCACACGGGTGGGTATGCTTTAAACAGAAAATATTTAATTTGGTCTATCAGCTGATAGAATTTTCAAACCAAAGTTTACAGAGGATAAAGAAGCAGGTTCAACGCAATAATGCGACATGAAAGTATTAATAGAGGCCCAGGAGGCCGCCATGCAGATGGTATCAGGAGCCACGTGTCGGGCTGCTGCCCATGAAGTAGCCATTCCTCTAGTTGAATGTGCCGTCACCGCCTCAGGAGGAGCCAAGCCCTATAAGCCTGTTGTATGGTTCTTACGATCCAAGCTGCCAGAGTCCTGGTTGAAGCTTTGTTCCCCTTGTTGCTGCCTGAGTGCAGTATAAAGAGATGATCCGAACGCCTAAAGGCGGAAGTAATGTGAAGGTATTCTCTCAGAGCTTCCCCAACATCCAAAGGATGAATATCATCAGATCCTGGTGATCTGAAGGTAGGTAGAACTATCTCTTGGTTCTGGTGGAACACCGAGGTTACTTTAGGGTTGGATCCCAACATAGGAATGAGGACCACTCGGTCCGGAAAGAAAGTCAAGAAGGGTTCTTCGAAGCCCAGTGACCCAATTTCTGATACCCTCTTGGCCGAAGTGACTGCCACTAGGAAGGCAACTTTTTCTGAAAAATCTTTAATGGAAAGCGGGGATGGCCCCGTCGTACTTAGTCCAGAAATATAGTCAAGGACAAGGGGAAGATCCCATTTGGGGAATCTAGACTTCTTTTGGGGCTTGAGTCTTGAGGCCCCCCGAAAGAATTGACAAACTAAAGGATGGACTGCCCAGGAGGTACCAGAGAAGGCTGATAAGGCTGAAACTTGGACCCTGAGAGAGCCTATGGACAAGGGAAGGTCAAGGCCAGTTTGTAAGAACCCGAGGATGTCCTAGACTCTTGGATGTTCGAAGGATCTCTCTGTAGATGAGCAAAAGTTCACGAATTTGGACCAAATTCTACCATAAACCTTGTTCGTACTCGATCTCCTGGAGCTTAATAAGGTAGAAATTACACTAGAAGCACATCCGATGGACTCTAGCCTCTTCCTCTCAAGAACCAGACCATCAGTTTCAGTACTGCTGGACATGGGTGCAGTACCGCCCCTTGAGACAGAAGGTCCGGCCTGAGAGGGAGAGACATCGGCTTCCGTACACTCAGCTGGACTAGCAGAGGGAACCAAGGCCTGTTGGGCCAGTAAGGAGCTATCATCACCACCTCTACTGCTTCCGTCTGGAGCCTCTGAAGGAACCTGAGGATTAGTGGAAGTGGAGGGAAGGCATAGGCCCTCTTGAACCTCCATTGGTCTGTTAGTGCATCCGTCCCTAAGGCCTGGCTGCAGCGATTCCGTGTATAAAACTTCTCTATTTTGAAGTTGCAGGGGGAGGCAAAAAGATCTACCTCGGGATTGACCCCCAGCGATCTGATCCACTCGAAGGACTGAATGTGGAGGGACCACTCGTTGTTGTCCAACTGGGTGCGTGATAAGAAGTCCGCTTGCGTGTTCTGAACCCCCAGGAGAAAAACTGCAGAAATATTCTCCAGGTTCCTCTGTGCCCATGATAGAATGGGTTCCACTTCCTGGAGAAGAGTAGAACTCCTGGTGCCCCCTTGTCTCTTCACGTAGGAGACAGCTGTGGTGTTGTCCATTCGCAACAACACCGACTTCCCCTTCAATACCTGGGAGAAATGCTGGAGAGCGCACCAAGCTGCTCGGAGTTCCAGAATATTCGATCCTGGAACAGGAAGACTTGTGTCCCACTTGCCTTGTGCAAGGTCCGACCCGCAAAGGGCCCCCCAGCCGGTCCTGCTGGCATCGGTCGTAACCGTTACCCAAGAGATGGGAGCGATCGAGTGACACTTCAGGAGATTCCTGTGTTGGAGCCACCAGAAGAGGCTGTTCCTCATCGTTGATGTTATCCGTATTTCTTGGCTTTTGCTTCCCGACTTCCATTGTCTCAGAAACCCTGACTGGAACGGGCGTAGTCTCCACAAGGCCCACTTGACCATAGGCGTCGTAGAGACCATTGTCCCTACGATCTTGAGACACTGCGAGGCCTTCAGGTACTGCGTATGAAGGGCTTGAGAGACCCTTTCCCGTATGATCGGGATCTTTTCCACCGGTAGCGAGATTGTACTTCGCAAAGTGTCGAACTGAGCACCCAGATAAATTAGCCGTTGTGTTGGCACTAGCTGTCTTTTTTCCATGTTTAGAAGCCACCCGAAGCTGGTCAATGTGGACATTACCTGCTCGCGATGAACCAACAGCTGCTCTTTGTCTTGTGACAGAACCAGAAGGTCGTCCAGATAATGGTACAGCCTTATCCCTTTCAGCCTGATCAGGGCCACCACTGCCAGGAGCACTTTTGAAAAGACCCGAGGGGAGGTCGTCAACCCGAAGGGGAGGCAGATAAACTGTAGATGGTCTTGATCGACATGGAACCTTAGAAACCTTTGGCAGCCTTCCTCTATCGGGACGTGAAAGTAAGCGTCCTTTAAGTCGATCGAGACCATCCAATCCCCTGGTTGGATGGCTCGCTGTATAGTTAGTAGGGTTTCCATTTTGAATTTTCCGTATTCTATAAACTGATTTAAGTATGTTAAATCTATCACCGGGCGCCACGATCCGCTTTTCTTCTGTACCAAGAAGAGGGGGGAGTACACTCCTTGAAACCGTTCTTCTTCTGGCACTCGTACCACTGCACCCTGAGCTTTTAACAGCTCTACGTATGACAGTAGGACTTGTCTCTGTTCTTCCGAACGAGGAAGCCGGGTGGACATGAACCTGGGAGGAGGAACTCTGGAGAAGGTCCATTTGTGACCCGACGAGATCGTCTTGATGACCCAGTAATCCGAGATCGAGGCCATCCAGACGTGCCGGAAAAGGGATAGACGGGCCCCCACCCAACCCGCCTGGGCGGGCGCAATCTCAGAAAGACTTGGGTGGCTCGCGTCCACCAGACGACTGGCTCTTGACGGGCTTACGAAAGGAACTCTGTCCTCTACTCCAATTCCTCCTGAAGTCCCTTCCAGGCTTGTAGGAGCGTGCATCCCTCGAGCGTTCCGGACTGCGCCTTTTAAACTGAGGCTTCTTCCGCCCGAGTAGTCTTCTGTCCTGGGGAAGGAAGCCCGACTTACTGCCTGTCGCACGCGTTATGGCATCATCCAGCTTGTTACCGAATAAAGTGGATCCCTCAAAAGGGATTTTACACCATGCTTGCTTAGACACAGGATCGGCGAGCCAGGGCCGTAGCCACAAAGCGCGCTTAGCCGTGACTGAGGACAGCATAATGCGTGCTAGCAGGCGAATCAGGTCAATGGACGCCTCCCCCAGGAACACTGCTGCGAGCTTTAGCTCCGCTGCCGCTGAACTCCTGGCCAACTCGACCGACACGCCATTCAGGAAGGAGTCCACATTTTCAGTCCAAGCCTCCATGGCCTTGGACATAGCCGCTAAGGCTAAGGCTGGTTTACAGGCCATTCCAGCAAGACCATAGATCCTTTTGAGGTCCTGATCGATCCTTCTTTCTAGGCCATCTTTAAAGGACACTGAGTCCTCCATCGGAAGAGTGACGTGCTTGGCCAAACGCATCAAGGCTGCGTCCACGAGCGGAGCGTTCTCCAGGTGCTTCACCTCTTCTACCTTGAAAGGTTATAGCCGGGAGGTTTTGTTGGTCATGGAGGATTTCCTATCCACCTTGCTCCACTCTTCTTCTATAATGTCTTTCAGTTCAGTGAGTAAAGGGAAACTTGGCCGTTCTTTACCCAGCTGCTTGAAGAATTCCTTCTGCTTAGCTGGGGGGGTGGATGCTTCTTCCCACTTGACGGCCTCCTTAATTGCTCTAATTAGTGGTGAGACCATGGCGAAGTCAAAGCCCCCGATCTCCTCATCGCCTGGGAATTCCTCTCCAGAGGACTCACCAGAGGCCTCGTAGGGCTGAGATGTGCCCGGATCGTCCCGGGGTTCGTCGGACTGGGGACCAGATGCAGCTGTAGACTGACTCAACGTGCGAGGGACTACTATGTCCTTAAGCGACTGCTGCACGACACGTTTCACCAGGGATTCTATGCGCTGGTTTTCCGTGTCCTTTTCCCCAACCGCCTTGGCAAAACATCTGTCACACAACGATTTGCCTTCCGGGACTTGCGACTTGCATCCCCAGCATGCTCTGCGATCAGAGCGATCATCGTGGCGGTGGGAGCGGTGTCTGGAGGAGGAATGTGAACTTCTCCTCTGGTGGTGAGACCCATGCGGAGAGTCCCGCCTGGATCTGGACGACTGTTTTTGTTGTGGCCTGGCAAGGTCCTGGTCCTGCGATTCCAATCTGGAAGGGCTAAGCAGAAAAAACACACAGGGGGAGGGGAAAACATAGGCATCAGAATGCGCTTTAAGAAAAGCAAATGTATTTCCACCCCTCCCTTACCAGCACATACCTAGTGCGTAAGGGCTGGCCACTTAAAGGCGGCGATTTGTCCATAATCTCTGGACGAAGAGCGTCAGATATAACACAGAGGTCTGCAAGACAAGATTGCGACTTAAGCATACCACCGGCAATTTTTTTACAGAAAAAATGCATGCCCCAAAATTTTCATTCTCTATATATTATTTATTTATTTTTATTTTTTTTAATAAAAAAAAACGGCGTTTAATAAAAAGATTTATCATCATTTTTTTTTTTTTTTTTTAT
This sequence comes from Lithobates sylvaticus, assembly GCA_028564925.1. Taxonomy (NCBI): domain Eukaryota; kingdom Metazoa; phylum Chordata; class Amphibia; order Anura; family Ranidae; genus Lithobates; species Lithobates sylvaticus. The sequence goes on along the minus strand of CM053035.1, from coordinate 212,844,741 downwards.
TATATACACACATATATATATATATATCCCTTATTTTATTTATTTATTTATTTATTTATTATTATTTTTTTTTTTTTTTTTTTAAAACATTTAACAGCAAAAACGGGCATACACTTTTAGGGTATAAAAAGAGCACTAACCTGTAGTCCTTGTAAGGCCGAGAGCTGGGGAAAAAGGCTTGCTGATTCCACTGCACTGGAAACCCCCAGTGATACAGCAGCAGCAGCCTGGCTTTTAAATTCTCCGCCTCGTGACGTCACCGCCCCCGTGGATGGTCGTACTGCGCATGCGCAGCCCCTGGACCGCGCGTGCGCGAACCAAGCCTCGATTCCGCCGGAGGCCGGTGCGCATGCGCAGGCCATCGAAACAGTTCCAAACCAGGAACAACACGGCGAGCTGGAACGCAGAAGCGCTCCAGCCGCCATACAGGGGGGAATACACTAGACGCCAGGGAAACAATACACACATAATAATACGAATATAACTGCCATGGAGAAGAGAAAAAGGGGACCTTGCCAGCCGATGAATCCACTAGGCCACGCAGTCTGCCGACCATCCGTCCGACCGTCCGTCCGTCTGATACATCTGATGGGCATACAGAGGCAATCCACCTATTCTGGGGACACATCCAGCCTCAAAAAAGCTACTCGCCCGCCCATGGCTGAGCACAGAGCTTGCACCGCGTTGGTATGCCAGAAGAATCCGAGATCCGACCAGACGTGAACAGAATGTGAAGATCCATAGGAGGAGGACAAAAAAGGAACACAGTATGGAGTGGTGAGTGTTCATTTATGGGAATGGGGTCCTATAGCATTGGAGAGGAGGCGGAGTTAACCCACACGTAGGCTGCCATGGAGTCTGTCAGGAAAGCTGACTTTACATAGTTACATAGTAGGTGAGGTTGAAAAAAGACACAAGTCCATCAAGTCCAACCTATGTGTGTGATTATATGTCAGTATTACATTGTATATCCCTGTATGTTGTGATCGTTCAGGTGATTATCTAATAGTTTCTTGAAACTATCGATGCCCCCCGCTGAGACCACCGCCTGTGGAAGGGAATTCCACATCCTTGCCGCTCTTACAGTAAAGAACCCTCTACGTAGGTTAAGGTTAAACCTCTTTTCTTCTAATTTTAATGAGTGGCCACGAGTCTTGTTAAACTCCCTTCCGCAAAAAAGTTTTCTCCCTATTGTGGGGTCACCAGTCCGGTATTTGTATATTGATAAATCATATCCCCTCTCAAGCGTCTCTTCTCCAGAGAGAATAAGTTCAGTGCTCACAACCTTTCCTCATCACTAATATCCTCCAGACCCTTTATTAGCTTTGTTGCCCTTCTTTGTTATTTTATCTTTCAATAGGCTATTCTTTTTTTAATCATTTTATGTTTGTCTGGCCTTCTGCTTTAAGCTAAAGGCATAAGTAATATGGTTGGGTAATAATAGAAACACAGACAGCGTTTGTTTTTTAATGTTTACTTGAATTTTATTTTACAAATAATTAAATGACTGTTTTTTTTTTTTCTTACTGTAGGCACCAACATGCTTAAGCTTAGGCACCGATGTTGGAGGAGAAGGCCTGGCTTGCAGCCTCCGCTCTAAATCATCCCAAAGGTGTTCTATCGGGTTGAGGTCAGGACTCTGTGCAGGCCAGTCAAGTTCCTCCACCCCAAACTCGCTCATCCATGTCTTTATGGACCTTGCTTTGTGCACTGGTGGGCAGTCATGTTGGAACAGGAAGGGGCCGTCCCCAAACTGTTCCCACAAAGTTGGGATCATGAAATTGTACAAAAAGTAATTAATTCCGTTACATTCGTTTAGATGCGGCATTCATTATTTCAGATTATGCGTAATTTCGAATAAATTCGTACTCGTTACGTTCACTAACAGCCAAATTTGAAAGGAAATTCCAATACCTATAATTTAAAAGTTTAGTAATAGTTACGTTATTATTTCAGATTTTCAAATTTTGGGGTTTTTCACATTTTTGTTCTTTTGAATTTTCATATTTTCATTCTTATTTTCAGATTTCCGAATTTCCGGATTTTCGAATTCTGAATTTCTGGATTTTTGAATTTCCAAAAATAAAAAATTTCCGAATTTTCAAATATTCTGAAAAATTTGTTAAACGGGTTTTCGTTAACCACTTCCCGCCCACGGGCGTCATATGACGTCTTTGACTTTCGGTGGGAATATCTAAATGATGCCTGGAGCTACAGACATTATTCAGATATTCTCGTTTTCAGCTGTTCAGATTCTGTGCACCATAAGAACGATCATAGGGGCAGCACAGTGGTGTAGTGGTTAGCACTCTCACCTAGCAGTAAGAAGGGTCGCTGGTTCGAATCCCAACCACGAAACTACCTGCCTGGAGTTTGCATGTTCTCCCTGTGCCTGCGTGGGTTTCCTCTGGGTACTCCGGTTTCCTCCCACAATCCAAAGACATGCAGGTAGGTTAATTGGCTTCTGTCCAAAAATTGGCCCTAGTATATGAATGGGGACCTTGGATTGTGGGCTCCTTGAGGGTAGGGACAGATGTGAGTGTGCAATGTACAGGGATAGGGACAATTGTAGACACTCACTCAGGTTGAACTGGATGGACTGGTGTCTTTTCAACCTTACTGACTATGAAACTATGAAACTATGAATTCCGCCGCTTGATCTTTCTTATAGGCAACGGGAGGGGACGTCCCCCCCTCCATCCGGTGCTTCTCCGGGCTCTCCCGTGCCATCGGGGGCCCGGAGAAAGAATCGCCTGCCGCCGGATGACGAGCATAGAGATTTCCAGTCATCTCTATGACCGTCGGAGGCCTGGGTGCAACGTTATGACGTCATGCCCGGTACCCGGAAGTAAGCAAAGCCGCGATCGCGGCTGTCAGCATGAGATCAGTGAATTTTTTTTTTTACCAATCTCATGCTTTCCAGCCTGGAGGAGAGATGTGAGGTCTTATTGACCACCCCGCATCTCTCCATAAAGAGGACCTGTCACATACATTCCTATTACAAGGGATGTTTACATCATTATTATTTATTTTCATCAAAAAAAAAAAAAAATTTAAAAAAAAAGTGTAAAACATAAATAAATAAGTAAAATAAAAAAAAAAAGTAAAACGCCCCTGTCTCCGGTAGCTCGCACTCAGAAGCGAACGCACACGTAAGTCCAGCCCACATATGTAAACGCCGCTGAAACCACACATGTGAGGTATCGCGGCGTGCGTTAGAGTGCGTGCAACGATTCTAGCACTAGACCTCCTCTGTAACTCTAAACTGGTAACCTGTAAAAAATGTTAAATCGTCGCCTATGGAGATTTTTAGGTACCGAAGTTTGGCGCCATTCCATGATTGTGCGCAATTTTAAAGCGTGACATGTTAGGTATCTATTTACTCGGCGTAACATCATCTTTCACATTATATAAAAAAATTGGGCTAACTTTACTGTTTTGATATTTTTTAATTCACGAAACCGTTTTTTTTTCAAAATAAAAGGCGTTTGAAAAATGATTGCGCAAATACTGTGTGAGATAAAAAAGTTGCAATGACCGCCATTTTATTCCCTAGGGTGTCTGCTAAAAAAAACATATATAATGTTTGGGGGTTCTGAGTAATTTTCTAGCAACAAAATATGATTTTTACATGAAGGAGAGAAGGGCCAGAATAGGCCCGGTATGGAAGTGGTTAATTCGGATATTTCCGATATTAACAAATTTGTCTAAATTTATTAAAAAACTAATTTGGAACTAAACAAAGTGCCAGGTCTTTGCTCATTCCTCAGCTGCCCCCTGAGAGCTGCTTTGATATACAGCACTTTTCTGCCCAAGACAAGCGCCTTACAAAGCAGGGGGGGGGGGTGGACTTATGTGGGGAAGATGTGTTCTTCGTGAACACAATGTAGAAGGATATATGGAATTGTATAGGCTATGGGGGTACCTCCTCATCTTTTAAAGAATTTTAAAAGATAGGACAAATATAGCCGACTTTACCGGTACCAGTGAAGGACAATCAAAGCAAAATAATACTAAATATCTTTATTACAAAATAAAAATAAAAATGTTTACAGATTTTAAATAAAATCTAAATTGTATGGCTCTAGTGCATTTAATCAATTGAATAATTATATAATAGATCTCTGTTAGTATTATGTCAAGAGGTCGACGCGTTTCACATTTGTGCTTCTTCAGGACCTTACATCCTTGATTGGAAACAGAGATCCTGTTCAAAAAAAGAAGAAAGAACTTGACCATTGTTTACATTTTGGTTAGGTGGGAGTGCAGCACATTAATTTTAACATGCTATCCAATTAGATAAGAGTGCACTGGGGGCCACTTACGTGTAAAAAGGAGCCCTCAAGGAATGTAGAAGGATGTAGATAGAGGTAGCGACTCACACACACCACACACACATTCTCCGGTTGAACTGGAAGGACTGGCGTCTTTATTAAATCTTACCAACTTTATAACTATAAAGAATATTTACTAAAACTGGAGCACTCAGAATCTGGTGCAGGTGTCCATAGGAGCCAATCAGCTTCTAGCTTTGGCTTGTTCAATTAAGCTTTGACAATAAAACCTGGAAGCTGATTGGTTTCTTTGCACGGCTGCACCTGATTTTGCACCCTCCAGTTTCAGTAACTCTCCCCCCAAGGTCTATTTTTTTATTACTTTATTACGTAAAAAATGTATATTTTAGGGCTGTGGAAATTAAAGATTAATTCCCCGATTAATCGTTAATTTTTTTGATAGCTCAAAATTCTTTTGATCGGCACTCACCTCTCTGCCGGCTTCCGGGTCTTCAGGGAGTTCCATCGGAGATCCGGTGACGTCACAGACATCGACGTCACTGGACTCCTTCCCCTTCCCCAAGTGCCTCCGTCTGATAATGAAGGGAAGGGGGGGAGGAGTCCGGTGACGTTGAAGTTCTGATTGAACGCAACGCGTACAGGGAGGAGCTACGCATGACGTCACCCGCTGCTGCCCTACTGAACTAACATGATTGTCGGCTTTACATGCTGTGTTTTTATCATCTTTATGTGAGTAGTTTGTGTTTTGAACACAAAAATTAAATCTTATACTTAAGCGGTGAGCACTTAGATCTTTTCTTTCTACCCATGACCTGCGTCCTTGCTGGGATCTAAGGAGACGTGAGAGAAGTTTATGGTCCGTGTTATACCCTTTTGATACCCGCTTGCATGACCACCTGTTGGCACAGGGGTCCATGCCATAAGGTGAGAGTGATTAGTTAGACCGGAGGTGGAGGGATTGTCACGCTACTGTGGGAAAAAAATGACTTACGTCAGTGCTACAGTTTGAATTTAAACTGTATTTGTGTGAACTGTGAAGTGAAGTCATGGATTGTGGAAACTAACTAGTGTCGGGTGATTGTATATAGTGTATACCACATTTACCACTGACTAATGCAGAGTTGCAATGCAAGGAGATCGGCTAAAAGTAGTTGGATCTGTATGTGCGTTATAATTAATCGAAATTAGTCGATTAAACGATTAAAAAATAAATCGATTAATCGAACACGAAAATTTTAATCAGTAACAGCCCTAGTCTATTTTTTTTTTACATTGCGTTGCATGTATAATTTATAAAGCTGTAAGTTTGGTATTTATTAAAATAAGCATTTGAAAAGCAGTCCTTTTATATGGTACAGCAAAAAAAAAAATGATCAAAAGTTGTGCTCTGTATAAAGCAGCATGGAGTTAATATATTCTGTCCTAATGTGACAGCTGTGTGAATTGAGGCTTAAAACGTGTTGTCCATAGGTAACGCCAACCGCGGTCATAAATTCAACACACAGCTGAACAGATAAACATCTTCAAAGGGATTATTCAGAGTTCGGATGGAAAAATACGATCTACAGCGTGATGGTGAGGAAGAGGGGGCAGCTATCATCTCTTGGCGGCTAGTGTGGTGACAAATACAAGACTCTCATTCCTAACGGGAGGTAAAATCATTGTGTGTATATATATATATATATATATACAGTATATATATATATATATATATATATATATATACACACACACAATATCTCACAAAAGTAAGTACACCCCTCACACCTTTTCATGTGACAACACTGAAGAAATGACACTTGTCTACAATGTAAAGTAGTGAGTGTACAGCTTGTATAACAGTGTAAATTTGCCGTCCCCTCAAAATAACTCAACACACAGCCATTAATGTCTAAACCGCTGGCAACAAAAGTCAGTACACCCCTAAGTGAAAATCTCCAAATTGGGCCCAAAGTGTCAATATTTTGTGTGGCCACCAATATTTTCCAGCACTGCCTTAACCCTCTTGGGCATGGAGGTCACCAGAGCTTCACAGGTTGTCACTGGAGTCCTCTTCCCCTCCTCCATGATGACATCACGGAGCTGGTGGATGTTGGAGACCTTCCGTTTGAGGATGTCCCACAGATGATCAATAGGGTTTAGGTCTGGAGACATGCTTGGCCAGTCCATCACCTTTACCCTCAGCTTCTTTAGCAAGGCAGTGGTGGTGTTGGAGGTGTGTTTGGGGTGGTTATCATGTTGGAATACTGCCCTGCGGCCCAGTCTCTGAAGCGAGGGGATCATGCTCTGCTTCAGTATGTCACAGTACATGTTGGCATTCATGGTTCCCTCAATGATCTGTAGCTCCCCAGTGCCGGCAGCACTCATGCAGCCCCAGACCATGACACTCCCCCCACCACCATGACACTCCCACCACCATGACACTCCCACCACCATGCTTGACTGTAGACAAGACACACTTGTCTTTGTCCTCCTCACCTGGTTGCCCCCACACACGCTTGTCACCATCTGACACCAAATACGTTTATCTTGGTCTCATCAGACCACAGGACATGGTTCCAGTAATCCATGTCCTTAGTCTGCTTGTCTTCAGCAAACTGTTTGCGGACTTTCTTGTGCATCATCTTTAGAAGAGGCTTCCTTCTGGGACGACGGCCATGCAGACCAATTTCATGCAGTGTGCGGCGTATGGTCTGAGCACTGACAGGCTGATCCCCCCCCCCCACACCCCTACAACCTCTGCAGCAATGCTGGCAGCACTCATACGTCTATTTCCCAAAGACAACCTCTGGATATGACGCTGAGCATGTGACCTCAACTTCTTTGGTGGACCATGGCGAGGCCTGTTCTGAGGGGAACCTGTCCTGTTATACAGCTGGATGGTCTTGGCCACCGTGCTGCAGCTCAGTTTCAGGGTCTTGGCAATCTTCTTATAGCCTAGGAGACATGCAGTAGGGAGGTGCGAAATCTTAAATCCCTGGTGGGGCATAAACTGATCATAAAGTTAACTTTTAAGTTTAACTTGATGATTATGGATAGGTAGATTATATTGGCTCATTAGTGGAGAAAAAGGCAAGGCTTTACCAGAAGTAGAGAAAGAAATGTACAAAATTAGTAAGCCTGGGAGGCCCGTGTAGCAAAACCCACATTTTGCTGTGCATGTGGAAACATAGGATGTGTATAAATAGGGATATTGTGGGAAATAAAGGGAGAAATGCCCAGTTTTTTACTGAGTTCCCTCAAGCGTGTCCAGTAAGAGCCGGTTCACCCCGGGGCGACTCGTCAGGCGACTTAAGCCCCATACACATGGTCGGATTTTTGCATGGATTCTGTCCGATCGGACAATGTTGTTGAAAAATCAGACCGTGTGTAGGCACCATCGGACAGTGTACGTCGGATTGTCCGACGGACAAAGTCCTATCTCCTGCTGGATAGATTTTCCGACAACACGGTCCGATCACACCAAATCCGATCGTGTGTACGGTTGTCCGACCGGACAAAGTGCCACGCATGCTCAGATCACATTACAAGACCAAAGCTATTGGCTACTAGCCTCTACGTAGTCCCGTCGTAGGCAACAAACGTCACCACGTTCAGAATGATCGGATTTTCCGACAACTTTGTCCGACCGTGTGTACGCAACACCAACATCAGACAAAGTATGACGGACAGGATCCGACCGACCTGGTCCTCGGATAATCCGCGCGTGTGTATGGGGCTTAAGGCGCCTGACAAGTCGCGTCCCATTCTGTAGTATAGAACCGTTCTAATAGGAGCGACACAAGGAGCGAAAAAGGTTCTTGTACTACTTTGGGGGCGACTTCGGGCGACTTGCATTGACTTCTATACAGAAGTCATTTTGCAAGCCGCCGCTGAAGTCGGATGCCTGTCGCCTGAGGCAGTCGCGCTCTAAGTCGTGCTGCCTCATTGTGTTATAAAAATATCCGTCATTGATGTACGCTGATGAGGCAGCAGTGACGGGCACCGATAGGTGGCAGTGATGGGCACTGATGGGTGGCAGTGATGGGCACTGATGGGTTACACTGATAGGCATCACTTTTAGGTGGCACTGATTGGCAGCACTGGTGGGCATTGATAGGTGGCACTGGTGGGCATTGACAGGTGGCACTTGTGGGCATTGACAGGTGGCACTTATGGGCATTGCAAGGTGGCATTTATGGGCATTGCAAGGTGGCACTTATGGGCATTGCAAGGTGGCACTTGTGGGGATTGCAAGGTGGGACCGATGTCCCTTTAAGATAAGCCGGTGATCAGATTTTTTTTCTCCTCCGCTGTCAGCGTGAGGAGAAAAAAAAACGATCACGAGCTTTTGTTTTTATCATGTGATCAGCTGTCATTGGCTGACAGCTGATCACATGGTAAGGGGGACCCGCCCCTTACTCGGATCGCTGATCACCTGAGTCTCAGTGACTTAGTGATCACAGCGCGCCCCACGCGCGCCCTATAGGGCGCACGCAGTAAGCGTGCACAGGGGAGGACATCATATGACAGCCTCCCGGGAATTGAGATCCGCGCTGTGGCCGTCATTCGGCCATAGTGCGGATGGCAAGTGGTTAATACCATGCTTGTTTATTCCTACAAAATGTGAGTTGATCTACATCTATTATTAAAATGTTATTTCTAAACTACTGCACCCAGAGGCGCCTCTCTACTTGTGTTTTGCTTCAAAATGAGAGAACCTTCCCTCCTCTTAAGCCCCATACACACGATGGATTCTGTCCTATCGGACAATGTTGTCGGAAATTCCGACCGTGTGTGGGCACCATCGGACATTTTCCATCGGATTGTCCGACGGACAAGGTTGTATCTCCTGCTCTAAAAATTTTCCGACAACGAAGTCCGATCACACCAATTCCGATCGTGTGTAGCGAATTCCGACGGACAAAGTGCCACGCATGCTCAGATCACATTACAAGACCAAAGCTATTGGCTACTAGCCTCTACGTAGTCCCGTCGTAGGCAACAAACGTCACCACGTTCGGAATGATCGGATTTTCCGACAACTTTGTCCGACCGTGTGTATGCAACACCAGTGTCAGACAAAATCCGTCGGAAAAAATCCGATGGATTTGGTGGTCGGATTTTCCGACCGTGTGTATGGGGCATTAGGTGTTTTCCAGTTAAAGAGACGCTGGGGCTGGGCGGGAAGGGATTAGCTGCATATAAAATATGAAAAACAATGATCTGAGAATTATGAAAACAGTGACTGAGAATTATATCCAGGTTTTTGGTCAACTTCGCATATCGCTTGGCTTTAAAATGTCTTCTATAATGGGGTGGAACTTGCAGTTCTGGTGGGGTTGCCTCCCCAGTGGATTTCCCAACAGATATAAAAAAAATATAAAAAAAAAATATAGCTTTCCAACATTTCGGACAAAACTTCCAGTTTTTTTGAGCTCAACTTTCTGTAATCTTCCAAGAAGTCGAGTGGAAATATATAGCGGTGATTTCCTAATCCTCCTTATGTCTGCATGGAGACCTTGAGAAATAGACCTCTGGCTAGATTTACAATATCAATACCAACACAGTGAACTGTGAATTAACAGCCCACACTAAATCCTCCAATAAAATGCATGGATCCTGTAAAATAAAGCAATAAACTTCTCCAACACCTTTATATTTAGTCCAGTCACAATACGGCTTTTTTATGGCTTACAAGTTTATGCACGCTTTGTATGCTGAGTTGGGCAGAACTAATTTAATTGCCGGACAAGTCACTGAATTATAACGCACCAGCAGTTATTTAAAGTGGTCCAGTCAGGTCTTATTAAACACTGATAAAGCAAACTGCATTTTGATGGCTTTTTCTTCTTTCTTTTTTTTTACATCAGTTTTTGGGACCAACTGGAGCCCATTGGACCACAAACCCAGGTTGTGTACAAGGCCTACAACTTAGAGGGCAACTTGAGCTAAAAGGTGATCACATATAGAGATGGCCTTGCGGTTCGCCCCGTGGTCGGTTCGCGGCGAACTTTGCGCGTTCGCTATTCGCCAAACCGGCGGACATATGGCGCTGTTCGCGGCCGCCATATTCTTTTACATTGTGAAGAACTTTGACCCATGACACATCCATCATGGGGTACAGGACAGCCAATTGAGACATTTTAGCACATGGACATACCCCCTACCTTATAAATAGACCTGATCTGGCTGCCATTTTACATTCTATCTTTTGTCAGTGTAGGGATAGGTTGCTGTGTGGAGCAGGGACAGTATGTAATCACTAGCTATTAGGTCCACAAAAGTCCTTTTAACCGCTTCCCGACCGCCTCCTGCACATATACGTCAGCAGAATGGCACGGGCAGGCAAAAGCACGTACCTGTACGTCCCCTTTAAATGCCTGCCCGTGGGTCGCGCCGCTGGTGTCCCGCGATCGGGTCACGGAGCTGAAGAATGGGGAGAGGTCTGTGTAAACAAACCGCTCCCCGCGCTTCCTACTCTGCCTGTCATTGATTGGCTGTTCCCGGTCATCGGGAAAGCCGATCAATGACGTCAGACGTCAGCCCCGCCCCCTAATGTAAAAAAACACACACACGTCACAGCCCATAACCCCTCCCCTCCCCCTAGTGGCTAACTCTTTCACTACAACTGTCATTTATACAGGAATCAATGCATTTAAATAGCATTGATTGCTGTATAAATGACAATGGTCCCAAAAATTTGCCAAAAATGTCCGATGTGTCCGCCATAATGTCGCAGTCACAATAAAAATTGCTGATCGCCGCCATTACTAGTAAAAAAAAAAATATTAATAAAAATGCTATAAAACTATCCCCTATTTTGTAAACGCTATAACTTTTGCGCAAACCAATCAATAATCGCTAATTGCGATTTTTTTTTTTACCAAAAATATGTAGAAGAATGCGTATCGGCCTAAACTGAGAAAAAAAATGTTTTTCTATATATTTTTGGGGGATATTTCTTATAGCAAAAAGTAAAAAATGTTGCATTTTTTTCTAAATTGTCGCTCTATTTTTTGTTTATAGCGCAAAAAATAAAAACCGCAGGGGCGATCAAATACCACCAAAAGAAAGCTCCGTTTGTGGGGAAAAAAGGACGCCAATTTTGTTTGGGAGCCACGTCGCACGACCGCGCAATTGTCAGTTAAATCGACGCAGGGCCGAATCGCAAAAAGGGGCCTGGTCCTTTGGCTGCCAATTGGTCCGGGACTGAAGTGGTTAAGGACTGGTATAGGTGTACAGTACATAGGGGTGTAATACACTTATAATATACTTTTAAATATAGAAAGCATATTATAGTTCATTTCTATTGTGCAGCATTGTGACTGCTGAGCGGTTCTGCAGCTCTTTTGTCAGTGTAGGGAGAGGTTGCTGTGTGTCGCAGGGACACAAATCGCTAACGAATATAGGTCCACAAAAGTCCTTTTAAGGACTGGTATAGGTGTACTATTGGTGTGCAGTATATAGGGGTGTAATACACTTATAAAATACTTTCAAATATAGAAAGCAGCAAGGCAGAGTCCAAACAATTAGAAGACCCGAGCCAACTATGGCTCAGGTGACCCCTAAATTTGGGATACCCGCTACAATAACTTATATGTTAAAAAAATAAAATTATGGAAACTTTTCCTAAAGCAGGACCATCTCCTGCACCCCCTTCACAGCCTGGCCTTTCCTCTCCTCCACGGCCTTCATGTGCTCCTGAATTAACGAAATTTCACAGATAAAAAAAGAATGCTTGTCGTTGTCGATCCCAGATTCGCTTAATACTTCTATACCAGAAGTATTAAGCGAACAGTGTCCATGTTGTGGGACTATGTGTGCACAGCTGGTAAGTATTTTGTGGCTGCAAATATGACCTGTAGGTTTTTAATGTTCGCCTGCCATTAAAATGAATGGGACCCGCCGTGAACCTTTCTGCGATGTGTTGTGCGTTCGCGAACCGTCCCGTTAGATGTTCGTCCATCACTAATCACATACCTATGAAGCATGTAGTTAGAAAAAAGGGGAAAAGTACCACACTAGTACTCCAAAATAATGTAGCAGAACAACAAATTGTGTAATAAATGGTAAAAATAAGTGCAGCGCTAGTAGGTGAAATGTACCTATGAAATAGACACGGTACTAATGTGCAAAACCCTTGGCTGATGATACCCAAGTGAATACAACACTGATTGGCATAAGCGTATCTAATAGCAGGTAAAACTGTATGAACTGCGGAATCAGCAGTAAAAGTGCAAAGTGAACCAAACAATAGAAAGTGTCTAAACATAATATCTCGCAGAGATTGTACCTGAAGAATCAAATGGATAACCGTGTAACAATTAAAGAAAAGGTTAAATAATTAAAATGTCCAAAACATCAATGAGTACAACGTGCAGAGGGAAAAGAAGAAGATATAATAAAAAAAACAATAAAAAATACATGAAAAGGAAAAGTTCATATAGTGATCATGGGGCAAGTAGGGGCAAGGGGGGTCAAGTGCCCCCCCCCTGGAATCAGTGATCAGATCTTAAATTCAGCACGGTTGCGTCAGTATCGGGGTGCAGGCAGCCCGCACCTGGGTGCCACCCACCAGTAGGGTGACACCATCAAGGTGCTGTCAAGCTGTCAAGACCCCCCATCAGTGTAGTGTGACTTTGGCTCTTTTTCTTGCTCAGTCCAGCAGAGAACTCGATGGCGCTGTGACAGGAGAAAGGTGAGCTGCTGGCTGTCAGAGGTTTCCCCCCGCTTCCCTCCCCTTTCTCCTGTCAGGGAGAAGAGATGGCGGCTCTCACCAGGCTCCCTGCCCAGCTTCCTGCCCTCTCCGTTCCCTCCCTATTGGCCATAACTGAGGGCCAATCAAAGGAGAGGAGAACATCATGGGACATGTAGTCTCAAAGATTGGCGGCCCCATTTTCCACAGGGAGGAGGCTACAGCTCAATCAAGAGAGAGATTGAGAGACTGCAGCCTGGAAAAAAGCTGAGGGAGAGAGCGCTACAGGACAAAGAATGAGGAGTGTGCTGGGCGGAAGCCAGAGAGAGAGCCACGCTGCCCAGCGCCACAAGAGAGAGCCACGCTGCCCAGCGCCACAAGAGAGAGCCACGCTGCCCAGTGCCACCAGAGAGAGCCACGCTGTCCAGTGCCGCTAGAGAGAGAGCCAGGCTGCCCAGTGCCGCTAGAGAGAGCTGTTATATCCTCTGAGTTGTGAGAGACACAAGACTCTGGTCTGGGACAATGGATGTTTATTTCAGTACTCACTGTACACTGCAACATGCATCTCAGGACAGTACATCTTATTATGCTTCCTTACATGTGCTCTAAGATGGCTACTATGCCCCTTGACCCTTGTCATCACTCCTGGGTGGAGCCAGCCTTAAAGTGACAGTACATGTGGAACACTTCAGGTATAACACCTTCTATCCATCCCTAAAAAAAAAAAAAAAAATTACAACAAAACAAGAAAAGACACAAAACTAGACATGTGCACAACAAAAAAATGTGTTTATTTTCGTTTCGTGTTTTTTTGTTTTGTTTCCGCTGATTCGTAACGATTCGTAAATTCGTAAGTCGTCGGTGTTCGTATTCGTAACGATTCGATTTTCGTAAGAGTTATTTTTTCATAGATTCGTAATCGGAGCATAATTCATAATGGTATGTAATGTGTATGCTATTATTACATTTTAAGAGACACGGAAAATTACGAATCGAAAAAAAAAGTTACGAATGTACCAATTTTTTCGTTCAATCCATTCGAAGCACGTTAAGCAGCGCCATTGTAAGGGACACGGAAAATTACCAATTCAACAAAAAAAAAAGTTACAAATTGTTTCGTTCATTTTGATTTTCGTTGTTCCTGTTTTCGTTTTTCGGATTTTCTTCTTTCGTACATTCGTTGTTTCTAATTAGTTTTTTTCGGATTTTCGTTGTTTTTCGGATTCGTTCGTTTCGAACGATTCGTTATTCGTAAAAATTTTTAGCGAATCGAAAATAACGAAAAAAAATGAAAAACAAAACAAATTGCACATGTCTACACAAAACATTAACTAATAACTGTCCAATAACAGTCCTCCAAACACAGGAGATGCACAGGACTTTTTTTTTCCTGCATCCAGATGTGAAACCAAGCTTCCAGGGACAGTTGCGGTGATACAATGTCATCGGATCACTTTTGGCGACCCTGTCGAAAGTCTCGTAATGGGTCTTGAAGCTAAAACCAGTCAGGAGGGTGACAGTGTCGTTGAGGGTGGGCACCCAGCGACTCGGGACCGGAGGAAACAGGGCTGGCCAGAATCGGCCCCGGCGGGGCCAAGAACGGATCCACCGGTTAACAGACCTCCGGACCAGGGCTGGAGGGCTCTGTTGGAGCCGAGTTCAAAAGTTCAGAGTCCCCCCAATCATCAGTCCCCGTGCATTCTGATCCGCTGGGAGCAGTTCCTTGCGACACTGGTGGTTCAGCCGGCGTCAGGGATTCGGGCAGTTGAAACCGAGGACGCAGTTGGTCCGCATGCCGTCTGCAAATGGAACCATCTTCCAGGCAGACCCTATACATCTTGGGTCCCAAAGTCTCTGCAATGACAGCAGGAAGCCAACGGGTGTTGGAAGCCCCATTAGATCGGGCCCATACCGTTTGTTGGGCTGTGAATCGGGGGAGCTCATGGTGTTTGACCATCTTGTCTTGGGACTGCAGTACATGTTCCTGGACTGTTTGAGGGCGGAGCATGTCCAACCCAGTCCATGGCTGCCGACCCAGAAGGAGTTCTGCTGGAGTTTTCCCGGTGGTTGCATGTGGTGTGTTTCTGTAAGCAGAAAGGAAGGAGTCCAGCTTCTGGGGTGACAGGGACTGTTGTTTACTTGCAGCCACTGTAGCTGTGAAATAGTGTTTAAAAGTCTGCACAAACCGTTCTGCTTGACCATTTGTAGCCGGGTGGTAAGATTGCTTGATGTGGTGGGCAGCCAGGAAACGCTAAAAATCCTGACTGGTGAATTGTGCACCGTTGTCTGTGACGATTTCTCTGGAGTATCCAAACGTAGCAGCGAGATGTAACAGTATGGAAACCGTTGCCTTAGTCGTTGGCTGAGTAACAGGAATTACCTCAGGCCACTTTGAATGGGCGTCCACTATGATCCAGAAGGTATGTCCTCTGATCGGGCCTGCAAAGTCCAAGTGTAGGCGAAACCAAGGAACCGTGGGCTGGACGCACCCTCGAGGAGGGTCTTTTGCAGTTTGTGCACATCCAGCACAAGCATTCACATATGTTGTGATATCTGAGTCTAGGTTTGGCCACCACACATAGCCTCTGGCCTTTTGGATCATACGTGTGCCCCCGGGATGACCAGTATGTAGCAAGTCCAGAATGTGTCTCCGGAGGGTCTGTGGAATGATCACTCGGTCTCCCCATAAAACACAGTTGCCAGCCACAGTTAATTCCATACGCCTACGGAAATAAGGTTCATAATCCTGTGTGACGGTTGCAGGCCAACCGGACCGTACCCAGGAGAGTATTGTTTTCAGAAAGGTATCCTTGGCTGTATGGGCTGCTATCTCCCCAGAAGACAAGAAGGACAGGCTGGTATAACGACAACTCTTGATCGGTGGAGAAGAGTCCATCGTCCTCCCTGTCAGTCGGGACATTGCGTCCGCATTAGCATTGGCATCATGACCACGATACTGGATTTTGTAGCTGTATGCTCCCAAGAATAGGGCATAGCATTGGAGGCGGGCCGCAGTAGTCTGAGAGATGCCTTTGTCAGGGATAAAGATCTGAAGGAGTGGTTTATGGTCTGTCAGTATGGTGAATTCCCTACCATACAGGTAAAGATGAAACTTCTTAATTGCCCATATCAGTGCAAGAGCCTCTTTGTCAATGTGTGAGTAATTGCTTTCTGCTTTTGTCAAAGACCTGGAGGCAAATGCCACTGTTTTTTCTGACCCATCTGGTAAGATGTGAGATAGTACAGCCCCCAGACCATAGGGTGAGGCATCCCAAGCCAAGGTGAGAGGCTTCTGGAGGTCATAGTGCATGAGAATGCGTGACGCCAACAGCTTCCGCTTAGAGACTTCGAATTCACGTTGGCATGCAGCTGACCAGTCCCATCTGGAGTGTTTCTCCAAAAGCTTGTTCAACGGAAACAAGGTGTGTGCCAGATCTGGCAGGAATTTGTGGTAATAGTTCAGCTAAACTAAGGTATGATCGCAGCTGCTGGACGTTGGTTGGGGCAGGAGCTTTGACTAAAGCATCAACCTTGGCTTCCATGGTGTGTATACCCTCTGCATCCACAAGGTTGCCACAAAACTCCAATTTAGGCACCATGAATTGGCATTTTGCCAAGTTCACTTTCAGACCCTGCTCTTGGAGTCTCGCCAACACAAGCTCCACGTTCTGCTTGTGTTCCTGGTCCGTCCGTCCCGTGATGAGCATGTCATCTAGCAGGCACTGCGTGAAAGGAATGTCCGCCAAAATCTCATCCATTTTTCGTTGCCAAATGGCTGGGGCAGAGGCTACACTGAACACCATCCGATTGTACTCATACAGTCCCTTGTGGGTGTTGATGAATGAATGAATGATTTGTATAGCGCTGCAACTGCGAACTGAATCGCCTCGAGGCGCTTGATCCGACCTGCGTTGATTCCTTCTTAGAAGAGGTGGGTCTTGAGTTTTTTCCTGAAGGCCCGATGGTCTTTTTCCAAGCGGATGTTCGTAGGTAGAGCATTCCATAGCCGTGGTCCTTGGACTGCAAATCTTCGTTCTCCCTTTGATTTGTACTGGGACTTGGGGACGAGGAGGAGGTTTTGGTTGGTTGATCGGAGGTTGCGATTGGGGGTGTAGTGTTGTATTTTTTCGCATAAGTATAGAGGAGCGTCTCCTTGTGTGCATTTGTGGGTCAGGCAGAGGGTCTTGAATGTGATTCTATCCTTTACAGTTAGCCAATGGAGGGTCCTCAGGGAGGGGAGAATGATTCCCATGTTTTTTTTCCTGTGACTAGTCTTGCTGCCGTGTTTTGAACAACTTGTAGTCGTGCAATCTGGAATTTAGGTAGTCCTATGTAGAGGGAGTTTGCGTAGTCGAGTCGAGAGTTGATGATTGTTCCTACCACTATGGCTTTGTCCTTTTCTGGAATGAAGGGGATGAGTCTACGTAGCAGGCGTAGAAGGTGGTAGGATCCGCTGACTACTGATCCTATTTGTGCGTCCATTGACATTTCTGAATCGAAAGTGACTCAGAGACTTTTGGCTTTTAAGCTTAGGGGGATGGTCTGTCCAAGGTTGGTGGGCGGAGTCCATGGTGTTGTAGAATTAGTTTTCCTGTTTGCAGTTAGGAGAAGGAGTTCTGTTTTGGTTCCATTAAGTTTGAGTTGAGTTGATGGTCAGAAACTTGCGGGAAGAAGGATGGACCTCAAACTGTAAATATGCTTGTTTGAGATCAAGCTTGGTGAACTTTTGACCCCCTGCAAGAGAGGCAAAAATGTCATCTACTCTGGGTAGAGGATACTGGCCTATTTCCAGTTGGGAGTTCAGTGCCATGCGGAAATCGCCACAAATGCGTAAGTCCCCATTCGCTTTCTTTACTGGTACAACCGGTGATGCCCACTCGCTGTGCTCTACCCTTGAGATGACACCTTGTTCCTCCAGCCGACTTAGTTCTGCTTCCACTCCTGCTTGAAGTGCAAAAGGTACTGTCCGAGCTTTGAAGAACTTAGGCTGCATTCACACCTGAGCGTTTTGTAGCTTGAAGCCTGAAGCTACAAAACGCTAGAGGGGAAAAAATACATTATTCTCTATGGAGATGGTTCACATCTCCACTCCAAAACGCCTGAAGCCCTACGCCTGAAGCTCAAACAAGTTCCGGACCCTTTTTTGTCGCGCGAATCGGGCAGATTTGGGCGTTTTTGTCCTTTTTACATTGGTGACCTTTTGCTCTGCACAAAATTTGCGGCAAATTGCGGTAAAAAAACACAGCGAATCGCGGTAAAAAAAGCCGCAAATCGCGGTAAAAAACGCTGGAAAAAAACGCTGCAATTTGCGCGATTTTCTGCCTGAAAAGCTACGCTCAGGTGTGAATGCAGCCTAAGGCTAAGCGTTGGGTTTCAGCTTGAGTCTCACACAGTCATGCTTTATTTTCCCCAACTGGTCATCAAAGATTCTGGAGTAGATGCAAATTGCTATCATAAAAACAGGCAGCAGACTTTGTGAAAATTATTATTTGTGTCGTTCTCAAAACGTTTAACCACAGCCGTAGATTACTCTATGGGGTTTATTCAAAATATTTAATATTGGCTTTACATTAGTGAAAACTATACCAAAACTCTTCAAACCCCATGGTTACTCGCCATTCCCGGTGCGCTGTGCTGCTACTGGTGAACCACGGCAGCTGCTCTTGCAAGCAATGCTGGCGCCATCTTGATTGCAGCTGGAAAGTTGAAATGCCAAAACTCCGGTCCAAAACTCGCACAAGCCGCGCTCTAACAGTAAATAAAATAATAACGCATTTCTCGCCGAGGTAACCTGAAAATATTGCAAACCCCCTAATTATTTAGACCAGATGAAATATGCAGTGTGTCTGTTTTTTCTGTGCGGCTCGATCGTCTCGCTCACAATAAACAGATGGCAGGCAGACAGGTGAACATGCTGGGTTTTAATGTCTGTTTGATTACAAAATGAGCGCGGAGAAAATTTACAAGTCCAAAATTAAAAAGGGATGACAGTTGAAAAACTGAAGTCTGGTTCAGCTGTCTGAGTTAAGTACGGCCATCTGTAAATTATTTGTCGCTGCCTTTTGTGTGTCGTTTGCGTTTTTTTTTGTGATGGGTCGTAAAACTTGTCTCCGTACCGAAAATTTGGTGCCTTCTGAACTTTAACCACTTGCTTACTGGGAACCTAAACCCCCCTCCTGCCCAGAACAATTTTCAGCTTTCAGCGCTCTCACTCTTTGAATGACAATTGCGCCGTCATGTAACACTGTACCCAAAATACATTTTTATTATTTTTTCTTTCTTTTGGTGGTATTTGATCACCACTGGGGTTTATTTTTTTGCTAAAAAAATGTAAAAAGATCGAAAACTTGGAAAACAAAACGGTTTTATATTATAAAATTTTGCAAGTCATTTTTTATTTTTTTTTCTCAATCAAAGTTTTATTGAGGCTTGTAACATAACATATAATAAGGTAATTTTTCTTCTTCATTGATGTATGCTGATGAGGCTGCACTGATGGATACTAATATGCGGCACTGATGGGCACTGATAAGGCGGCACTGATGGGCTCTAATATGCGGCACTGATGGGCACTGATAAGGCGGCACTGATGGGCACTGATAAGGCGGCACTGATAGGCGGCAATGGTGGGCACTGAAGAGGCTGCACTGGTAGGCACTGAGAGGTGGCACTGGTGGGCACTGAGAGGTGGCACAGTGGGGTGGCACTGAAGGGCATTGATAGGTGGCACTGAAGGCCACTGATGGGTGGCACTGATGGGTGGCAGTAATGGCCACTGGTAGGTGACACTGATAGGCAGCACTGATAGATGGCACTGATGAGGCACTGATTGGCATCACTGGTGGGCATTGATAGGTGGCACTCTTGGGCATTGATAGGTGGCACTGATTGGTAGCACTGATATTCACTGGTGGGCACCAATGAGGTGGCTGTGCCTCTTCCTATTCGGGGACCGATGTCCCTTCAACAGAAACCGATGACCGGCTTTTTTTTCTCCTCACTCAGCGTGAGTTGAAAAAAAAATGATTACCGATCTTCTGTTTACATCACGTGATCAGCTGTCATGTGGTAAGGTGACGGGGCGCCCAGGAGCGTGCAAAGGGGAGGACGTCTATTGACGGCCTCCCGGCAATGTAGGTCCGCGCTGTACCCGTCATTCGACTATAACACGAATGGGAAGAGTTTAAAGACAGTCGCATTCTAAAGTTTGGGCACTCCTGACCCTATTTAGTTAATCCATGCCACCAGAATAAAATTAAAACGAAACAATCCATTGGCCAGCAAGCTCGTCTGACCTAAACCCCATAGAGAATCTGTGGGGTTTTGTCAAGAGGAAGATCCCAGACCCAACAATGCAGAGGAGATGAAGGCCGCTATCAAAGCAACCTGGGCTTCCATAACACCTCAGCAGTGCCACAGGCTGATCGCCTCCATGCCACGCCGCATTGATTCAGTAATTCGTGCAAAAGGAGCCCCGACCAAGTATTGAGTACCTACTATACTGTACATGGACAGACTTTTCTCTAATGCCGCGCACACACGGCATGACTTTTTCTGTCGGCATTTCCGATGGACTTTATATTGAGAGCCTGTTTAAATTTGTCCGTCGGAAATGCCGACGGAGTTTTGCACGATGCAGAGTCCGGCCTTGTGTACGTGGCATAAGCCAACATTTCTGTATTAAAAAATCCTTTTTTTATTGGTCTTATGTAATATTCAAATTTTCTGAGATACTGAATTCTGTGTCGTCACTCGCTGTAAGCCATAATCATCAAAATTAAAAGAAAGAAATGCTTGAAATATATCACTCTGTGTGTAACGCATCTATATAAAATATAGGAGTTTCACTTTTTTAATTGAACTACTGAAATAAATGAAATGTTTGATGATATTCTAATTTTATGAGATACACCTGCCTGTATATATACAGTATATATACATACAGTATAGTATATATAGTAGTATATATACATACTTTATATTTTAATCACACGTATATTTCTCAGGAACACATACAAGGGAGGAATGCCGGAAACAATAAGCTTTTGTATGGGCAAAGTTGCAATCTTGTATCTTCAGATCATTCCGCTGTATTTCTAGGGGGGAGAGGAATCTCTTTATTTCCGCACATTTTTGTCATTAAGCACTTCCTCCTGCCCTAATAGGTAGCGACGTGGCGAATAAAATCAGTAAATCATTCAGACTGAGGGATTACACTGCGCTGGTAGCAACCAATTTGTTATAATGAAGTTAAGACTCCAAATCCGCCAGGAAAATTTGGCAGCTCTGAGAGCTGAGCGGCCCTTGGTTGGCGGTGATGGAGTGGGGATGTGCCAGAGACTCGGGGACACGATAGACCGGGATGCGGTGTCGGGCAAGTCTGACAAATTGCTCGGTGTTTCGGAGCAGTGACACATTACACTTCTCCATATGGTCTCCAAAAATGGAAACCCAACCATTTTCTGTGCAACAAAAAATAAATAAATACATGAAAGGTAGACGCCAGTCAGACATTACATTTCTAAATGACTAAATGGAGTTGGCTGAATCGGAAAACCTCCTGAATGGCTGGTATGCATGTTCTGCAAGCAGTAGTTGGTGAGATAATTCAATATTGCCAGGGACTTTATTTTTTTAAATCGGCGCCCAATCTGAGACTATGAAAATGCAGGCCTTTTGAGGAACCCCCAGTAGCAGGGGTGGGCTGACATTTCACCCCAGGGCTGAGTCCATGGCTAAAAATAGGGGAATGAGAAGACGCTAGACTACCGTCCAGCAAGGCTTAAATTTAAAGAGTGACCCCTGTTTAGGGCAGGGTGGCTACATCTTTTTCTCGATTCGTACAATCTCACCTACAGTCAATGGAATGCGAGATAAAAGATGCCTACATTTCAGAGGGCGCAGCGCAGTCCAGAAGCAGTGTGAGAAGCCTGTAGGCAGGTGCCGTCTACTTTCTCCACTGCAGGTGGCTCTCAACTGCAGCAGCATTGCAGATGGAAGGGACATCAAGAGGAACATGGTTCCTTTACAGTTTCCTTGGTGTCAGAAACCATAACAGAAGAAGTACAGTTAAATCACACTTGTTTAATAATAAAAGTAAAAAAGAACAAACATAGTCAAAACATAGAGAAAAAGTTCAGTAACCGGAATGGATAGTCAGCCAAGCCAAAAGTCAGGGATCAAAGTAGTGGAACAGCAAGCAGGATCAAGAGCCAGAAGGGATGTCAGCAAAGCCAGTCTTTAAACAGGAACGCAGGAGATAGTCTCTGTGATGTTGACCAAGGCAAAGGCAGAGATCCTCTGGACTGGACGGCTTAAGTAGGCAGGACTGATGAGCAGGATATCAACAACAGCTGAGTAACTGTGGAGAGAGATAGGAGCTGGCAATTAGCCAACAGCTGAGCGGCCAGCTCTGAGAAGGAAGGGCTGACCCCAGCCCTGACACTTGGTCACTGAGGGGGCTATCCGATTGGATGCCCCTGCCCCATGTGACTCTGACAGCCATCTTGGGTCCCAGGCTTGGCATGCATTGTACATGTGGGTAGTGTGGGCAGGTCACCCATCTGTCAGGACAGTATTAGCGGCAAGAAGAGGTTCAAGATATGTAGGGAAAGAGCAGGCACACGCAGCATACAGAGTGAGACCCAGGTGAGGCTACCCGGGTCAAAAAGCCGCTACTTAGGCAACAGAGGGTCTTAATTAGGGTTAATTCTAAAAATATAAAATGTATTGATTTCACAAATTGCAGTGAATAAGATAATTCATAGTGCGACTATAGATATCTTGGCAACTTCACACGCAATACTACAAAAGTTACAAAACACTAAAGAGTAGTGCTATGAAAACAGACAAGAAGCAGGGAAAAACACATAACAATACAAAATAACAAACACAAATTCAAAAAACAAGAATCCGGGCACCAGCTACCATTCACAGAAAAAACTGTCTTACGATAATTCTCGCGGTAATTAGAAATGTGGAAAAAATTATTTAGTAATAAGATTTTTTCAAACAGTTTTATTGTGAATGGCCCCCGAGAGAAGGAACACGCCATCCTTCCTGGAAACCCCCCCCCCCTTTGGGTACGGACCGCCCAGGCTGCATTTCATTCCTCAAGACAGACACTGCCACCCTAGACCAACTGTTTTACTCTTCGCTGCAATATTCTATGAGTGCGCCTGATGGTTGTCTTTCCGCTGTGTAGTTGTGGTTTGTTGAACTTTAACTTCAACGCAGTTCTGCTTCTGCAACTAGACTCTGAGTATTCACTTCCGCCTCACTGCTCCGCCTTAATCTAGCTTCTCTGAATAAAATAAGACATAAATAAAGGTTGCAGTGTATATAAAGGCAATTTGTGTTTTAGTTCTTGATAGGCTAGGGAAGAATTTGGACCCTTTGTCCTTATTGGTGTCTGTTCCTGTGCTTATGATATTCACCCATCATTAACGATTGTCACCAAGAAGTGATGGTTGAGTTTCTCACCAGAGCAAGATGAGAGTGAATAACTTCAAGTGCAGACCTCTGTTTGTGTATTTATTGTATTTAAATAGATATTTGTCTCTTTATTTTGTAGTTATAATTTGTATACTTATTTTTCTTCTGTAGTCCTGAGGAAGGTTCAATGGTTTGGCCTCCAAAATGCATTGAATGTTTTTTTTTGTGATCATACTATGAAGCATTGTAGAGATTTAGACTCTTTCACTTGTAGCTTTCCTTGCCCCCTTTTCTCATTTATGAACCCCTAGTGGTCCAGCGGCCTTACATTTCACCTTACGGTTGTATTCTTGACTTTTTTGTGGGTTGTGAAGAGTTGGCCACCAGTCAAACTCAGGAAGAAAGGGATTTCGGGTATAGGATATCCAAGTAATGCCAAACCAATGGGTGTGTAGGGATCCTGCCCTAGGAGGAGCAGGAGTGTCCCTCTTCTCACTTGCCAACCACTAGGAGGTTTACTGCCAGTGGTGCCTGTTGAAGAAAAATATATATATTCAGAGAAAGCTGTTGTGGACATTTTTATTAATGTATGTAGTCAGATGTCCCCCAGTGTCAGTTTTGCTGTAATACGCTCATGTGAGGGTATTCGCACATACAGACGTTGGTGGAAGACCATTGACTGCGGAAACCTTCCCGTAGACATGGCAGATCTGTTTGCTCTTTTAAGGATGTTTGTTTATGCCTCACCAAGGGTTTATGCCTCACCCTCCATGGCGACCGCATCTAAACTCCTAAGTAAGCAGATCTGCGTACATGGGAACCATAGCATAACCATACAAAATTTGCGTCATTGGTAGCAGTGGGAATGTGCACGTGATCGTGTTCAGAGCCATGTAAGTAATGTTAAAATTGTGAGTCTTTTGTGTGTCAAAAAAGGACTTACCACATGGCCCTGAACATGAGCATCTGCACACGTCACTACTGCATTTCGATTTGAATATATACATGTGTGTGTGACTGGTTCTTTTGAAAGAATACAAGTGTCTGATTGGCTGATTCTGAAGCCACCACTTTCCTTTGTTATTCATGTTTATAGTATAAATAAAAGGAGCTGGCTATTCTCTTGAGGATTCTGCATAAGCTCAACGTGATACCAGCCTCTGTCTGTGTTACTTGGAGAAATACAAAGCGCGCTTTCCCGGCATTATATGAGAGAGCTGTTTTTGTGCTTTTAAGCACAAAGAAATGATATGCTTATAGGGAGAAGCTTAAAATTTCCATGACAAACCTTATGGAAGCTCTCTCCCATTTTATCCTGCAGAGGACATTTGTTCAATAGTTTTCTGAGCTCCCAGGCTTGTTGCCTGGGATTAGACATGTGGTTGAAGAAGAAAAGCCTGTGTTCAGTGCCTATAAGCTTACACTGCTTTGCTAGAGGGTTTGACTATACAGAAAAGGACCTTTATTTTGACTGACCGACAGACCAAAAGAATGGGGGGGATGGCGGATGGTTTGTTTGCCCCCCCCCCCCCCCAAAAAAAATGGAGCACCAGCCTCTGGTCCTAAGCTATCATACATTGTAGCTGAAAAACTGATCCATACATTTGTGCTCTCCCGACTTGAATACTGCAATGCTCTACTTCAGGGTTGGGCAACCTCGGCCCTCCAGCTGTTTTAAAACTACAAGTCCCGTGAGACATTGCAAGACCCGGACAATCACAGGCATGACTCCTAGAGGTAGAGGCATGGTGGGATTTGTATTTTTACCACAGCTGGAAGGCCGAGGTTGCCTACCCCTGCACTACTTGCTAGTGTACCTACTCCACGATTAATCAACAAAATTCTGCAGCCAGAATCCTGACTAGGTCTGGTACAAGTGACCATATTACCCCTCTCCTGGAGTCCTTGCACTGACTACCCATCAGGTTCTGCATAGACTTTAATATCCTCGTGCTCACCTATAAGGCTCTTCATAGCTTGGCACCCCATTATCTCTCTAAACTTTTATCAGCTTACCTCCCCCCCTTCGTAACCTCTGCTCCTCAAATACTAGTCTTCTACGTGTCCCCCCTGCTCACCTCCACCTTCTCCTGCTATGCTCCAAAACTCTGCAATTCACTTCCAACGAACATCAGAGAGTCATCTTCTCTAAACCCATTCAAATTAAACCTAAATATGTTTGTAGCACTAACCCCCGAAGGAGCTGCTGGTTTTATTGGGCTTACCGTTACCTTCTTCACCTCGTCTCCGTCTAGGGTTTCCCGTGGTAGATGGCCCAAAGAAATGTAGAAACAGACACTGGATCTTCCTTTCAGGTTATTTATTTGAAAGATAACACAGTCTCTCAATGGGGGGTAGAGGGTTAGGAAAAAAGTTCAGGTACTTTTGGACTGCAAAAATAGGAAAGTCTCTCACTATATAAATCCAGAGAATTACCGTTTCACAGCTGGATACTCACGACCACCAGATAGACCTCCTCTCACTAGGCCTAGCAGCCGGTAGAGTGTTAGGTAAAGCAAAGTCTCTGCCACAGACTTGGATGTAGATCACTTGAGAAAAGTCTCTGCCACAGACTTGGATGTAGAACACTTGAGAAAAGTCTCTGCCACAGACTTTGATGTAACCGTATCATACGGTACCAGTATCTCTCAGCCGGTCCGGCGATACCGCATGAGTGTAGATCCATTTAGTGTCCTTCAACTGAGCCTCCAGGCTCCTTCAGAGAAACCAGCCTTGTGCATGGCCTTCTCCCGAAGAGTCCCCCCCTGGATGCTTCTCCAGTTGCTGGGCCTCTCCTTAGACGAGACGGCACCGGACCACCTTTGAATCCTCAGGACTCGGTATCCATTCGAGCCTGTCCCTGCAGTTGCTTCGCCTCGGGCTATCCAGCCCCGAGACTCGGAATTGCATGGATCCGCACCCCAGGCCAGGAGGGCCATGAAGGCTGGTCAGGAGGACCAGGACCAAAAAAATAGAAGATATCTTCTGGACGGGAACGGACAAGTGATCCCAGTACCTTAAATACCACCTCCCAGAATTCACAGCAGGATGACACTCCCACTGGGCTGGTTCCGAGAAAGAATGGTACCCAATAAGCCCAGCCAAACTGCTTTCTCATACTTGCCGGCGGTGATAGCGACACCTACGGCCAAGGAGAACTCTGTGCAATTCCAGCTAGACTGGTACTGAAACCATAATTTGGCATAATTAGCAATAAAACCCAACTGTGGTTTCAGGAATATTAATGCTACATGTTTTTCTTTAGACAAGCTTTCACTTAATTGTGCCTTTTTTCCTTTATGTTGTCCCGTATATTCCTTGTGTTTTCCTTGTAAAGAGCTTTGGGAAGCTGCCTTTAAAGGCACTATATAAAATAACGTTTATTATTATTATTATTATTATTATTACTCTTGTTTCCTTATGCTTTGAATCACCTGTCCTTCTGGCAGCTCTCTCTCTGGAAGATAGGAATTCCATTTACTTTGGGGAGATTTTCACTTATACCCTGTTGACAGGACAGAAAGTGGATGGAAATCTCCCCAGCAGGATGCAGACAGCCAAAAAAAAAAAAAATACCCTCTTAGGGATTATAACACTTTCCTACACAATAAAAAAAAAAAAAAAAAAAACATAAAAAAACTGCATGAAAAAAACTACAAAAAATTTACAGAAACCTTGTAAAAAACCTGCATAAAGAAAAGTCCTTATTTATGAACCTCCATGGTACAATTCTTCTTGCTTCCGAAAGAGTTGTGGAAGTAAAAGATTTATCATTATTCTCATTAAATTTCTGATGTATAATCCATTTAGAATGGTGGCAGAAGGTCAACACAACCATAAATCATATTCATTTATTTCATCAGATGCTTTCACATGTATGCTGCTCCATAGCATTACTTTCCATGAAATGAGAAGCCATCTGCATTCCTCCCCAATCCTTTAATATCTAAGCCACCAGCCCCAAAACAAATACCCCGATACCCTGGTGGAGGGGCACCATGGGAAGGATATAGACGTAATTTGAAGGGAAGCTAGTAGGTTGGTAGCCATTACTGAGAGAAGTGGCCCTCTGCTTTCTCTGTGGTGTTGGACAATCAAGGCTCAGGATGTAGGCTGTGGTGCTTCTCCCTTGGGAGGAGGGGGGGAGGGGAGAGCTGGGTGGTGGAAGAGGACTTTGCTTCTTGGCACTACTCATATCCCCCTGTTTTGGGATGCTTGACTCTGGGGCCCCCCTCCATGTAGGTACAGCTTCTTATCCTAACTCTATAACCTCTATGGGCTCTACTATGGACTGTTCGTACTTTTAAAGCTGTGTGCTCTCATCCCTAGTGAGAGGCTGACTTGTACTTTATGGTATTAATTCAATACAATCTTGGAAAATACACTTTCTAGTGTGGACTGCTCCTTCTTCTAAACAACATTAAAATGCCTGCTGGAAATTACCATTTGTGTTGGGGTCACATTGAGCTCTGTTGCCGGGTAATCCTAGGATGTAGGGTTTTCCCGATACTAGTATCGGTATCGGGACCGATACTGAGCATTTGCGTGAGTACTTGTACTCGCACAAATGCTCCCGATGCCTGATCTGATACCTGGGAGAGGCAGTGTTTAATCAGCTTAGGCGACCCAGCACAACCGGAAGTCAGCGAGCGGAGCAACGGAAACGACGCTCCCTGACGACATCAGCGGTTGGACATTCCAACGCCCATCTTGGTACTCCTTGCACTCGGCCGCAGTAAGCCAGCAGAGGACATCTTGTTGGGTGTAACAAGATGGCTGCTGCTGCTTTTATGCGGCCGAGTGCAAGGAGTACCAAGATGGGCTTCACAGGCAGCCTTTCCTGTCATGGCATTTCAGTGCCTGCCCATCAGTGCCCATAAATGCCACCTATCAGTGCCCAATGCCCATAAGTGCTGCCTATCAGTGCCAGACATCAATGTCAGCCACCTGTCAGTGCCATCTATCAATGCTAGCCACCTGTCAGTGCCACCTATCAATACCATCTATCAGTGCCAGCCATCTATCAGTGCCATCTATAAGTGCCAGCCACTTGTCAGTGCCACCTATCAATGCCATCTATCAGTGCCAGCCATCTATCAGTGCCATCTATAAGTGCGAGCCACCTGTCAGTGCCACCTATCAGTGCCATCTATCAGTACCAGCCCCCTGTCCGTGCCATATATCTGTCAGTGCCATCTATCAATGCCAGCCACCTGTCAGTGCCACCTATCAATGCCATATATCAGTGCCAGCCATCTATCAGTGCCATCTATAAGTGCCAGCCACCTGTCAGTGCCACCTATCAATGCCATCTATCAGTGCCAGCCATCTATCAGTGCCATCTATAAGTGCGAGCCACCTATCAGTGCCATCTATCAGTGCCAGCCCCCTGTCCGTGGCATCTATCTGTCAGTGCCATCTATCAATGCCAGCCACCTGTCAGTGCCACCTATCAATGCCATCTATCAGTGCCAGCTATCTATCAGTGCCATCTATAAGTGCCAGCCACCTGTCAGTGCCACCTATCAATGCCATCTATCAGTGCCAGCCATCTATCAGTGCCATCTATAAGTGCGAGCCACCTGTCAGTGCCACCTATCAGTGCCATCTATCAGTGCCAGACCCCTGTCAGTGCCATCTATCTGTCAGTGCCATCTGTCAGTGCTAGGAATCTGTCAATGCCAGCTATCAGTGCCATCTATATGTCAGTGCCAGCCATCTGTCAGTGCCAGCCATCAGTGCTGCATATCAGTGCCCATCAGTGCTACCTAATTCTATCAATGCTGCTTAATCAGTGCCACCTAATCCTATCAGTGCCTATCAGTGCGGAATACCAGTGCCACCTAATCTCATCTGTATTGTTCTTTGAAAACTATCACGTGACATTAAAAAAAAAAAGCATCAGCAATTGGTATCGGCGAGTACTTGAAAAAAAGTATCGGTACTTGTACTCGGTCTTAAAAAAGTGGTATCGGGACAACCCTACTAGGGTGGATGTGGCTCGCCCTGTAGGTGTTTCCTACGTGACCAGTGCTGGGATCCTGAGGGCCTCATGCTGAAAGTACTCAAAGCCACATCAATGGAATCCACCATGAACCTAGGCAGGAATGAGTTAAAAAGAAGAAGCACACAACATGTGTCCAAGAATTGCTCCTTTTTTCCTCATTATCAACAATCTAATCCCTTGCCCCTATTGCATCACCATCCTCACTAAATCCACGTCTTGGAGGAACAGGCTCCAATCACATTGCCTGCTGTGTCTAATAGAAAGGGCATTGCTTGAGAAGTAATCCCCTCAATGGAATACAGCTCTCGAAAAAGTTGTGACCGGTGATGTTGAAGTTTGAAGACTTTAATAATACGGTCTATTTGGAAATTAATGTATATATTTCATGGTAGGCCAACTGTTTTATTTATCTCAGTATGAGCTTTAAATATGAAAAAAGCAATCATCTATTATCTAAATACGTCGGGCTTTGGCCTTATATTATAGATCGAGCCTCCCAGTTATGGAACAGAATGAGGTCTAAGCGTCGCAGCAAACAGATCCATCATGGTAACTATTATTCAGCCAAGGCTTGTCTGTTTAATCATTCAACTTCAATTAGAGTCGGAGCCCAGAAATCATTAAAAACATGTAAATTAAGTTATCGGAGGGCCGGGAAGATTTATCCATCGACTTCTTATCTCCTTCTGAAACTTGACATTCAGCGAAAATTAATCACCAAATGTCTCCCTGAACTGCTGCTACGGGGAATTGTTGTCAGGAAATTGTCATCGCTTTTGGCCGGATCTCTTCTAAAGATGTTCTGTTTTCTGTATACAGAACGCCGATCGGTTCTCAAAACTTCCAGAGAGGAAACGGGACAACTGTCCAGATTTTACTACAATATCTACAATACACAGGAAAAGTTCTATAGAAAATCTATGTATGAGGTAGTGTGGAGGGGTTTGACAGTTATGAACAAGGGTGGACTCTCTGGAGACTGAGACTTGACTTTTGTTACATCATTACATTGTACTAGTGTTATGCCTGCGTTTAGCTATTAAGTTCTTGTGGTAAAACCAAGGAAGACTAGACTTCTGAAGTGTATAGCAACACAACTAGACATGTGCACAACAAAAAAATTTGTTTATTTTCGTTTCGTTTTTTTCGTTTCCGAAAAAAATTTGTTTATTTTCGTTTCGTTTTTTTTTCGTTTCCGTCGATTCGTAACGATTCGTAAATTCGTAAGTCGTCGGTGTTCGTATTCGTAACGATTCGTACATTCGTAAGAGTTATTTTTTCGTTGATTCGTTTTTTCGTTAGTTTAATTTTCGTTTATTCGAAATTCGGACGCATTCGTATTTATTCGTACATTCGTAATAGACATGTGCACAACCAAAAAATTTGTTTATTTTCGTTTCGTTTTTTTCTTTTCCGAAAAAAAATCGTTTTTTTTTCGTTTCGTTTTTTTAGTTTCCGTCGATTCGTAACGATTCGTACATTCGTAAGTCGTCGTTGTTCGGATTCGTAACGATTCGTACATTCGTAAGTCGTCGTTGTTCGGATTCGTAACGATTCGTACATTCGTAAGTCGTCGTTGTTCGTATTCGTAACGATTCGTACATTCGTAAGAGTTATTTTTTCGTTGATTCGTTTTTTCGTTAGTTTAATTTTCGGACACATTCGTATTTATTCGTACATTCGTAACTTTCGTAGATTCGGAATCGGAGCATAATTCATAATTTGATGTAATGTGTATGCTATTATTACATTTTAATAATTTACGAATCGAAAAAAAAAAGTTACGAATGTACGAATTTTTTGGTTCAATAGAGACACAGAAAATTACAATTCGAAAAAAAAAAAAAAAAAAAAAAAAGTTACGAATCGAAAAAGAAAGTTACGAATCGAAAAAAAAAAAGTTACGAATCGAAAAAAAAGTTACGAATGTACGAATTTTTTGGTTCAATAGAGACACGGAAAATTACAAATCGAAAAAAAAAAAAAAAAGAAAGTTACGAATCGAAAAAAAAGTTACGAATGTACGAATTTTTTGGTTCAATAGAGACACGGAAAATTACAAATCGAAAAAAAAAAAAAAAAAAAGTTACGAATCGAAAAAAAAAAGTTACGAATCGAAAAAAAAAAAAAAAAAGTTACGAATCGAAAAAAAAAAAAAAAGTTACGAATCGAAAAAAAAAGTTACGAATGTACAAATTTTTTTGTTCAATCCATTCGAAGCACGTTTAGCAGCACCATTGTAAGAGACGCGGAAAATGACCAATTCAACAAAAAAAAAAAGTTACGAATTTTTTCGTTCGTTTTCGTTTTTCGGATTTTCTTCATTAGTACATTCGTTGTTTCTAATTTGTTTTTTTCGGATTTTCGTTGTTTTTCGGATTCTAATGATTCGTTATTCGGATTCGTACGATTCGAATGATTCGTTACGATTCGTTATTCGTATTCGTACGATTCGAATGATTCGTTCATTCGTACGAAAACGAACGAACGAAAATCACGAAAAAAATGAAAAACAAAAAAAACGAAACGAATTGCACATGTCTAATTCGTAACATTCGTAGATTCGTAATCAGAGCATAATTCATAATGTTATGTAATGTGTATGCTATTATTACATTTTAAGAGACACGGAAAATTACGAATCGAAAAAAAAGTTACCAATGTACGAATTTTTTCGTTCAATCCATTTGAAGCACGTTAAGCAGCGCCATTGTAAGAGACATGGAAAATTACGATTCGAAAAAAATTTTTAAAAAAATTTACGAATGTACGAATTTTTTCGTTCTATCTATTCGAAGCACGTTAAGCAGCGCCATTGTAAGAGACACGGAAAAATTACGAATTGAAAAAAAAAAGTTACGAATGTACGAATTTTTTCGTTCAATCCATTCGAAGCACGTTAAGCAGCGCCATTGTAAGAGACACGGAAAATTACAAATTGAAAAAAAAAAAAGTTACGAATGTACGAATTTTTTCGTTCAATCCATTCGAAGCACGTTAAGCAGCGCCATTGTAAGAGACACGGAAAATTACAAATTGAAAAAAAAAAAAGTTACGAATGTACGAATTTTTTCGTTCAATCTATTCGAAGCACGTTAAGCAGCGCCATTGTAAGAGACACGGAAAATTACGAATTGAAAGAAAAAAAGTTACAAATGTACAAATTTTTTCGTTCAATCTATTCGAAGCACGTTAAGCAGCACCATTGTAAGAGACACGGAAAATTACAAATTGAAAAAAAAAAGTTACGAATGTACGAATTTTTTCGTTCAATCCATTCGAAGCACGTTAAGCAGCGCCATTGTAAGAGACACGGAAAATTACGAATTGAAAAAAAAAAAAGTTACGAATGTACGAATTTTTTCGTTCAATCTATTCGAAGCACGTTAAGCAGCGCCATTGTAAGG
This sequence comes from Lithobates sylvaticus, assembly GCA_028564925.1. Lineage (NCBI taxonomy): Eukaryota > Metazoa > Chordata > Amphibia > Anura > Ranidae > Lithobates > Lithobates sylvaticus. Next base: position 212,811,921 of record CM053035.1, on the reverse strand, counting down.
GACACGAAAAATTACCAATTCAACAAAAAAATAAAGTTACGAATGTACACATTTTTTCGTTCATTTTCATTTTTGTTGTTCCTGTTTTCGTTTTTCGGATTTTCTTCATTCGTACATTCGTTGTTTCTAATTAGTTTTTTTCGAATTTTCGTTGTTTTTCGGATTCGTTCGATTCGAACGATTCGTTAATCGGATTCGTTCGATTCGAACGATTCGTTAAAAATTTTAGCGACTCATTCGTTCATTCGTACGAAAACGAACGAACGAAAATAACGAAAAAAAAAAAAAAAAACGAAAAAAAAAAAAAACGAAACGAATTGCACATGTCTACATTGTATCTTAGGTGGGAACCCTAAACCCCAGTGTGGGACCAAGATACTGGTGGTGAGCCATGTTGTGTGGTCTTCTTTATACCTGGACTATGAACTGTTTGCTTTACTTTTGCTGAAGAAAGATGTTTTTGTTTGCTTGTTATGAGAGACCAATAAAGGACCGGCTAGTGATCCTGGGTCCCCACATTAATCTATCTATCTATCTATCTATCTATCTATCTATCTATCTATCTATCTATCTATCTATCTATCTATCTATCTATCTACCTACCTATCTATTGATTTGTCTGTCCACTTATCTGTCTGTCTGTCAGTGATCAAAGTCCCTAACAGAAATAAAAACTCAGATGCCGCGTACACACGGTCGGAATTCTCGTCGGAAAAAGCTCTGATGGTTTTCCCGTTGGAATTCCGACAGAATTTCACTCAAACTGTCTTGCCTACACACGGTCACACCAAATTCCGATGGTCAATAACACCACGGCATACAACATGTTCGACTGCACTAAAAAAAGGGAAGTTTAATGCTTCTGAGCATGCGTCTAATTGTTTCTGAGGATTAGACATGTGCAATTCGTTTTGTTTTTTTTCGTTTTTCGTTTTTTTTCCTTATTTTCGTTCGTTCGTTTTCGTACGAATGAATGAATCATTTGAATCGTACGAATCCAAATAACGAATCGTAATGAATCGTACGAATCCGATTAACGAATCATTTGAATCGAACGAATCCGAAAAAACTACGAAAATCCGAAAAAAACTAATTAGAAACAACGAATGTACTAATGAAGAAAATCCGAAAAACAAAAACGAACGAAAAAATTCGTACATTCGTAACTTTTTTTTTTTTTGAATTGGTAATTTTCCGTGTCCCTTACAATGGTGCTGCTAAACGTGCTTCGAATGGATTGAACAAAAAATTTGTACATTCGTAACTTTTTTTTTCGATTCGTAACTTTTTTTTTTATTCGTAACTTTTTTTTTTCAATTCGTAACTTTTTTTTTTCAATTCGTAGTTTTCCGTGTCTCTATTGAACAAAAAAATTCGTACATTCGTAACTTTTTTTTCGATTCGTAACTTTTTTTTTTCGATTCGTAACTTTTTTTTTTCGATTCGTAAATTATTAAAATGTAATAATAGCATACACATTACATAAAATTATGAATTATGCTCCGATTACGAATCTATGAATGTTACGAATGTACGGATAAATACGAATGCGTCCGAAAATTAAACGAATCAACGAAAAAATAACTCTTACGAATGTACGAATCGTTACGAATACGAACACCGACGACTTACGAATGTACGAATCGTTACGAATCAACGGAAATGAAAAAAACTAAACGAAAAAAAAAACTAAACGAAAATAAACAAATTTTTTGTTGTGCACATGTCTACCGAGCATGCGTCGGAATTTTGCGTGTCGGAATTGCATACACACGATCGGAAAATTTGATAGAAAGGTTTTCCGTCGGAAAAATTAAGAACAGGTTCTCAATACAAAGTCCAGAAAAAGACCGATGGGCATACACACGGTCGGAAAATCTGATGAAAAGATCCCATCGGACTGTTTTCATCGGAAATTCCGACCGTGTGTACGCCGCAAGAGAGGTATTTATTCCACCAACTGCTGAAATACCTTTTAGATTATACGACGAATAAAACTCAGTAGAAGTCCCTCCCGATATTATTTGTATCCTGTAAGCGTACGATGCAAACGATCTTTTTACTCTTTGGGAATTTTTCTGAAATTATATTTTGCTCTATAAAGCTGAAACCCCAATTGGTATAAAAACAATAACATATGTACAGTACAGCTTTGGTGAGCAAGACAACTAAAAATTGATTTGGGGAGTGAGGACTAGGGATGGGCCCGGTGCTCGATGCGAACCCACGTTCGCATCGAGCACCGGGCGTTCGCTCGCTCGGCGAGCCCAGAACTATTTTGGCCGCTCGCATCATGTTCGTGTGATGCGAGCGGCCCCGCAATGCATTGCGGCCGGCGCGGCCGGCGCAGTGCATTGCTGGCTGATGATTGGCCAAGCATGCACTGTGACCCCCGCATGCTTGGCCAATCACAGCCCCGGAAACTCGAAGAGCCATAATTGGCTACAGGCAGGACGCCTGTAGCCAATTACAGCTCAGGGGCTGTAGTACACGCCCCCCCCTATAAAAGGCCGCCACGCCGTCTGCGCCGGTCACATGCTGTTCCGGCGCAGATTGAGCAGGCTGATTCTGTGACACTCTGCTGCATTTAGTTAGGTAGAGAGATTCACTTACAGAGATTGAGTTAGATAGATTCAGTTACAAAGATTGATTGAGAAAGAAGGGCTTGTAGTGTGTTCGTGGCAGGCAGGCAGAGCTCCTATATTTTGTTCCCAGAAGCACCTATAGGACTTGAAGTGTGTTAGTCCCATCACACAGAGATCCTATATTTTGTTCCCAGAAGCACCTATAGGACTTGAAGTGTATTAGTCCCATCACACACACAGAGCTATATTTTGTTCCCAGAAGCACCTATAGGACTTGAAGTGGTTAGTCCCATCACACACACAGAGCTATATTTTGTTCCCAGAAGCACCTATAGGACTTGAAGTGTGTTAGTCCCATCACACACACAGAGCTATATTTTGTTCCCAGAAGCACCTATAGGACTTGAAATGTGTTAGTCCCATCACACACACAGAGCTATATTTTCTTCCCAGAAGCACCTATAGGACTTGAAGTGTGTTAGTCCCATCACACACACAGAGCTATATTTTGTTCCCAGAGGCACCTATAGGACTTGAAGTGTGTTAGTCCCATTACACACACAGAGCTATATTTTGTTCCCAGAGGCACCTATAGGACTTGAAGTGTGTTAGTCCCATTACACACACAGAGCTATATTTTCTTCCCAGAAGCACCTATAGGACTTGAAGTGTGTTAGTCCCATTACACACACAGAGTTATATTTTGTTCCCAGAAGCACCTATAGGACTTGAAGTGTGTTAGTCCCATCACACACACAGAGCTATATTTTCTTCCCAGAAGCACCTATAGGACTTGAAGTGTGTTAGTCCCATCACACACACAGAGCTATATTTTGTTCCCAGAAGCACCTATAGGACTTGAAGTGTGTTAGTCCCATCACACACACAGAGCTATATTTTCTTCCCAGAAGCACCTATAGGACTTGAAGTGTGTTAGTCCCATCACACACACAGAGCTATATTTTCTTCCCAGAAGCACCTATAGGACTTGAAGTGTGTTAGTCCCATCACACACACAGAGCTATATTTTCTTCCCAGAAGCACCTATAGGACTTGAAGTGTGTTAGTCCCATCACACACACAGAGCTATAATTTGTTCCCAGAGGCACCTATAGGACTTGAAGTGTGTTAGTCCCATTACACACACAGAGCTATATTTTCTTCCCAGAAGCACCTATAGGACTTGAAGTGTGTTAGTCCCATCACACACACAGAGCTATATTTTGTTCCCAGAAGCACCTATAGGACTTGAAGTGTGTTAGTCCCATCACACACACAGAGCTATATTTTCTTCCCAGAAGCACCTATAGGACTTGAAGTGTGTTAGTCCTATCACACACACAGAGCTATATTTTGTTCCCAGAAGCACCTATAGGACTTGAAGTGTGTTAGTCCCATCACACACACAGAGCTATATTTTGTTCCAGAAGCACCTATAGGACTTGAAGTGTGTTAGTCCCATCACACACACAGAGCTATATTTTCTTCCCAGAAGCACCTATAGGACTTGTTCCCGATATTATTTGTATCCTGTAAGCGTACGATACAAACGGTCTTCTTACTCTTTGGGAATTTTTCTGAAATTATATTTTGCTCTATAAAGCTGAAACCCCAATTGGTATAAAAACAATAACATATGTACAGTACAGCTTTGGTGAGCAAGACAACTAAAAATTGATTTGGGGAGTGAGGACGAGTTAAGAATAGTTTTAAAGTATGTCTTCGGAGGTGATTCATTATTCTGCCAAAAATGTTAAAAATGTAATAAGAGAAAAACAGTTCCACAAAAACAAAGTTTATTGCTGTTTCTCATACAGCGAATGTACTTAAAGAGGAACTCTCGCAATCAACATAAACTGTCTTTAATTCCCTTGCTGCTAGCATTAGTAAATATAGGACAGTAGACTATATTTACTTGTGTAGCACCCTCTAGTGTGCTACTAGTGTTAGTTGTAGTATGTTCTATATATATATATATATATATATATTATATATATATATATATATATATATATATATATATATATATATATATATATATATATATATATAGACATATATATATTAGATATATGTAGTGTTTTTTATGTATTTTGTATAGGCATTTTATGTAGGCATTCTAAAGCCCCATACACACGCGCGGATTATCCGAGGACCAGGTCCGTCAGACCATGTCCGTCATACTTTGTCTGATGTTGGTTTTGCGTACACACGGTCGGACAAAGTTGTCGGAAAATCCGATCATTCTGAACGTGGTGACGTTTGTTGCCTACGACGGGACTACGTAGAGGCTAGTAGCCAATAGCTTTGGTCTTGTAATGTGATCTGAGCATGCGTAGCACTTTGTCCGGTCAGAATTCGCTACACACGATCGGATTTGGTGTGATCGGACTTTGTTGTCAAAAAATCTATCCAGCAGGAAATAGGACTTTGTCTGTCGGACAATCCGACGTACACTGTCCGATGGTGCCTACACACGGTCGGAATTTACGACAACATTGTCCGATAGGACAGAATCCATCGGAAAATCCGACCGTGTGTATGGGGCTTAAGACAAGTTCATTCTAGGCAGGCCACATTGTTATCTGTTAACCTAATTACACATATCAAAGGGGACTTGTTGAAGTGGCCAAAGAAGAATTACTCCACATATCAAAGGGGAACAGATAATGATTCTGGGCTATGTTGATGTTAATATGCAAGAATGCAGATTAGGGCAGTTTATGACTATAGCTGTTCACAGCTTGGGGTGATCTGCTGTCACTCTGAAAGACAGGAGCAGATCAAAGCATTTAATGGAAACGGCCAATCAAATTGCTCAGCCATTCAGTGTGTGTGGGGGATATAAGATGGCATTCAGTCTAAAACTATCTCAAGAAGGGTTTGTGATTATGAAGGCACAGGCCTAGGAGAAATATTCGCTGTCATGATTATACCCTGTTGGATTCTTTATCATCTGCAAGACTGTTCTGTTTTAGAAGTCAATAAAGTGCGTCTCTCTGGAGAATTGGGTTTGCTGCGGGACAATACTTATTAATAACTACATATCATCTAACCACGATATATTATATCACTACATTAGTGTAGGTAATTGTATTTTGGTATCACTCATGGTACCTGTGAGTCTGTATTTAGGTCAGGTTACTGCAGGTCAGGCTGGATGGCTCTACTGTTCACGTCTCTGGCACCTCCCCCTGGATCTAGAAGTTTGGAGAAGCTTCTGGAAGTTAGTGGCGGAGGCTAGGAAGTCCTGATCTGCATACTTGAGGGAATCTGGCCAATCCCCAGGCAGAGGGTCTGGCAGGGTGGCTGGGTCAGTCCTTAAATATAGAGGAGCCTGGCCAGCAAGGGAGTTGGGTGGAATATGGAGTTCTGAGAAGGCTGTTGGTGGCCTACGAGGGGTCTCCTAAGTCTACAGTGGCTCTGCTTTCAGGCTGAGCTCAGGCTGGCTTGGGAAGATCCTATCAGCAGAACAGTTTGAGAAGGAATCTTGCCTAAGGAGCAGCAGGGAGCAAGTAGGACAGAGTGAGAACATAAGCACACCCATGGATTGACAAGGGGAGAGACTGTCACAAGCTTTCAAAGGATAGCGCTGTGCTTAACCCCTCCTATCCCTTGTCCTGGGAGATCTTTAGAGAACCAACCAGGAGGGCTGGTAGTACCTGCAAGCAGTGGAGCTCAATGCAGTTCTACAATGGGATAGGAGAAACCCCTGCATGCAGTTCTGCAACCTTTTGTGCTATTTTCTAAAGGGGAGTAAGAGCTTCTAGTCCATAAGGGACTTTTGCTACTGATCCTTAAAGACGGGGTGTGCCTAGGAAGTAGAACAGTCCAGGATTTTATCTCTGTATATAGGAAGGAAGTTGTCCTCATCTGTGTTCTTCACAGTCAAGTTGGGTATCCCATAAATTCCTCTACCCCATCCAAGTTGTTACCCCTAATAAAAAACAAAAACAAAGCCAAGGGACTGACTTCTTAGCGGCTCATACGGGGGTAGCGCTACATCAGCACCACTATCATTTCTTAACTTGCACTATGAGTTAATTACCGTATATACTCGAATATAAGCCGAGATTTTCAGACCCTTTTTTAGGGCTGAAAGTCCACCCCTCGGCTTATATTCGAGTCACCGCCGTCTGCCTACATGAACAGCGTGTCATGCAGACAGACGGCAGTTTTCAAAAGCCACGCCTCCTCCTCCCGCCCGTCCGTGATAGGAGGAACACTAATTTTCCCAGCAGTAAGTCAGTGCAGTGTTCCGCCTATCAAGGATGTCCTGTCATTCTCATCTCATGGATGAGAGAATGTCCGTGATAGGCGGAACACTGCACACTGACTGCTGGGAAAAAAGTGTTCCTCCTATCACGGACGAGGAGGAGGAGGAGGCGCGGTTTTTGTAATAGTGGAATGGCGCCTTACACGCTGTGGGGGGACAGAGCAGGACCTCATCGGCTGCACAGTTGGAAGCGACACAGGACACCGGACCCCGGACCTACAGATCGGCGGATCGGCGCAGATCAGCACAGGTAGGCTGCAATGGGGACACGGGGTGCAATGGGGACACGGGGGTCTGTACAGGGGACATGCAGCGGCAGATGGGCATTGCTGACCCTCTTTTCCACTTACAGTAGCTGCTGCATTTTTCACCCTCGGCTTATACACGGGTCAATACGTTTTCCCCATTTTTTGTGGTGATTTAGGGGCCTCGGCTTATACTCAGGACGGCCTATACTCGAGTATATACGGTAACATTTTTTTCTGGGAATGTTGGCAACTACAGGAACAAATAGGAAAATCCTAGCCCTGGGATTGTTCACACCCATCCATAGGGCGAACCCCATCTGTGACACATACAGCCAGGGCTGGGACAAAGGGGCGGGCGGGAGGGGTGGCTGCCCTGGGCGCAATGGTTTACCGTAGAGATGGGGTCGCACTCCTTCTGTTACAAGGCTGACATGGGTAGTAACAGTAGCAGTGATTTTCACAAGCGAGTGACTGCTAGGTGTAGGATACCCTTAAGCTTGCACATCATGATCAAGGGGGGGGGGGGGGGCGCAGTTTGGCATCTTTACCTTGGGACCCGGATGACCTTGTCCCGGCACTGCATACAGCCTAACTCCTATACTCTGTTTTTACTCCACAAAGCCACCAAAATATTCTCCAACAGTTTCTGCAACTTTGGAGCACTAATTTTTTTATTTTTTTTAACAAAGTTGCAAAAGTTCTCCCAAACTGCTAACTCAATAGACAGCATATAATTTATGAACAGGTTCATCGCAACTAACCTTTGGCAGATCTAAGCCATGGCAGGATGTTCCTGGAACAGGTGCAGATTCTTGTCGTAGAGAGAACCCTGCACTGATTTAGCCCATTATTATTGTAATGAGATGAAGGCAGATGTTGAGATCTGGGGACGTGCCAGATTTGGAGTTTTTCGACGGAACGCCGAGCCCCTTCCTTCACGCTTTGTGGTGCATCTGGGTCGGCTGCCACTTGCATTTTCAACAGCGTTGCCTTTCCCAGAAGGCTTGTCAACGACATCACACATCAATTGCAGTCAAATTGACAAACCATACGCTTACAAATGAAAAATTACAGCGTAAAAAAATTGATGTTAAAAAAAAAAAAAAAAAGTTACATAACTACTTTAAGTTGAGTAAAGTAAAAGAAAAAAAAAAAGTGGAACCTGTGTGCAAAAATCTCAATGAATCCTTTGAAGTGCATATGCAATGATTGTGCATAATGCTTCAAAGACCGGAGTGAGTCATTAAAGTGCGTAGGATTCAAAAGTCATCTGAAACCATGACCAGCCTTCGCAAAACGGTGTACTTGAATATAAAAGACTTCTTAAAGTATACATATAGCTAAAACTTTTTTGTTGGTTGTGGATAGTATTAGGAAGTAGACATGTGCAATTCGTTTCGTTTTTTTCGTTTTCCGTATTTTTTTCGTTATTTTCGTTCATTCGTTTTTTTACGAATGAACGAACGATTCGCTAAAAATTTTAACGAATAACGAATCGTTCGAATAAAACGAATACGAAAATCCGAAAAAAAAAACAAATTAGAAACAACGAATGTACGAAAGAAGAAAATCCGAAAAACGAAAACAGGAACAACGAAAATCAAAATGAACGAAAAAATTCGTACATTCGTAACTTTTTTTTTTTTTTTTGAATTGGTAATTTTCCGTGTCCCTTACAATGGCGCTGCTTAACGTGCTTCGAATGGATTGAACGAAAAAATTCGAACATTCGTAACTTTTTTTTTTTTTTTTGAATTGGTAATTTTCCGTGTCCCTTACAATGGTGCGCTTAACGTGCTTCGAATGGATTGAACGAAAAAATTCGCACATTCGTAACTTTTTTTTTTTTTTTTTGAATTGGTAATTTTCCGTGTCCCTTACAATGGCGCTGCTTAACGTGCTTCGAATAGACTGAACGAAAAAATTCGTACATTCGTGTCTCTTAAAATGTAATAATAGCATACACATTACATAAAATTATGAATTATGCTCCGATTACGAATCTACGAATGTTACGAATGTACGAATAAATACGAATGCGTCCGAATTTCGAATAAACGAATAAACGAAAATTAAACTGAAATACGAATCAACGAAAAAATAACTCTTACGAAAATACGAATCGTTACGAATACGAACACCGACGACTTACGAATTTACGAATCGTTACGAATCAACGGAAACAGAAAAAACGAAATGAAAATAAAAAATTTTTTTTGTTGTGCACATGTCTATTAGGAAGGGTTAAAACAATCCCCTCCCTGTTGATCACTAGAGGAGTCACCAGCAGGAGGAAGGAGGTCCTGATTCCTCTATATAGATCTTTATATCACTAGAGGGGTCACCAGCAGGAGGAAGGAGGTCCTGATTCCTCTATATAGATCTTTATATCACTAGAGGGGTCACCAGCAGGAGGAAGGAGATCCTGATTCCTCTATATAGATCTTTATATCACTAGAGGGATCACCAGCAGGAGGAAGGAGGTCCTGATTCCTCTATATAGATCTTTATATCACTAGAGGGATCCCCAGCGGGAGGAAGGAGGTCCTGATTCCTCTATATAGATCTTTATATCACTAGAGGGGTCCCCAGCGGGAGGAAGGAGGTCCTGATTCCTCTATATAGATCTTTATATCACTAGAGGGGTCACCAGCAGGAGGAAGGAGGTCCTGATTCCTCTATATAGATCTTTATATCAATAGAGGAGTCACCAGCAGGAGGAAGGAGGTCCTGATTCCTCTATATAGATCTTTATATCACTAGAGGGATCACCAGCAGGAGGAAGGAGGTCCTGATTCCTCTATATAGATCTTTATATCACTAGAGGGGTCCCCAGCGGGAGGAAGGAGGTCCTGATTCCTCTATATAGATCTTTATATCACTAGAGGGGTCACCGGCAGGAGGAAGGAGGCCCTGATTCCTCTATATAGATCTTTATATCACTAGAGGGGTCACCGGCAGGAGGAAGGAGGTCCTGATTCCTCTATATAGATCTTTATATCACTAGAGGGGTCACCAGCAGGAGGAAGGAGGTCCTGATTCCTCTAAATAGATCTTTATATCACTAGAGGGGTCACCGGCAGGAGGAAGGAGGTCCTGATTCCTCTATATAGATCTTTATATCACTAGAGGGGTCACCAACAGGAGGAAGGAGGTCCTGATTCCTCTATATAGATCTTTATATCACTAGAGGGGTCACCAGCAGGAGGAAGGAGGTCCTGATTCCTCTATATAGATCTTTATATCACTAGAGGGATCACCAGCTGGAGGAAGGAGGTCCTGATTCCTCTATATAGATCTTTATATCACTAGAGGGGTCACCAGCAGGAGGAAGGAGGTCCTGATTCCTCTATATAGATCTTTATATCAATAGAGGAGTCACCAGCAGGAGGAAGGAGGTCCTGATTCCTCTACATAGATCTTTATATCACTAGAGGGATCACCAGCGGGAGGAAGGAGGTCCTGATTCCTCTATATAGATCTTTATATCACTAGAGGGGTCCCCAGCGGGAGGAAGGAGGTCCTGATTCCTCTATATAGATCTTTATATCACTAGAGGGGTCACCAGCAGGAGGAAGGAGGTCCTGATTCCTCTATATAGATCTTTATATCAATAGAGGAGTCACCAGCAGGAGGAAGGAGGTCCTGATTCCTCTATATAGATCTTTATATCACTAGAGGGATCACCAGCAGGAGGAAGGAGGTCCTGATTCCTCTATATAGATCTTTATATCACTAGAGGGGTCCCCAGCGGGAGGAAGGAGGTCCTGATTCCTCTATATAGATCTTTATATCACTAGAGGGGTCACCAGCAGGAGGAAGGAGGTCCTGATTCCTCTAAATAGATCTTTATATCACTAGAGGGACCACCAGCAAGAGGAAGGAGGTCCTGATTCCTCTATGTAGATCTTTCTATCACTAGAGGGGTCACCAGCGGGAGGAAGGAGGTCCTGATTCCTCTATATAGATCTTTCTATCACTAGAGGGGTCACCAGCGGGAGGAAGGAGGTCCTGATTCCTCTATATAGATCTTTATATCACTAGAGGGGTCACCAGCGGGAGGAAGGAGGTCCTGATTCCTCTATATAGATCTTTATATCACTAGAGGGATCACCAGCAGGAGGAAGGAGGTCCTGATTCCTCTATATAGATCTTTATATCACTAGAGGGGTCACCAGGAGGAGGAAGGAGGTCCTGATTCCTCTATATAGATCTTTATATCACTAGAGGATTCACCAGCCGGAGGAACGAAATCCTGATTTCTCTATATAGATCTTTATATCACTAGAGGGATCACCAGCGGGAGGAAGGAGGTCCTGATTCCTCTATATAGATCTTTATATCACTAGAGGGATCACCATCAAGAGGAAGGAGGTTCTGATTCCTCTATATCAACCGTCACTAAATGGCAGCCCGCGGTCAGAACACGGACCAAGCGACGCTCCTGTCCAGACCATCAGGGCCACCAGTGTACAGCACCACATCCCACTCTTCCGCTCCGCAGTCATTGGTTGCTGGGACCGCAAGCGTAGCTGATGTAAAGTGGCAATCTGATGGGAACGCCTGATATAAGAGGATACTCTGATGGTGGCAACTGATTTATGGGGGTAGCTTGATGGGGGCACCCAATGTAATGAAAAACTCTGGTGGGGGCAAGAAAAAAGAAAGAGAGGGCGCACCAGCCATGTGCATTATCCTTTCATAAGTTTAGGATATCCCTATCCTGGAGGGCAGCAAGGCCTGAGACATTATCCATATCGAACTCTAGATCACCTGATCAACACACTTGTGCGCAAGAGTATTCAGGGCAATCTTAAGAGCATTATAGCCCCCCGGGCAATACATTGCACTGGGGCCCTGTCTACACGATCACGCACGAGAATAAAAATGCAAATGATCAATAAGGCTATATTTATTGGTACTTCCAACAAAATCAGTGTTTAAACATTAACACGTTAAACAATTAAAACATTTGGACAATATAACACGAGTTTGGTGGGTACAGTGGCAGTGTTTGATGGGCATAGTGGCAGCTTTTGATGGGCATAGTGGCAGCTTTTGATGGGCACAGTGACAGCTTTTGATGGGCACAGTGGCAGCTTTTGATGGGCACATTGACAGCTTTTGATGGGCACAGTGGTTGTTTGATGGGCACAGTGGCAGCTTTTGAGAGGCACAGACAGTGGCTGTGTTTGATGCACAACTTGAACTTACTTAAGTAGACATTGTTAGACTTACTTGAGGCCGCCGGCCTGGTGCAGTACAGTGTGTCACTCAGAGCAGCAAGGCAGCGCCAGCTATCAAGGGCCGTCTCTACATGTTGTCTGAAGAAAATGGCAGAGGTGGGCAGAGCCTGTTCACTAGCCACTGAGGCAGCCGCGGTGCGCTATGAATGCTGGGGCAGCCGCAGCCTCTGATTGACGTCACTGGTTGCTAGCTAGATGCCGGCTGGTGAAGTGAGCAACCAGTGCAGTCAGTCAATTTAAGCAGCAGATTGCAGCGCTGAGGATCAGCCCTGGATGGGGCCCCCCAGACAAGTGGGGCCCCCGGGCAACTGCCCAGCATGCCCAGTGGAAAAAACGGCCCTGAGAGTATTACTTTGTTTGCTGCTATCAAAAACTCTGGTAGGGGCACCTGATGTAAGGGGGAACACTATTGGGGACATTTACAGATCTTTAGTAGGGATGGGCCAAATGGATCCCTGCTCGGCTCGCACCAGAACTTTCGAACACCGCGAAAGTTTGGACCCGAAAAACAAACCCCATTAAAGTCAATGGGACCCGAACATCAAAAATTGTGCCCATTTTGAAGGCTTATATGCAGGTAATTGGGCATACAATGGTTATAGGGGTCCGGGTCCTGCCCTGGGGGACATGTATCAATACATTTTTAATTTTTTTTTTTGAAAACCTTAATTTTTAACTACTTCAATACAGGGCACTTCCTGCCCAGACCAATTTTCAGCTTTCGGTGCTCTCACACTTTGAATGACAATTACTCAGTCATGCAACACTGTACCCAAATGAAATGTGCGTCCTTTTTTTCACACAAATAGAGCTTTCTTTTGGTGGTATTTAATCACTAGTGGGTTTTTTATTTTTTGTGCTATGAATAAAAAAAGACCGTAAATTTTGTGAAAAAAATGCCTTTTTCTTTGTTTCTGTCATAAAATTTAGCAAATTAGTAATTTTTCTTCATAAATTTTGGCCAAAAATTATGAAGATTGATCACATCTGATCACACCTGATGTACGGAAGGCCTATGAGCTCTTTCCCACGGGCGGACCGTATGTCCGTATTTCATCCATCCGTTTTCGGATGAAATACGGACATACATGCATCCCTATGGGATAGCGTCTCCGCTGTGGTCCGATTCAACAGACGGAGGAAAACCCTATTTTCCCATCCGTCTGCAGAGCGGATCGGATGAACATGGACAGGCGGTCCGTGTTCATCCGATCCCCCATAGAGGAGAGCGGAGATCTGACAGGGCGGTCCCTGCACCAGGGACCGCCCAGTCATCCGCCGGTTGATTCTGTTTGATGGAAAATCCTTCTTCAGAGAGAGGCTAGATAAATCAATTTCCTCGGTAACAGGGGGAAAATCCGGCTTGCTTCCTCAGGACAGGAAGGTCCGGAGAAAAATAAATTATTTATCTAGCTTCCGGCAATCAAGCTCCAGAAATTTTAGACAATCTCGCCCCTTTAAGGACAACAAGAGATCGTGGCGAGGCACTCAGTTGTCCTTTCTGGGTGCCAGAAAGAACAAGACTCTCACTGCTCCCCAGGAGGGGACAAAGTCTTTTTGACGCCAGAGGGGCGGAGACGCCCCCCAGCAGGAGCCCGACTAAAAAATGTTTTCCCACTCTGGGCTGCCAGGTGCCAGGACCCATGGGTCCTATCAACAATTTGATACTGACATTTATGGACTTTCTTTCATGAACCTCCACACACATCCTTTGAGGAAACCCAGATTCCGGCCACCACGGAGAAAGCTCTGGCCTTAGGTCAGTTTGTGAAGTCGCTACAGCTTCAGGGGCAGTGGTACCTGTGCCTCCATTGGAACGTTTTTACAGGTTTCTATACCACCCTCTTCCTGGTACAGAAGAAAATGGGCGACTGAGGCCTGTAATAGATTTGAAGAGACTCAACAGATACATTCATCTTGAGAGTTTCAAGATGGAGTCATTGCAGACAATCATTTAAGTCATACAACCAGGAGATTGGTTGATATCAGTACCTGCAGTACCTGCAGGACGCCTACATTCATGTCCCTATCCTACCATCTTTCCAAAAGTATCTAAGGTTCGCACTGGGTCATGTCCACCTGCCATTCCAGGCTCTACCCTTTGGGCTGTCCACCTCCCCTTGGGTGTTTACGAAGGTGTTAATATCTGTCCTGGCCCCTCTAAGGGAGAGAGGGTTAAGAATTTACCACTATCTGGACGACATCCTATTGTTATCAAAAAATCCGGATCAACTTATAGCCCACAGAGAGATACTTCTAGAGTTATTGTCAGAAGTAGGTTGGTTAGTGAATCACCGAAAGAGCCAGCTGATCCCAACGCAACAAATGATTTACCGAGGAGCAATGTTCGATACAGATCTGGCCACAGTCTCTTTACCTCAACAGAAGATGAAGGGCATCATTCAAAAGATGTTGAAGACCATACGGAAGTCCAACTTGTCAGCTTCACAATGTCTGAGCCTTATAGGCATGATGTCTTCTTGTATTCCTCTGGTCCCATGGTCTCACTGGCATCTGAAACACTTCCAGACAGGTTTTCTAGCACAATGTAAAAATCAACGTCTATCTCAGATAATTCTGTTGTCAACCCTGATGTCCAGGAGCCTGCACTAGTGGACCAGGCCGTAAAATCTCTCCTGCTCTCATCATCTGGGTTCCCACTCTTGGACCACAATTACATCAGGTGCGAGTGGTCAGGGGTGGGGTGCCGATTGCAGAGAAGTCAGGATCCAGGGGAGATGGTCCTTTCCCACCAGGGGTATATTATCCAATGTATTGAAAATCAGAGCAGCTTTTCTAGCTTTAACTTAGTTTTCACCCCAAATCAAGGGACAGAGGGCGCTTCTGCACCTGGACAACAAAGCTAATGTTTCATATCTTCAGAAACAAGGGGGCACCCACAGCAGGACACTTCTGAGGGAAGTGGAACCTATAATGGTCTGGGCCGAAAGGAACCTGATGGACCTCAGAGCGATATATCTCCCAGGCAAGATGAACACAGAGGCAGACGTCTTGTCGAGGAGTGGGGGGCAACAATTAGTGGTCACTCCCCCCCCCCCCCATGTGTTCGACCAGATTTCCCATCTATAGCAGACCCCACAGGTGGACCTCTTTGCTTCACGGGAGAATTCCAAGTTCAGGAGATTCTTTTATCGCCTTCCACACCCACAAGTGGAGGGAGTAGACGCGTTATCGTGTCCTTTGAACTTCAAGACGTCTTACGCCTTTCCTCCTCATCCGCTCATCTCAAAGTTTCTCCTCAGACTCCTAAGGGAACCAGTTCAAATACTGGCAGCATTACCTTATATTTTTTTCCCCTCACTTCCTTTTCCCACCCTTTTTTCCAACCTTCCCCTTTCTTCTCCGTTGCCCTTTTCTTCCTTCATTTTTCTTTTTTATTTTTTCCAGTTTTTCTCATCTTCCAGGCCCCCGTGATCTGTTTGTTCTTTTCCCCCTCTTGTTTTCCCCCCTTACTTCCCCCTGTCTTGTATATACCCCTTTGGGATGCTGCAGCATTCCACTTTTGCATAGATGTGCGTGCCATGTACCCCATCCCCACCTTGACCTCATCCCGTCAAACATCACTCAACATTCCTCCCCTCTCTGATCATGCCATCACTCCTTTTTATTTCATCCCCGCCAATTCTCTCGTCTCCCCTCTTCCCTTTCCCTCTCCCCTCCTCTAATCACACCTCCTACATCCTATTTTCACCCCTCCTTCCATTCTTCCAATCTCTCCTGTTCCCCCCCTTTTCCCCCTCTTTTCGCCCCTTTCCTTTATCCTTTACCCTCTTTCTCTTTTCTTTTTATCTTTCCTTCTACTATTTCTTCTCTGCACGGCCTTTCTCATTCCTTTTCCTTTCATTTCACTACCATCACTTTTTCTTCAGTTGCAACTACCACACATACCAATCATGACAGGGACCTTGTTACACATACATGCTGACCAATCTCTCTCACTTAAACTAAAACTTCTCCATGATATCAAAAGTTACAAATTAAAAAGTATCATATCTATATACGGTAGATCGATAATTGCTTGCTGTTGGACTCTCACGACAGGTGTATGCGCTAAGGGGATTCCATCATCTCCCCTCCCCTCCTCCGCTCTCAACCACCGGCCCACGTGTCTGCCTGTGGGAGGTCAATTCGTTGGAGGTGACCACCCGTAAGTCGCGCTTTTGGATCACTCACCCCCCCTGGCTCGGCTCGCACACATTGCAGGGTGCCGTTGCGAGTGCCACCCTGGGGACAGAAAACCTCTTCAGGGAAACCTCACATGAGGAGTAATTCTCATCAGAAACACACACACTTGGACATATTACCTCTGAGGAAGACCCACATGGGTCGAAACGCGTCAGGTCTTTTTTACCTCAACTTATGTTGGTTGTGTTAAAATACTCCGCTGTAAAAGTTTTTTTTCTATCAGTGTAATTCTTATACATTTTTTCTGTTTTGTTTTATTATTCCTATTTGGGACCCATGTCTTTTATCCACTATGCCACTTCTGTGACATCTTTAATAAAGATTTATATTTAGATAATGCGTGGTATCATATACAATTTTTTCCAAATCGCTGCCTAAAAACCCCATAAACCCTTTTAGGGGGATTTTTTCCTTTTTGCATTACCTTATTGGCCGAAGAGGCCTTGGTTCCCCCAAGCCTTGCACCTCAGTGTGAATCCTCCTATCAAGATTTCCCCCTTCCTGCAGTTGTTGACCCAGGGCAGGCTAATTCATCCAGATCCACAAAAGATGGATCTTCGAGTATGGAGGTTGAAAGGAGGAGGTTTGAGTTGTTAGGATGTTCTCAGGAAGCCATATCCATCTTGCTGAAAGCCTGTAAACCAGCAACCAATGCACTATATGCTAAGATTTGGGACAAGTTCCTATATTACGCCACAGGAAAGGGTTTTGATCCAGTCTCTCCTACCACTGTTGATATTTTGAGATTTCTTTTCGTTTTCTTTCAGGTTTCGATTTGGGTCTCCGCCAGAGTTCCCTTAAAGTACAAGTATTGGCAATCTCTGCAGCAACCAACACAAGGTGGGCAGATGATCCTCTAGTGGTCACATTTCTCAAGGGTGTACTGAAGATGCGCCCTCCAACCAGGCGTTCCTTTCCGAAGTGGGATCTTCCTCTAATACTAGAAGTCACCCATTTGCACCGGTAGATAAAATCTCAATTTGGAATCTAACCTTGAAAACAACCTTTCTCCTGGCTATCATATCCAGCAGGAGGATTTCAGAGCTTCACTCCAGACAGGGTAGAACTTCACCCTATAGGAGGGTTCACACCTAAAGTCACCACAACGCCAAATTTATCGGAGCCATGGGCATTACCAGTCTTTTCTGACCCAGAATCAAGCACCTGTCATGAGTTGGATATCTCCAAAGTTCTCACGGCCTACTTGGAAGCCACAGCAAATTTTTGGAACTCCGACAGACTTTTCATCATCCCATGGGGCAAGAATAGAGGAAGGAAGGGAGGCTTCCCCCAGAACCTTGGCCTCTTGGGTTGTCAAATTTATACAAAAGGCTTAAAGGGTGAAGAACTTGGATCCTCCTGCTCCGGTGAATGCTCATTCAACGAGAGCAGTATCAGCATCTTGGGCAGCGAGGGGAAATGTTTCTCTTGAAACAGTATGCAGGGCCACAACTTGGTCTTCTTGGCACACGTTCCTTAAATATTATCGTATTGATCCCGGGGGGTCTTACTACAGTAGAGTTCAGGAGAAAAGCGCTTCATGCCTATATGTCTGTGTCTAATTAAAGTTTTTTTCTTTAAAGCATTAAAACCCACCTGTGTGAGCTAGTTATTTATCACAGGTATGCTGCCATGGAGGCACCAGGAAAACGGAAAATTGTATCATACTTACCGTAATTTTCCTTTCCTGGTGCCTATCCATGGCAGCATAAACTCCCACCCTCGGTATTCTATATTACGAAGAATGTTGGGGGAGGAGCTATGCCCTTTAATTTATGCTATTCACTGGTCCTAAAGGAAGAGTAGAGGCGGCGCTCTATCACAGGTATACTGCCATGGATAGGCACCAGGAAAGGAAAATTACGGTAAGTATGATACAATTTTCAGTTTTTTAGTCCATTTACTTACTAAAAAAAAAAACATTTATAGGTTATTATCCAAAGGAATTTGTTTCATTCACATTTTTCATTCATTTTTTATTATTATTTACATATAATAATAAAACATTGCAATTTGTTTTTTCTTTTTTTTTTATTAATGTATTATTATTTACATATAATAAATGTATGATTATTTTTATTATTATTTACACAAAATAATAAAACATTGTAGTTTTTTTTTTTAATTTTTTTATTTTTTTTATTATTTACATCTAATAAATAAAACATTGCGTTTTTTTAATTTATTTTTTTAGCATATACATCTATTTTCAGTCCATTTACTTACTAAAAAATAAACATTTATTGGTTATTACCCATTCACATTTTTTTTTTAATCATTGAAACTAGTGTCTATGTTCTGTTTTTTATATGTTTTTTTTCCTTTTGACTGCTATAATTATGCAGAAAAATTACAAGGTCACTAAAAGATATATTCCGAATCAATATTGTCCTCATTAATGACACAGTCAGAGTATCGCTCATTATCTACTCACCCTGATGTGGTAATAAGTAGGACCCTCCTCATGCCAATCAATATTAAAGAGTATAGATGAATCAATATTACTGTATAATGAGTGTCTATATTTATACATACGTTCCAATAGATATAAAATGGCAAATCTTGACATTTCGTATGATAAAGACCAGGTTTACCTTTTACAAAAAATTGGCCTATGCAGATGAGGGGCCCCCATTAGTTTAAAATATAAAAAAAAAATTGTTTAATGAAAATTCCCTACCGGTAGGCCTTTTCCGTCACTCATGAAGCCTTCACAGAGTACTCCCAGTGTTCCCATCCCTACATCTTGGATTATTCCCAGAAAACAACATTGTAAATTGAAGCTCCACACTACCGCTGGAAGGTCCAAATACAACTTTATTTCAATAAAGGTAGGGAGACAAGCGAAAGAATTACTTATCATTCTCATCGTTTCACTTTTTCCACATTTTGTTATATTACAGCCTTATTCCAAAATGGATTAAATGAGTTATTTTCCTCAAAATTCTACAAACTTTTTCCCATAATGACAACGTGAAAAAAGTTTGTTTGAAATCTTTGCAAATGAATAAAAAATAAAAAAATCCCATGTACATAAGTATCACAGGCTCCTCCCATGTACATGAGTATTACAGGCTCCTCCCATGTACATAAGTATCACAGGCTCCTCCCATGTACATGAGTATCACAGACTCCTCCCATGTACAAAAGTATCACAGACTCCTCCCATGTACATAAGTATCACAGGCTCCTCCCATGTACATAAGTATCACAGGCTCCTCCCATGTACATGAGTATTACAGACTCCTCCCATGTACATAAGTATCACAGACTCCTCCCATGTACATAAGTATCACAGGCTCCTCCCATGTACATGAATATTACAGGCTCCTCCCATGTACATGAGTATCACAGGCTCCTCCCATGTACATAAGTATCACAGGCTCCTCCCATGTACATGATTATTACAGGCTCCTCCCATGTCCATAAGTATCACAGGCTCCTCCCATGTACATAAGTATCACAGACTCTTCCCATGTACATAAGTATCACAGGCTCCTCCCATGTACATAAGTATCACAGGCTCCTCCCATGTATATGATTATTACAGGCTCCTCCTGTGACAGAACGTCCCTACACTCCTCTTGAGTGCGTTCGTAATATATAACTTCCTTCCAGTCTGGATATAGATATTAGATATTCCAACCGCTCCCAAGCACTAAACGAGACGACACTTGCTTAGTTGCTCAACACAGACTGATGATTTATTACAAAACTAAAAACTGGCATTTATATACGGTAGAAGAGGAGATCCCCCCTCCTGCTCATATTACTCCAACAATACACTTGTAACAACTTAACATAAACGAATTAACTAATCCCTTTAAGCAGCCGATGTGACTAGTACCTAACACAATAATTATCTAATCTTTGACCCAGACTAGTTGTCACCGATCTAAACACAGTTGATTATAAACTATCATAATTACCACCACAAGACATTTCATCACAATAGCAGGAGACCACCAGCAACAGACAGACTCCTTCATTGCACAGAGGACAATGTGATCAGCTCCCTCAATCAACATCTTGAGTTCATGACACTAGCATCTGAGAGTGTATGTCCCAACAGCATGAGACCACACACACACTATATATACACATATATACAGCATTGAATCTGACTAGGGGTTGGGGTTCTCCTTCCCCCTGTGCCCCTCAAAATCCCGGGCCCATAATCGGTTGGCAGGAGGCTCGCATTTAGTCCTCTCAAAAAGCCTGTGTCCCGGCTAGGTCTGTCACATTTCTCCCCTTTTGGCAGGAGACTAACACAGGAGGAGACCCCAGACGGGTTGACTCCGAAGTTAGTCCATAGTTCCAGTCCTCTAATGCTGGTACCCACACAGTACCCCAAACAAATTGTTTCAAACAGAGCACTCACCCAGCCAACCTCTGCCTCTCTCAAAGAACATATCTGCCGCTGGGGAGAGGTCTGGACTGGCCCTCCTCCCTGGAGTCTTTTCAGCCGCTGGAGAGAAGACAGGGTGACTTGGCTCAGTCTGTCATGCTGTTGGGCATATGGGCCCACTGCCCAGCATCCCTGGGGTATACAGGTGGAGACTGAATTCCCATCCACCTTTACAGGAAATCTGTCCTGTGTCAGTTGAGGGCAGAGGCCAGAAGCGCTCTGTTCCGTTGCCAGCAGTTTAGCTGGGCGTAGGAGCTTCCCTACATCATCTTCTCCAGCTAACTGTTGGGGATAGAGGCCGACTGCCCCAGCTCCCTGGAACTCTGCAGCTGTTACCGGTGCTGGGCAGAGGTTGGTAGCACTCTGCCCGGTTGCCAGCACTTCTGCTGGTTTTCTGTTAGTGGAGACCACAGGCCCATCCACTGACACCAGATCAAGCTGCGGTTGTGAAGTGCAGATTGCATTCTCCCCTTGGGTCCTGATCTGCTGCTCGGGAGTGACCACCACCTCCTCACCCTGGGCCTCCAGAACTGCCACAGTTGTGGGACAGAGGTCTTGGACCCTCTGTTCAGTTACCAGATCTTCAGCTGGAGAAGTTTGTTGTAACTCCATAGGTGCTGCTGGCAGAAAATCACATGTCCCTGGCAGTGTTGTGGGAGAAAGGCCGACTACCTCTTCTCTCAAGAAGGGCGAAGCCACTGTTGGTGCTGGGCAGAAGTTAGCAGAGTTCTGCCCTGTTGTCAGCACTTCAGGTTTGGGGACGACAATCTCCAGAGTTTCCACTGCCGATTCTCTGGCATGCTGCTGAACGTGTTCTAGCAGTTTCCTGTATGCCCTTTCCAGATGCTGTTCCTTCCTTAGCAAATGGCCCAGATCTGGTTTAAGCTCTGAGACCCCTGCAAGACCGAGCATAGCCTCTCTATATTCTCGCAGGTCCTCAAGGGTAGGTTCCCCTTCATTGCCAAACACAAAATGATCTGTAAGACTCTCCCACAGCAATCCAGGGATTCCAAAGTCATATCCCTCCGGAGAGCATTCTGTTGTCTCCCCTAAATATCCCTGCTCTGCGTGCCATTGCAGAGCCTGATAATGATTGTCCAGCTCTATCTCCTGCTGGACCAGCCTGTCCAACTCAGTCACCCATTGCTCCTGGGGCTGCTCTCCCAGGAATGCCATCCGCAATGCCCGTTGGTCACTGGCCCGTTGCTCTTGGGTTGGAAAGCACTTGCCCTGTTTTATACCAGCGAGCTGGAGGGCTCCAATCCAGAGCTCCACCCGAATCTGCTGCCTGAGCTCCAGGTATTCCTCCTCAGACACAGTCCTTGTGTATGCTGCAAGGATGATTCGCAGCAGCCCCGGGAACTCTGATGCCAGGTCCATATCTCCGCTGGGGTGACCGAAGTCTGCTATCCTGATCTTGGATCCCGGTGGAGGTTTGGATGTCCCAGACTGCAGGAAGCACAATCCCACTGCTTGCCAACAATGTGACGGAACGTCCCTACACTCATCTTGAGTGCGTTCGTCATATATAACTTCCTTCCAGTCTGGATATAGATATCAGATATTCCAACCGCTCCCAAGCACTAAACGAGACGACACTTGCTTAGTTGCTCAACACGGACTGATGATTTATTACAAAACTAAAAACTGGCATTTATATACGGTAGAAGAGGAGATCCCCCCTCCTGCTCATATCACTCCAACAATACACTTGTAACAACTTAACATAAACTAATTAACTAATCCCTTTAAGCAGCCGATGTGACTAGTACCTAACACAATTAGCATGAGCTAATTATCTAATTATTGACCCAGACTAGTTGTCACCAAGCTAAACACAGTTGATTATAAATTATCATAATTACCACCACAAGACATTTCATCACAATAGCAGGAGACCACCAGCAACAGACGGACTGTCTCCTTCATTGCACAGAGGACAATGTGATCAGCTCCCTCAATCAACATCTTGAGTTCATGACACTAGCATCTGAGAGTGTATGTCCCAACAGCATGAGACCACACACACACTATATATACACATATATACAGCATTGAATCTGACTAGGGGTTGGGGTTCTCCTTCCCCCTGTCCCGACTAGGTCTGTCACACTCCCATGTACATAAGTATCACAGACTCCTCCCATGTACATAAGTATCACAGGCTCCTCCCATGTACATAAGTATCACAGACTCCTCCCATGTACATAAGTATCACAGGCTCCTCCCATGTACATGATTATTACAGGCTCCTCCCATGTCCATAAGTATCACAGGCTCCTCCCATGTACATAAGTATCACAGACTCTTCTCATGTACATAAGTATCACAGGCTCCTCCCATGTACATAAGAATCACAGGCTCCTACCATGTACATAAGTATCACAGGCTCCTCCCATATACATAAGTATCATAGACACCTCCCATGTACATAAGTATCACAGGCTCCTTCCATGTACATAAGTATCACAGGCTCCTCCTATGTAATAAGTATCACAGGCTCCTCCTATGTAATAAGTATCACAGGCTCCTCCCATGTACATAAATATCACAGACCCCTCCCATGTACATAAGTATCACAGGCTCCTCCCATGTACATAAGTATCACAGGCTCCTCCCATGTACATAAGTATCACAGGCTCCTCCCATGTATGTGACTATCACAGGCTCCTCCCATGTACATGAGTATCACAGACTCCTCCCATATACATAAGTATCACAGGCTCCTCCCATGTACACGAGTATCACAGACTCCTCCCATGTACATGAGTATCACAGACTCCTCCCATGTACATGAGTATCACAGAATCCTCCCATGTACACGAGTATCACAGACTCCTCCCATGTACATAAGTATCACAGGCTCCTCCCATGTACAGAAGTATCACAGCCTTTGCTCAATACTTTGGCACCAAGTCTTGTTGAGTATGAGCCAATCAGCAGGACACTATCCGATGGGGGGACAGTTCTCGGCAGAACACCGCCCCTTCTAATGTTGTTTTTGTTATAGTCAAAGCAACGTCTAGTAACTCGCCCATTTGGATGCACGCAGGATCTCATTTATAAAGGGTAAAACTTTTTTTTTTTTTAAATATAAACTCTCCCTTGAAATCCAAAACACTCAATAACTACATGAAAAGCACCACGCACAGAAGAACAAGACAAGCTGGGCAGAGATGATAGAATGTAACAAAAATCAGATAAAGGTATTTTCTTTCCTATAGAGGCAGAGATGGATTGAGGCAGAACGGAGCCCTAGGCAAGGTTGCAGCTCTTAAAAGAGAAACATCCGGAAAGGAGTGCGCTTGTCCTCACGCACCAGTAGGGATGAGCTGAACACCCCCCTGTTCGGTTCGCACCAGAACCTGCGAACAGACATAAAGCTCGTGTGAACTTTAGAACCCTATTAAAGTCTATGGGACTCGAACATTCAAAATCAAAAGTGCTAATTTTAAAGGCTAATATGCATGTTATTGTCATAAAAAGTGTTTGGGGACCCGGGTCCTGCCCCAGGGGACATGTATCAATGCAAAAAAAAAGTTTTAAAAACTGACGTTTTTTCAGGAGCAGTGATTTTAATAATGCTTAATGTGAAACAATAAAAGTGTAATATTCCTTTAAATTTCGTACCTGGGGGGTGTCTATATTATGCCTGTGAAGGGGCGCATGTTTCCTGTGCTCAGAACTGTCCCTGCACAAAGTGTAATTTCTGCAGAAAAAAAAGCTATTTAAAATCACTCGCGGCTAATGAATTGCCGGCTCCTGTAATACAGAGAACAGTCATTCATTGAAAGTCATTGATAAAAAAAAAAAAGGGTGGGGGTTCCCCCAAATTCAAATAACCAGGCCCTTCAGGTCTGCTATGGATATTAGGGGAACCCCGCTTCAAATTTTAAAAAGAAACTGACGTAGGGGTCCCCCTAAATACCCATACCAGACACTTCAGGTCTGGTATGGATTTTAAGGGGAACCCCGGCCAAAAAAAAAAAAAAATGGCGTGAGGTCCCCCTCAAAATCCATAACCAGACCATTATCCGAGCACGCAACATGGCAGGCCGCAGGAAAAGAGGGGGGGACGAGAGCGCCCCCCCCCCTCCTGAACCGTACCAGGCCACATGCCCTCAACATTGGGAGGGTGCTTTGGTGGTCTGTGACCCCTCAAAGCACCATGTCCCCATGTTGATGAGGACAAGGGCCTCGTCCCCACTACCCTGGCCATTGGTTGTGGAGGTCTGCGGGCAGGGGGCTTATCGGAATCTGGAAGCCCCCTTTAACAAGGGGACCCCCAGATCCTGCCCCCCCCCACTATGTGAAATGGTAAGGGGGTACTTACCCCTACCATTTCACCAAAAAAGTGACCTGGTGACCCCGCCCCCCTCTGACACATGGGGACGTCATGGGGACTTCCCTATGGCTTTCCCCATGACATCAGAGGGGGGCGGGGGCTGTGCTCTGGGAGAATCCTGGCATTTTTTTTGGAGAAATGGAGTCTGGAAGCCTGGTTTCTATTGGAGCCCTAACCCTAACCTTCTCTGCCTGTAAATTGGAGCAATAAAACTTCCAAATCCTAAAGTGACCGGCACCCTTCCTGGTCATGTAACACTTTCCACTGTGGCCATGGATCTACCCTGAGGTAAATGCTAGTTTCTCCCTGCTGGAGGTGATTCTGCACCTATACCCCGACATCAGAGGGGGGCGGGGGCCGTCCTCAGTAGAGTCCTGGCCCTTCCCTTGCCCGGTGGATGTCTGCTGGAGGGGGATTGGATGCCGCTCTCAGAGAGTCCTGGCCCTTCCCTTGCCCGGTGGGTGTCTGCTGGAGGGGGATTGGTTGCTGGTCTCAGAGAGTCCTGGCCCTTCCCTTGCATGGTGGATGTCTGCTGGAGGGGGATTGGTTGCCGCTCTCAGAGAGTCCTGGCCCTTCCCTTGCCTGGTGGATGTCTGCTGGAGGGGGATTGGATGCCGCTCTCAGAGAGTCCTGGCCCTTCCCTTGTCCAATGGTTGTCTGCTGGAGGGGGATTGGTTGCCGGTCTCAGAGAGTCCTGGCCCTTCCCTTGTCCAATGGTTGTCTGCTGGAGGGGGATTGGTTGCCGGTCTCCGAGAGTCCTGGCCCTTCCCTTGCCTGGTGGATGTCTGCTGGAGGGGGATTGGTTGCCGCTCTCAGAGAGTCCTGGCCCTTCCCTTGCCCGGTGGATGTCTGCTGGAGGGGGATTGGTTGCCGCTCTCAGAGAGTCCTGGCCTTTCCCCTGCTCTGCTCTGATGGATGGAGGAAGGTGCTCTGCTCTGATGGATGGAGGAAGGTGCTCTGCTCTGATGGATGGAGGAAGGTGCTCTGCTCTGATGGACGGAGGAAGGTGCTCTGCTCTGATGGATGGAGGAAGGTGCTCTGCTCTGATGTATGGAGGAAGGTGCTCTGCTCTGATGTATGGAGGAAGGTGCTCTGCTCTGATGTATGGAGGAAGGTGCTCTGCTCTGATGGATGGAGGAAGGTGCTCTGCTCTGATGGATGGAGGAAGGTGCTCTGCTCTGATGGATGGAGGAAGGTGCTCTGCTCTGATGTATGGAGGAAGGTGCTCTGCTCTAATGTATGGAGGAAGGTGCTCTGCTCTGATGGATGGAGGAAGGTGCTCTGCTCTGATGGATGGAGGAAGGTGCTCTGCTCTGATGGATGGAGGAAGGTGCTCTGCTCTGATGTATGGAGGAAGGTGCTCTGCTCTGATGTATGTAGGAAGGTGCTCTGCTCTGATGGATGGAGGAAGGTGCTCTGCTCTGATGTATGGAGGAAGGTGCTCTGCTCTGATGTATGGAGGAAGGTGCTCTGATGTATAGAGGAGGGTGCTCTGCTCTGATGTATGGAGGAAGGTGCTCTGCTCTGATGGATGGAGGAAGGTGCTCTTCTCTGATGGACGGAGGAAGGTGCTCTGCTCTGATGTATGGAGGAAGGTGCTCTGCTCTGATGTATGGAGGAAGGTGCTCTGCTCTGATGTATGGAGGAAGGTGCTCTGCTCTGATGTATGGAGGAAGGTGCTCTGGTCTGATGTATGGAGGAAGGTGCTCTGCTCTGATGGATGGAGGAAGGTGCTCTGCTCTGATGTATGGAGGAAGGTGCTCTGCTCTGATGTATGGAGGAAGGTGCTCTGCTCTGATGGATGGAGGAAGGTGCTCTGCTCTGATGTATGGAGGAAGGTGCTCTGCTCTGATGAATGGAGGAAGGTGCTCTGCTCTGATGGATGGAGGAAGGTGCTCTGCTCTGATGTACGGAGGAAGGTGCTCTGCTTTGATGTATGGAGGAAGGTGCTCTGCTCTGATGTATAGAGGAAGGTGCTCTGCTCTGATGTATGGAGGAAGGTGCTCTGCTCTGATGTATGGAGGAAGGTGCTCTGCTCTGATGTATGAAGGAAGGTGATCTGCTTTGATGGATGGAGGAAGGTGCTCTGCTCTGATGTATGGAGGAAGGTGCTCTTCTCTGATGTATGGAGGAAGGTGCTCTGCTCTGATGGATGGAGGAAGGTGCTCTGCTCTGATGTATGGAGGAAGGTGCTCTGCTCTGATGTATGGAGGAAGGTGCTCTGCTCTGATGTATGGAGGAAGGTGCTCTGCTCTGATGTATGGAGGAAGGTGCTCTGCTCTGATGTATGGAGGAAGGTGCTCTGCTCTGATGTATGGAGGAAGGTGCTCTGCTCTGATGGATGGAGGAAGGTGCTCTGCTCTGATGTATGGAGGAAGGTGCTCTGCTCTGATGGATGTAGGAAGGTGCTCTGCTCTGATGGATGGAGCAAGGTGCTCTGCTCTGATGTATGGAGGAAGGTGCTCTGCTCTGATGGATGGAGGAAGGTGCTCTGCTCTGATGGATGGAGGAAGGTGCTCGGCTCTGATGGATGGAGGAAGGTGCTCTTCTCTGATGGATGGAGGAAGGTGCTCTGCTCTGATGGATGGAGGAAGGTGCTCTGCTCTGATGTATGGAGGAAGGTGCTCTGCTCTGATGTATGGAGGAAGGTGCTCTGCTCTGATGTATGGAGGAAGGTGCTCTGGTCTGATGTATGGAGGAAGGTGCTCTGCTCTGATGGATGGAGGAAGGTGCTCTGCTCTGATGTATGGAGGAAGGTGCTCTGCTCTGATGTATGGAGGAAGGTGCTCTGCTCTGATGTATGGAGGAAGGTGCTCTGCTCTGATAGATGGAGGAAGGTGCTCTGCTCTGATGTATGGAGGAAGGTGCTCTGCTCTGATGTATGGAGGAAGGTGCTCTGCTCTGATGGATGGAGGAAGGTGCTCTGCTCTGATGTATGGAGGAAGGTGCTCTGCTCTGATGGATGGAGGAAGGTGCTCTGCTCTGATGGATGGAGGAAGGTGCTCTGCTCTGATGTACGGAGGAAGGTGCTCTGCTCTGATGTATGGAGGAAGGTGCTCTGCTCTGATGTATGGAGGAAGGTGCTCTGCTCTGATGGACGGAGGAAGGTGCTCTGCTCTGATGTATAGAGGAAGGTGCTCTGCTCTGATGGATGGAGGAAGGTGCTCTGCTCTGATGGATGGAGGAAGGTGCTCTGCTCTGATGTATGGAGGAAGGTGCTCTGCTCTGATGGATGGAGGAAGGTGCTCTGCTCTGATGGATGGAGGAAGGTGCTCTGCTCTGATGGATGGAGGAAGGTGCTCTGCTCTGATGGATGGAGGAAGGTGCTCTGCTCTGATGGATGGAGGAAGGTGCTCTGCTCTGATGGATGGAGGAAGGTGCTCTGCTCTGATGGATGGAGGAAGGTGCTCTGCTCTGAGGTATGGAGGAAGGTGCTCTGCTCTGATGTATGGAGGAAGGTGCTCTGCTCTGATGTATAGAGGATTGTGCTCTGCTCTGATGTATGGAGGAAGGTGCTCTGCTCTGATGGATGGAGGAAGGTGCTCTGCTCTGATGTATGGGGGAAGGTGCTCTGCTCTGATGTATGGAGGAAGGTGCTCTGGTCTGATGGATGGAGGAAGGTGCTCTGCTCTGATGGATGGAGGAAGGTGCTCTGCTCTGATGTATGGAGGAAGGTGCTCTGCTCTGATGGATGGAGGAAGGTGCTCTGCTCTGATGGATGGAGGAAGGTGCTCTGCTCTGATGGATGGAGGAAGGTGCTCTGGTCTGATGGATGGAGGAAGGTGCTCTGCTCTGATGTACAGAGGAAGGTGCTCTGGTCTGATGGATGGGGGAAGGTGCTCTGCTCTGATGGATGGAGGAAGGTGCTCTGCTCTGATGTATGGAGGAAGGTGCTCTGCTCTGATGGATGGAGGAAGGTGCTCTGCTCTGATGGATGGAGGAAGGTGCTCTGCTCTGATGGATGGAGGAAGGTGCTCTGGTCTGATGGATGGAGGAAGGTGCTCTGCTCTGATGGATGGGGGAAGGTGCTCTGCTCTGATGTACAGAGGAAGGTGCTCTGGTCTGATGCATGGAGGAAGGTGCTCTGCTCTAATGTATGGAGGAAGGTGCTCTGCTCTGATGTATGGAGGAAGGTTCTCTGGTCTGATGAGACTAAAATTGAACTTTTTGGCCATCAAAGAAAACGCTATGTCTGGCGCAAACCCAACACATCACAACCCAGAGAACATCATCCCCACTGTGAAACATGGTGGTGGCAGCATCATGCTGTGGGGATGTTTTTCAGCAGTCAGGACTGGGAAACTGGTCAGAGTTGAGGGAAAGATGGATGGTGCTAAATACAGGGATATTCTTGATAAAAAAAAACCTGTAGCACTCTGTGTGTGATTTGAGGCTAGTACAGAGGTTCACCTTCCTGCAGGACAATGACCCCAAACTCACTGCTAAAGCAACACTTGAGTGGTTTAAGGGGAAACATTTAAATGTGTTGGAATGGCCTAGTCAAACCCCAGACCTCAATCCAATACAAAATCTGTGGTCAGACTTAAAGATTGCTGTTCACAAGCGCAAACCATCCAACTTGAAGGAGCTGGAGCAGTTTTGCAAGGAGGAGCAAAGGGCAAAAATCCCAGTGGTGAGATGTGGCAAGACTCATATAGACTTATCCAAAACGACTTGGAGCTGCGATAGCCGCAAAAGGCGGCTCTACAAAGTATTGACTTTAGGGGGGTGAATCGTTATGTACATTGACTTTTTCTGTTATTTTGTCCTATTTGCTGTTTGCTTCACAATAAAAAAAAGACTTCTTCAAAGTTGTGGGCGTGTTCTGTAAATTAAATGACGCGAATCATCAAACAATCCGTGTTAATTCCAGGATGTGAGGCAACAAAACACGAAAAATGCCAAGGGGGTGAATACTTTTTCTTTCCATTCTGTTCAATTTGAAGACGTCTCTGGTAGAACATAACAAATATCATTTTTTTTTTTTCCTATTTACCGAGAAGATAGCGTGTTTTATTGACAGCGCCGAGCCTTGCGCTTGTCTTCAGCTGGTAATGTAAAGCGTGTTTTTCATAATGGCTGTCTGCAACTTTTAATGATATTATTCCGTCAATGAGAGCCGGAGGGGAAGCTGTTTGTCTTTGTTTTCCATCTGCAATAACAGCGCGGAGATAGCGACAATGCCTGATTTATTAACAATGTGATTTTACAAGCTAGCTGGTATTGATGAATGGGTGCAATTTTATACAGCGAGATCAATACCCTTTAATCGAGTCAAATCTGACCAAATGGAATTAAAGAGAGATTTCAGGAAAAGCCTTGAGTCAAACGAATGAATTTATAGAAAGCCGAACACTTCTGGACCTGCCGGTCCGCCAGACGCTTTTTGTTTCTACTTATTAAAGCAATATGTTGTGTGTGTGGGGGGTACGCGGTCATGTGACATTATAAGTGCGTCACATAGGAGCGCGTCATCTTCCCCGCAATGGGAGGTCTCGGGTGTCATCCAACAATGCGATACATTACAAGCGACACCCCGATAATTGGAACATTTCACCGCAGATTATTGTCAGCTGCTCTGCAAGTTACTTAAGGGACACATACTCATAGAGGCGCTCATAGAGGCGCTCATAGAGGCGCTCATAGAGGCGCTCATAGACGCAATCATAGACAGGCTCATAGACGGGCTCATAGAGGCGCTCATAGACGCGCTCATAGACGCACTCATAGACGCGCTCATAGAGGCGCTCATAGAGGCGCTCATAGACGCGCTCATAGAGGCGCTCATAGACGCAATCATAGACAGGCTCATAGACGGGCTCATAGACGGGCTCATAGAGGCGCTCATAGAGGCGCTCATAGATGGGCTCATAGATGCGCTCATAGAGGCGCTCATAGAGGCGCTCATAGACGCGCTCATAGACGCAATCATAGACGGGCTCATAGACGGGCTCATAGACGGGCTCATAGACGCGCTCATAGACGTGCTGATAGATGCACTCATAGATGCACTCATAGAGGCGCTCATAGACGCGCTCATAGACGGGCTCATAGACGCGCTCATAGAGGCGCTCATAGACGTGGTCATAAACGTCTCATAGAGGCGCTCATAGCTCATAGACGCGCTCATAGAGGCGCTCATAGACGCGCTCATAGACGCGCTCATAGAGGCGCTCATAGACGGGCTCATAGAGGCGCTCATAGACGCGCTCATAGAGGCGCTCATAGACGCGCTCATAGAGGCGCTCATAGACGTGCTCATAGACGCGCTCATAGAGGCGCTCATAGACGCGCTCATAGAGGCGCTCATAGACGGCTCATAGACGCGATCATAGAGGCGCTCATAGACGGGCTCATAGACGTGATCATAGACGCGCTCATAGACGCACTCATAGATGCACTCATAGAGGCGCTCATAGAGGCGCTCATAGACGGGCTCATAGAGGCGCTCATAGACGGGCTCATAGAGGTGCTCATAGACGGGCTCATAGAAGCGCTCATAGACGCGCTCATAGACGGGCTCATAGAGGGGCTCATAGAGGCGATCATAGAGGCGCTCATAGACGCGCTCATAGACAGGCTCATAGATGGGCTCATAGAGGGGCTCATAGATGGGCTCATAGACGCGCTCATAGACGGGCTCATAGATGGGCTCATAGAGGCGCTCATAGATGGGCTCATAGAGGCGCTCATAGAGGCGCTCATAGGGGCGCTCATAGACGCGCTCATAGATGGGCTCATAGAGGCGCTCATAGATGGGCTCATAGAGGCGCTCATAGAGGCGCTCATAGACGCGCTCATAGACGCAATCATAGACAGGCTCATAGACGGGCTCATAGACGGGCTCATAGACGTGCTCATAGATGCACTCATAGATGCACTCATAGAGGCGCTCATAGACGCGCTCATAGACGGGCTCATAGACGTGCTCATAGATGCACTCATAGATGCACTCATAGACGTGCTCATAGACGCGCTCATAGACGGGCTCATAGACGTGCTCATAGATGCACTCATAGAGGCGCTCATAGACGTGCTCATAGACGGGCTCATAGACGTGCTCATAGATGCACTCATAGAGGCGCTCATAGACGGGCTCATAGACGTGCTCATAGATGCACTCATAGAGGCGCTCATAGACGCGCTCATAGACGGGCTCATAGATGCGCTCATAGATGCGGTCATAGACACACTCATAGACGGGCTCATAGACAGGCTCATAGACGCACTCATAGACGGGCTCATAGAGGCGCTCATAGATGCGGTCATAGACACGCTCATAGATGGGCTCATAGACGCGATCATAGACAGGCTCATAGACGCGATCATAGACAGGCTCATAGAGGCGCTCATAGACGTGCTCATAGATGCACTCATAGATGCACTCATAGATGCACTCATAGAGGCGCTCATAGACGCGCTCATAGACGCGCTCATAGACGTGCTCATAGATGCACTCATAGACGCGCTCATAGACGGGCTCATAGACGTGCTCATAGATGCACTCATAGAGGCGCTCATAGACGCGCTCATAGACGGGCTCATAGACGCGCTCATAGACGGGCTCATAGCCGCGCTCATAGAGACGCTCATAGATGCGGTCATAGACACACTCATAGATGGGCTCATAGACGCGCTCATAGACACGCTCATAGAGACAGGTTCATAGACGGGCTGATAGACGGGCTCATAAACGGGCTTATAGACGCACTTATAGACGGGCTCATAGACTGGCTCTTATATGCACTCATAGACAGGCTCATAGACGCACTGATAGACGCGCTCATAAATGGGCTCATAGACAGGCTCTTATATGCGTTAATAGACGCGTTCATAGACATTTCCATAGACATGTTCATAGACGGGCTCATAGATGCGCTCATAGACATGTTCATAGACAAGCTCATAGACAAGCTCATAGACACGCTCATAGACGAGCTCATAGACAAGCTCATAGACGGGCTCATAGACGCGATCATAGACGAGCTCATAGACGCGATCATAGACGGGCTCATAGATGCGCTCATAGATGCCCTCATAGACATGTTCATAGACCCACTCATAGACAAGCTCATAGACAAGCTCATAGACACGCTCATAGACGAGCTCATAGACAAGCTCATAGACGAGCTTATAGACGCGATCATAGACGAGCTCATAGACGCGATCATAGACGCGCTCATACACGCGCTCATAGACACGCTCATACAAGCGCTCATAGACACGCTCATAGACGCACTCATAGAAGGGCTCATAGACACGCTCATAGATGTGCCCATAGACGGGCTCATAGACACGCTCATAGACGCACTCATAGAAGGGCTCATAGACAGGCTCATAGACACGCTCATAGATGTGCCCATAGACGGGCTCATAGACAGGCTCATAGACATGTTCATAGACCCGCTCATAGACAAGCTCATAGACACGCTCATAGACGAGCTCATAGACGCGATCATAGACGAGCTCATAGACGCGATCATAGACGCGATCATAGACGAGCTCATAGACGCGATCATAGACGAGCTCATAGACGCGATCATAGACGCGATCATAGACGCGATCATAGACGGGCTCATAGATGCGCTCATAGATGCCCTCATAGACGCGCTCATAGACAAGCTTATAGACGCGATCATAGACGGGCTCATAGACACGATCATAGACGGGTTCATAGATGTGCTCATAGATGCCCTCATAGACGCGATTATAGACGGGCTCATAGACGGGCTCATAGACACGCTCATACACGCGCTCATAGACGCGCTCATACACGCGCTCATAGACACGCTCATAGACGCACTCATAGAAGGGCCCATAGACAGGCTCATAGACACGCTCATAGATGTGCCCATAGACGAGCTCATAGACGCGATCATAGACGAGCTTATAGACGCGCTCATAGACGGGCTCATAGACGGGCTCATAGACAGGCTCATAGACACGCTCATAGATGTGCCCATAGACGAGCTCATAGACGCGATCATAGACGAGCTTATAGACATGCCCATAGACGAGCTCATAGACGCGATCATAGACGGGCTCATAGACACGCTCATAGACGTGCCCATAGACGAGCTTATAGACGCGATCATAGACGGGCTCATAGACAGGCTCATAGACACGCTCATAGACTTGCTCATAGACGTGCCCATAGACGGGCTCATAGACAGGCTCATAGACGTGCCCATAGACGAGCTCATAGACGCGATCATAGACGGGCTCATAGACACGCTCATAGACGGGCTCATAGACAGGCTCATAGACGTGCCCATAGACTGGCTCATAGATGCGGTAGGGTTAGTCTCCAAAATACAACATGGCAGTGCCAGGGACCCAGAGCAGTAAAAACAACCGGCTGCAGGAAGACAGCACTGGACTCCAGGGACTGGTGAGTACCTAATTATTAAAATTAATGTACTACAGTACTTGTAGTGTTAGGGGGTCGGGGTTAGGTGTAAGGCTAGGCTCCCAAATCCAAAATGGCGGTTCCAGGGTCCTGCAGCAGTGAAAAGAACTGGCTGCCAGAAGACAGCAGTGGACTCCAAGGACTGGTGAGTACCTGATTATTAAAAATCATCTGCTACAGTATTTGTAGGGTAAGGGGGTAGGGTTAGGCTCCCAAATCCAAGATGGTGGAGCCAGGAACCACAGCAATAAAAAAGAACCGACCTCAGAAAGACACCACGGGACTCCAGGGACTGGTGAGGGCCTGATATTAAAATTCAGTAGCTACAGTACATACCGTGTGAAGTTCCTCCTTAACATGATAAAGCTCATATGAGAATTAATGACTAGGTTTAGATCGACTTTATCCGAACAGACCGGTGTTGTTCTTTTAAAGTTTCTTCTTTGCTCCCGCCGCCGCCAATACTGTAGCTGTTCTTTCTCGGGGTGTAGAAGGTGTCAGGTACAGAGAGAGCGGCTCATTGATCTATTTTTTTCTTTTTTTATAAAACGTTCCTGAAAGATGACCTTTCCCGCGTCCTGGCGGCAAATGAGAGAGAAGATGTGACAGGTTTCGGCTCTCTCTTCCCTGCCATCTTCAAAGCGGGAAACTGATTGAAAGTAAATGTATCCTGTTCTCGGCACTGTTATTTCCTCCTGTGCACCGAGGCTTCGCTCTGCCGGGGAGTTCCCGGAGAAATGCGGTAAGTAAAAACCACAGAACACCATGGGGAGACAAATGTAGCGTCCGCGATGAACAAACCGCGGGGTCCGCGTCACAAACTTCCCTGAGCGATGATCACCTAAAGGGAAACTATATGGGGCATTTTTATAAGGAGCACATCGTTTCCCACTATTATTGT
The DNA here is from genome assembly GCA_028564925.1 of Lithobates sylvaticus. Lineage (NCBI taxonomy): Eukaryota > Metazoa > Chordata > Amphibia > Anura > Ranidae > Lithobates > Lithobates sylvaticus. Next base: position 212,776,297 of record CM053035.1, on the reverse strand, counting down.
ACTGAAAATGATTTCTGATGCAGCTTCTGATTCTAAAGTAGAAGATCTATGGCCTCCGATTATATGCCAAAGACCCTTCTTATAAGTACGTCACCTCTACTCCGAGCACTGGTGGTCCGGCACTGTGGGAGCACTGGTGGTCCGGCACTGTGGGAGCACTGGGGGTCCGGCACTGTGGGAGCACTGGTGGTCCGGCACTGTGGGAGCACTGGGGGTCCGGCACTGTGGGAGCACTGGTGGTCCGGCACTGTGGGAGCACTGGGGGTCCGGCACTGTGGGAGCACTGGTGGTCCGGCACTGTGGGAGCACTGGGGGTCCGGCACTGTGGGAGCACTGGTGGTCTGGCACTGTGGGAGCACTGGTGGTCCGGCACTGTGGGAGCACTGGGGGTCCGGCACTGTGGGAGCACTGGTGGTCCGGCACTGTGGGAGCACTGGTGGTCCGGCACTGTGGGAGCACTGGTGGTCCGGCACTGTGGGAGCACTGGTGGTCCGGCACTGTGGGAGCACTGGGGGTCCGGCACTGTGGGAGCACTGGTGGTCCGGCACTGTGGGAGCACTGGGGGTCCGGCACTGTGGGAGCACTGGTGGTCCGGCACTGTGGGAGCACTGGTGGTCCGGCACTGTGGGAGCACTGGGGGTCCGGAACTGTGGGAGCACTGGTCGCCTGGCACTGTGGGAGCACTGGTGGTCTAGCACTGTGGGAGCACTCAGGGTCTGGCCATGTGGGGGCACTGGTGGTCTGGCACTGTGGGAGCACTGGGGTCTGGCACTATGGGAGCACTGGTGGTCTAGCACTGTGGGAGCACTCAGGGTCTGGCACTGTGGGAGCACTGGTGGTCTGGCACTGTGGGAGCACTGGTGGTCTGGCACTGTGGGAGCACTGGGGGGTCTGGCACTGTGGGAGCACTGGTGGTCTGGCACTGTGGGAGCACTGGGGTCTGGCACTGTGGGAGCACTGGGGGTCTGGCACTGTGGGAGCACTGGTGGTCTGGCACTGTGGGAGCACTGGTGGTCTGGCACTGTGGGAGCACTGGTGGTCTGGCACTGTGGGAGCACTGGGGGTCTGGCACTGTGGGAGCACTGGTGGTCTAGCACTGTGGGAGCACTGGTGGTCTGGCACTGTGGGAGCACTGGGGGTCTGGCACTGTGGGAGCACTGGTCGTCTGGCACTGTGGGAGCACTGGTGATCTGGCACTATGGGAGCACTGGTGGTCTAGCACTGTGGGTGGCTCAGTGTTCTTCACCTATAGTAGCCGCCTTTACCATAAGGCAAGCAGGCCTACCGGTACTCGGTTGCCCACCCCCCCCCCCCCCGGTCTCATACACAATGTTATAAAGTAGAACTATGGAACTCTGATTATGTGCCGCAGCCTCTTATTATAAGTACACTATATTACCAAAAGTATTGGGACACCTGCCTTTACGCACATGAACTTTAACCACTTGCTTACTGTGCACTTAAACACCCTTCCTGCCCAGACCAATTTTCAGCTTTCAGCGCTCTCGCACTTTCAGTGACAATTGCGCGGTCATGCAAAGCTGTAACCAAATGAATTTTTTATCATTTTGTTCGCACAAATAGAGCTTTAGTTTGGTGGTATTTATTCGCGACTCCGTTTTTTATTTTTTGCGATATAAGCAAAAAACATAGCGGAAATTTTGAAAAAAAACTATATTTTCTCCTTTCTTTTTTAAAAGAAATCCAATAAAATCTAATTTTGTCATAAATTTAAGCCAAAATGTATTCTGCTACATGTTTTTAGTAAAAAAAAATCCGTTAAGTGTATAATAATTGGTTCGCGTGATCACGGACATATGTACACAAATGATCATGTACAGATGTGTGCAGGTGATCACGGACATATGTGTGCAGATAATCATTGGCACATGTTATTTTACTGGGACATATGTGGGGGACATGTGTTTTTATTTGGGGACATGTGTTTTTATTATTTGGGGACATGTGTGTTTTGGGGACATGTGTGTTTTGGGGACATGTGTGGGGGCATGTGTGTTTTACTGTGGGGACACTAGACTGGTGATCAGTGAGTAAAAAAAACAGCTAATACTCACTGATCACCAGCCGGCTGCAGCGATCCGCTCTCCTCTCCTCACGACGACTTCCGTGTGAGGAGAGGAGGGCCGATTGCCTAGCAACCGGCTGTTTGTTTACATCACATGACAGCTGTGATTCGACACGGCCGTCATGTGATCAGGAGGGCCAATCACCGAGCCCTCCTGCCGATCCGAGATGCGCCGTGTCCAGGTGACACGGCCGCATCGGGATCGCGCCGCTGCGCGGGCACGCGTGCGCGCGATCCCTCTACTTCTGAAGGACATTCCGGAACGTCCGATCAGAAGTAGACGGCTCCCACCCGGCCGTATATGTACAGTGGACGGGTGGGAAATGGGTTAATGACATCCCAGTTTTAGTCCGGAGGGTTCAATATTGAGTTGGCCCAGCCTTTGCAGATATAACAGCTTCAACTCTTCTTGGAAGGCCGTCCACAAGGTTTAGGAGGTTGTCTATGGGAATGTTTGACCATTCTTCCAGAAGAGCATTTGTGAGGTCAGGCACTGATGTTGGACGAGAAGGCCTGGCTCACAGTCTCCGCTCTAATTCATCCCAAAGGTGTTCTATCAGGTTGAAGTCAGGACTCTGTGCAGGCCAGTCAAGTTCCTCCACCCCAAACTCGCTCATCCATGTCTTTATGGACCTTACTTTGTGCACTGGTGGGCAGTCATGTTGGAACAGGAAGGGGCCGTCCCCAAACTGTTCCCACAAAGTTGGGAGCATGAAATTGTCCAAAACGTCTTGGTATGCTGATGCCTTCAGTGTTCCCTTCACTGGAACTAAGGGGCCCAAGCCTAACCCCTGAAAAACACCCCCCACACCATAATCTCCCCTCCACCAAATGGTTTGGACCAGTGCACAAAGCAAGGTCCATAAAGACATGGATGAGCGAGTTTGGTGTGGATTATTATTATATTATTATATATATATTATTATTATATTATTACTAATTATTATTATTATTATTATGTTAAATATTGTGATGTGTCTTATAAATTTACGGACTATATTGTATACTTATACGTTTTTAATATTTACCCTGCATTTAATATCTCATAATGATTATATATATATATATATATATGAGGGTTCTTCAAAAAGTTTATACACTTTTTTTTAACTCTTTTTATTAAGAGTTTCAAAAACAAATTACACTTATTATTACTATTATTATTATAATATTATGTTATGTATTGTGAGGGTCTTATAAAATGACTGAATATATTGTATACTTATAATTTTTTATTATTTACCTTGAATTTAATATCCCATAATGATTTTGGGGTGGATTATTATTATATATATTATTATATTATTACTAATTATTATTATTATTATTATATTATTATGTTAAATATTGTAATGGTCTTATAAATTACTGAATATATTATATACTTATACGTTTTTAATATTTACCTTGCATTTAATATCTCATAATGATTATATATATATATGAGGATTCTTCAAAAAGTTTCCACACTTTTTTTAACTCTTTGTATTAAGAGTTTCAAAAACAAATGACATTAATTATTACTATTATTATTATAATATTATGTGAAGTATTGTGAGGGTCTTATGAAATTACTAAATATATTGTATACTTATAATTTTTTATTATTTACGTTGAATTTATATATCCCATAATGATTTTGGGGTGGATTATTATATATATATATATATATATATATATATATATATATATATATATATAAAAAAATTATAACTAATTATTAATATTATTATTATATTATTATGTTAAATATTGTGATGGTCTCATAAAATTTCTGAATATATTATATACTTATACGTTTTTAATATTTACCTTGCATTTAATATCTCATAATGATAATATATATATATATATATATATATACATATATATATATATATATATATATACATATATATATATATATATATATATATATATATATATATATATATATATATATATATATATATATATATATATATATATATATATATATATATATATATATATAAGGGTTCTTCAAAAATTTTCCACACTTTTTTTTTTACTTTTTTTATTAAGAGTTTCAAAAACAAATTACACTAATTATTACTATTATTATGATAATATTATGTTAAGTATTATGGAGGTCTTATAAAATTACTGAATATATATTATTACTAATTATTATTATATTATTATGTAAAATATTGTGATGGTCTCATAAAATTACTGAATATATTATATACTTATACGTTTTTAATATTTACCTTGCATTTAATAACTCATAATGATAATATATATAGATAAGGGTTTTTCCAAAAAGTTTCCACACTGTTTTTAACTCTTTTTATTAAGAGTTTCAAAAACAAATTACACTAATTATTACTAGTATTATTATTATAATATTATGGGAATTATTGTGAGGGTCTTATAAAATTACTGAATATATTGTATATTTATATTTTTTTATTATTTATCTTGAATTCGATATCCCATAATGATTATATATATATGTGTGTATATATATATATATATATATATATATATATATATATATATATATATACACACACACACACACACATACACACACATATATATATATATATATACACACATATATATATATACACACACACACACACACACACACACACACACACACACACACACACATATATATATATATATATATATATATATATATATATATATATATATATATATATATATATATATATATATATATATATATATATATATATATATATATATATATGTGTGTGTGTGTGTGTGTGTATATATATATAATATATATAGATAGATAGATAGATAGATAGATAGATAGATAGATAGATAGATAGATAGATAGATAGATAATGATTGTAATGTGCTACAAATAATAATGAGTATATTTTTACATATGTTTTTAATATTTACCTTGAATTTAATATCCCATAATGATAAAATATTTCAATTTTCAAATAAATTAATCTTTTAATGCAATGGACCTTTGTTATGTTTTTAATATTTACCTGTAGATTTAATATTCTGTAACAAAAAAAATCTCTTTCTTGGGTGTTATATTTAATGTCCCTGATTTATTTATTTTTTTCTTTAGGGTTATGAACTTGTTGCCTTGGTTGAAAAAGTAAAAAAATAAATAAATAAAAAAACTCTAGAAAAGGAAATATTGTATTTCCCATATTTTTAATTAATTCCACATCTTTCCCTGTTTGGACCCCACAGTTTTACATTACATGAGCCCCGAAGACGAACTGCTTCAAAGAGCAATTTTAATTGAAATAAAAATGTTGAAAGTTCTCGCAGCCAAAGTTTAAATATGTATCACAAATCTCCACTTTTGTTGGGATGGGAACATCGGAATTCCAGCGCGCGTGAATGTAGAATTACATCGGAGACGTAGGGGGCGGGGCTCTTTTCCTAAATGCCTTGTGGCCTCGTAAACCCCCCCCCGCAGTATTTTATTCGCACATTAACCGCTGTGATTTGAAACCAGGAGTAATATTTCCCATTATCCTCCAGCCATTTTTTTCAGTAGTTCGTTTTCATCATTTTTTTTTTTTGCCATCTCTACGACTGGAATAGAAACAATTTTTTTTTCCTTATTATTGTTCCAAGACACTTGCTCAGGGAGCTGTTATATCGGCAAAGAACTTGATCACCATGGCAACCTGACACGAGTTTGTATAAGTCGTTGCTAATGCTAACTTGGAGGTGCGCTGTTTAGAGACAGGTGAAAGGAAGAAGAAAGCGTGCATTGTCTAGGCAATTAATGCGGAATGTTCATGCGGTGTGAGTCATACGCCGCTGATAAGCCTGCCGGCAACAAAAAACAGCATGCCGTTAAAAGAAGACTACGGCTTGTACCGCTTTTTTCCATGTATTATTTGTAATTATTTATGTACAAGGAGACAGCTGTACTTAGTAGCCCTGTGCAATGGTTGTGTCTGCAGGACAGAATGAATAAAAACAATGCTCTCCTCATGAGGCTGAGATATTATCGCAGCAGTTGCAGGTTTCAGAGCTGTATAGATAACCACCAAAGACCCCAGGCACAATGGGCGTTTAACCCCGATGCATGGGGCTCGGCCATTTAGCTGCAGAACATTAATGGGCTTAAAATGTATGTACATAAATGTAATAATAGATTTTTAAGGACGGAGAAACACTTAAAGTGGTTTGTAAATGCGTTCTATGTATGCAGGTAAAAAAAAAAACTTCTGTGTGAAGCTCCCCAGCCCCCCCCCCCAATACTTACCTGAGCCCCATCTTGATCCAGTGTTTTGGATTGGTGGGGAGGGGGTGGCGGTGATTCACTGAATGATTGGGGAGAGGATGGCAGTGATGCTCTGGATGGGTGGGGGGGGGCGGTGATGCTCTGGATGGGTGGCGATGATGCTCTGGATGGGTGGGGAGGGGGTGATGCTCTGGATGGGTGGGGAGGGGGTGGCAGTGATGCATTGAATGTGTGGAGAGGGGATAGCGGTGATGCTCTGGATGGGTGGGGAAAGGGGTGGCGGTGATGCTCTGGATGGGTGGAGAGGGGGTGGTGGTGATCCTCTGGACAGGTGGGAAAATGGGTGGCGGTGATGCTCTGGATGGGTGGGGAGGGGGTGGCAGTGATGCGCTGAATGGGTGGGGAAAGGATGACAGCGATGCCCTGGATGAGTGGGGGGGGTGGGTGGCGGTAATGCTCTGATGGGTGGGGAGGGGGTGGTGGTGATGCTCTTGATGGGTGGGGAGGGCGTGGCGGTGATGCTCTGGATGGGTGGGGAGGGGGTGGCGGTGATGCTCCGGATTGGTGGGGAAGGAATGACGGGGATACTCTGGATGGGTGGGTGGGGGTGATGCTTTGGATGGGTGGGGAGGGGGTGGCGGTGATGCTCTGGATGGGTGGGGAGGGCGTGGTGGTGATGCTCTGGATGGGTGGAGAGGGGGTGGCGGTGATGCTCTGGATGGGTGGGGAAGGGATGACGGTGATGTGCTGAATGGGTGGGGGTGGGTGGCCATGATGCTCTGGATGGGTGGGGAGGGCGTGGCAGTGATGCTCTGGATGGGTAGGGAGGGGGTGGCGATGGTGCTCTGAATGGGTGAGAAGGGGGTGGCAGTGATTCTCTGGATGGGTGGGGAGGGGGTGGGGGTGGTGCTCTGGATGGGTGGGGAGGGGGTGGTGGTGATGCTCTGGATGGGTGAGGAGGGGGTGGCAATGATGCTCTGGATGGGTGGGGAGGGGGTGGTGATGATGTACTGGATGGGTGGGGAGGGGGTGGCGGTGATGCTCTGGATGGGTGGGGAGGGGGTGGTGATGATGCTCTGGATGGGTGGGGAGGGCGTGGCAGTGATGCTCTGGATGGGTAGGGAGGGGGGGCGATGGTGCTCTGAATGGGTGAGAAGGGGGTGGCAGTGATTCTCTGGATGGGTGGGGAGGGGGTGGGCGTGATGCTCTGGATGGGTGGGGAGGGGGTGGTGGTGATGCTCTGGATGGGTGAGGAGGGGGTGGCAATGATGCTCTGGATGGGTGGGGAGGGGGTGGTGACGATGTACTGGATGGGTGGGGGGGGGGTGGCGGTGATGCTCTGGATGGGTGAGGAGGGGGTGGCAATGATGCTCTGGATGGGTGGGGAGGGGGTGGTGACGATGTACTGGATGGGTGGAGAGGGGGTGGCGGCGATGCTCTGGATGGGTGGGGAGGGGGTGGCAGTGATGCATTGAATGGGTGGGGAGGGGATAACGGTGATGCTCTGGATGGGTGGGGAAAGGGGTGGCGGTGATGCTCTGGATGGGTGGAGAGGGGGTGGTGGTGATCCTCTGGATGGGTGGGGAGAGGGTGGCGGTGATGCTCTAGATGGGTGAGAAAATGGGTGGCGGTGATGCTCTGGATGGGTGGGGAGGGGGTGGCAGTGATGCGCTGAATGGGTGGGGAAGGGATGACAGCGATGCTCTGGATGAGTGGGGGGTGGGTGGCGGTAATGCTCTGGATAGGTGGGGAGGGCGTGGCGGTGATACTCTGGATGGGTGGGGAGGGGGTGATGCTCTTGATGAGTGGGGAGAGCGTGGCGGTGATGCTCTGGATGGGTGGGGAGGGGGTGGCGGTGATGCTCTGGATGGGTGGGGAAGGAATGACGGGGATGCTCTGGATGGGTGGGTGGTGGTGATGCTCTGGATGGGTGGGGAGGGGTGCCGATGGTGCTCTGAATGGGTGAGGAGGGGGTGGGCGGTGATGCTCTAGATGGGTGGAGAGGGGGTGGGGGTGATGCTCTGGATGAGTGGGGAGGGGTGCGGTGATGCTCTGGATGGGTTGGGAGGGGGTTTCGGTGATGCTCTGGATGGGTGGGGAGGGCGTGGTGGTGATGCTCTGGATGGGTGGGGAGGGCATAGCGGTAATGATCTGGATGGGTGGGGAGGGGGTGGCGGTGATGCTCTGGATGGGTGGGGAGGGCGTGACGGTGATGCTCTGGATGGGCGGGGAGGGGGTGGCGGTGATGCTCTTGATGGGTGGGAAGGGCGTGGCGGTGATGCTCTGGATGGGTGGGGAAGGGATGACGGTGATGCTCTGGATGGGTGGGGAGGGGGTGGCGATGGTGCACTGAATGGGTGAGAAGGGGGTGGCAGTGATGCTCTGGAAGGGTGGGGAGGGGGTGGTGGTGATGCTCTGGATGGGTGGGGAGGGGGTGGTGGTGATGCTCTGGATGGGTGAGGAGGGGGTGGCGGTGATGCTCTGGATGGGTGGGGGGTGGGTGGCGGTGATGCTCTGGATGGGTGGGGAGGGCTTAGCGGTAATGCTCTGGATGGGTGGGGAGGGCGTGGCGGTAATGCTCTGGATGGGTGAGGAGGGGGTGGCGATGGTGCTCTGGATGGGTGAGGAGGGGGTGGCGGTGATGCTCTGGATGGGTGAGGAGGGGGTGGCGGTGATGCTCTGGATGGGTGAGGAGGGGGTGGCGGTGATGCTCTGGATGGGTGGGGAAGGCAGTGATGCTCTGAATGGGTGGGGAGGGGGGCGGTGATGCTCAGGATGGTTGGGGAGGGGGGCGGTGATGCTCTGGATGGGTGGGGAGGGGGTGGCGGTGGCGGTGATGCTCTGGTTGGGTGTGGAGGGCATTCGCTCTGCAAGTCCCTCCTAAATGCACAAGTGACAGTGGTGATGTACAGTAACAACAAGAGAGTTTTCTAGAATTCAGTAGCTTGTTCATGTAAGGTACCCCACGTGTAAGGCGAGTGACCCCAACCATAATGCCTAGCGTAGCCCAGAAGAAGCCACCCTGGGGCAGGCCTCTTATATGACCCTTGCTTGGTGCCCAATGAGGCAGGAAGCATGGAGGACATGACTACCCCCCCACAACAAAGTAAAAGCACGAAAAGAGGGCGCACCAATCTTGCGCATTACCCAAGTGATATTTATTGAAATCCACAATGGGCATAGAGCAACCAGGTCACCAAGGCCGTGTCCAGCACGCCGGAGGACCTTCCAAATGACTGACGCGTTTCGAGGGGAGATCCCCTCTTCTAAATATCACTTGGGTAATGCGCAGTGTTGGTGTGCCCTCTTTTCATTCTTTTACAGTGTTTCCATTTGGTGTTCCCTGACTCTTGGAGGGCAGCAAGGCCTGTTTATTTACCGGGAGCCATCGGAAATTTTAAGCTTTTTCCACTGCCATCGCACCACTGTTGAGCGCAGGAGATTTTGTTTGACTGCGATACCACCCTACAACCCCTGCCCTACATGGTGTATACTGTATTCTTTATGAGTATGTATGAGAATGAGTCACAAGGATGACTTGACCCCTATATACATGAATCACTCTTTAACCTTTTTACCTTTTTACGTAATAACGTGTGAATAAATAATTGGAATTACCACAATTTTTTTTCTCTAGGGTGTCTGCTTTCAGAAAATATGCCATGTCCGACATCCACAGAAGGCTACAGAGTATTTATGGAGATGACACCATTGAGGCGAGCAATGTGCACAAATGATGAGGAAGTTTAACGTAAAAAGAAGAAACCAGAATGGAAGACAAACTATGCAGGGGGAGATCATCAACTGTGACCACTGACACAATGTCAGGAACCATAAACCAGGCAGAGACAGAAAATGCAGTTAATACCAAGCCTTTAATATAAAAGTAAAATAATAGAGATCAGGAATGCAGTAAAAAAAAAAAAAAGAAGCCAGGGTTTGGAAGCCAGAGTGGGTAATCAGATGAGCTGGGATCAGGAAACCAGAAGTCAGCGTTGTAAGGAGGCAAAAATCAGGAATCAGAAGGAAAAGGATCAGTAGAAAAAGGAAATTCCAATACCCCAAATTTAATAGTTAGTAATAGTTAAGTTATTATTAGTTAGTTATTATTTCAGCTTTTTCAATTTTCGAGATTTTGGATTCTTCAAATTTTGAATTTACGAATTTTTACGACTTATTTTAGAATTTTTTCGAATTTGTGTATATGCGTTACGTTTACTAACAGACAAATTTGAAAGGAAATTTCAATACCTATAATTTAATAGTTAGTTGGTATTAGTTATTATTTCAGATTTTAAAATTTTCGGGTTCTTGAATTTCCGAATTTATGAATTTCCGTTTTTTTCTCAAATTTACGAATTATTTTTAATTTAGTCGAATTTACGAATTTACGAATTTTTTGAATTTACGAATATCAGAATATTCCATTTACGAATATTCAAAAAAGTTTGTTAAACGGGCTTTCTTTAATTCGGATATTTCCGAATTAAGAAATTTGTCGAAATTCGTTAAAAAACGAATCATATTGGGGGGGCACAGCTTGGCATGTTCGGCGCTAGATGACCTTATCCCGGAACTGCCCACGACCCATTACAAATGCAGCATTTTTTTGACCATAGAACTCCTCATTCACTTCCAATGTACAGTGAGGGGAAAAAAGTATTTGATGCTGATTTTGTAGGTTTGCCCACTGAAAAAGAAATGATTAATTAATAATTTTAATGGTCGGTATAACAGTGAGAGACAGAATAACAACAAAAATATCCAGAAAAACGCAATTCAAATAGTTATAAATTGATTTGCATGTTAATGAGTAAAATAAGTATTTGATCTCCTATCAATCAGCAAGATTTCTGGCTCCCAGGTGTCTTCTATACAGGTAACGAGCTGAGATTAGGAGGACTCTCTTAAAGGGAGTGCTCCAAATCTCAGCTTGTTTCCTGTATAAAAGACGCTTGTCAACATAAGCGATCAATCAGATTCCAATCTCTCCACCATGGCCAAGACCTAAGAGCTGTCCAAGAATGTCAGGGACAAGATTGTAGACATACACAAGGCTGGAATTGGCTACAACAGGGGTCTCAAAAATGCGTCCCGAGGGCCAGATGTGGCCCTTTGCTAGCCTTTATCTGGCCCTTGGGGCACTATTCCTCCCAATGATATGAAGAACTATTCCTCCCACTGACACCAGCAATGGGGCACAATGTCTTCCACTGATACCAATGATGGAATACTACTCCTCCTAATACCAATAATAAGGGCACTACCCCTCCTACTGACCACCAACCCTGAGGCCATATTTATTATCACTGATGCTGGGCCTGGGACATTTTCTACCCCCACTGGCCATAATCCAGCCCTCCTAAAGTCTGAAGGACAGTAGACTGGCCCCTTGTTTGAAAAGTTTGGAGACCACTGGGCTACAAAACCATCGCCAAGCAGCTTGGTGAGAGAGTGACAACAGTCGGTGTGATTATTTGCAAATGGAAGAATCACACAATAACTGTCATCCTCCCTCGGTCTGGGGCTCCATGGAAGATCTCACCTCGTGGAGTTTCAATGATCATGAGAACGATGAGGAATCAGCCAAGAACTACACGGGTGAATCTTGTCAATGATCTCAGCTGGGACCATGTTTACCAAGAAAACAATCGGTAACACACTACGCCGTAAAGGACTGAAATCCTGCTGCGCCCGCAAGGTCCCCCTGCTGAAGAAATCACATGTACAGGTCCGTCTAAAGTTTGCAAATGAACACCTGAATGATTCAGAGGAGAACTGGGGGAAAGTGTTGTGGTCAGATAAGACCAAAATCAAGATCTTTGGCATCAACTCAAGTCACCGTGTTTGGAGGAGGAGGAATGCTGCCTATGACCCCAAGAACCCCATCCCCCACCGTCATACATGGAGGACCTATGACCCCAAGAACACCATCCCCCACCGTCATACATGGAGGTCCTATGACCCCAAGAACACCATCCCCCACCGTCATACATGGAGGTCCTATGACCCCAAGAACACCATCACCCACCGTCATACATGGAGGACCTATGACCCCAAGAACACCATCCCCCACCGTCATACATGGAGGTCCTATGACCCCAAGAACACCATCCCCCACCGTCATACATGGAGGTCCTATGACCCCAAGAACACCATCCCCCACCGTCATACATGGAGGACCTATGACCCCAAGAACACCATCCCCCACCGTCATACATGGAGGACCTATGACCCCAAGAACACCATCCCCCACCGTCATACATGGAGGACCTATGACCCCAAGAACACCATCCCCCACCGTCATACATGGAGGTCCTATGACCCCAAGAACACCATCCCCCACCGTCATACATGGAGGTGGAAACATTATGCTTTGGGGGGTGTTTTTCTGCTACGGGGACAGGACAACTTCACCACATCAAAGGGACGATGGACGGGGCCATGTACCGTCAAATCTTGGGTAAGAACCTCCTTCCCTCAGCCAGGGCATAGAAAAATGGGTCATGGGTGGGTATTCCAGCATGACAATGACCCAAAACACACGGCTAAGGCCACAAAGGAGTGGCTCATGAAGAAGCACATTAAGGCCCTGGAGTGGCCTAGCCAGTCTCCAGACCTTAATCCCACATAAAATATGTTGAGGGAGCTGAAGGTCGAGTTACCAAACGTCAGCCTGGAAACCTTCATGACTTGGAGAGGATCTGCAAAGAGGACAAAATCCCTCCTGAGATGTGTGCGAACCTGGAGGCCAACTCCAAGAAACGTCTGACCTCTGTGATGGCCAACAAGGGTTTTTCTGTACTTGTACAGCTCTCTAGGGAGGGCATTATCCATTACATACCGGGGCGGGGGGGCTTTTATCTGATATAAATATTACATATGGCATAAATGGCCATTCCAATTTGAAGTATCGCTGTCTGTGTCAACTTACACAATAGAGAAGGGAGCAACTAGATGGAATCTCTTCACTTTATAACACGTGTATATATATATATAAAAGAACATTTGATGGGAGCCCAGGGACTCATTGCAAGTCATTATGTAGAGTGCAGCACTAAATCTTACCGTGTTCAGATTAAAATGACATCTCTGTCAGCATCCATAAAGACTAAGAAAAGAGACAGCTTGAGATAAACTGTCCCCTCTCGGTAGGAGGCCATGAATCACTTCATGAGATCCTGCAGAGAGACAATTGCATCTGTGTTTATATTATATGAGATTATGCATTAAAATGCCTTAACTGGGGGGGGGGGGGGGTGGAATTTAATATCGACTCCATAAAAAAGTTGGATTATGACAGTTAAACAGCTCTGACGGGAGTTCAGGTGCTTCCGGTGAAGATTGGCAGTGATATGTGACTTTTACGTCGAACGCCCATTTGTCTGAGCTTATTTGGTAATGCAAAATAATGAAGAATTCTACGTTTGGACTATGAGCCTTGTGTGGGGGCGTTTCTGTAATTTGTAGAACAATTCAGGGGTGCAACTGCAAATTGTGGGGTCCATCATTTTGTTATGGGGTCCATAACAAAATGATTGTGGGGTCAGGGCTCAGAACTGAGGGATTGGCCATTGCAGTCAGCCGACCTTCCAGTTGAAAGTACCCCTCTTGTATGGACGTCAGGGCCTGAGACACAGGGGCCACTTGTTGGCACAGGGCCTCGAAGGCGGGAAGCACTCCCCTCAGTCTCAGACATGGCTGGATTATTCTGTCACGAGGGCCACGTACCTGATGTGAGAACGAAGTAGTGGGGAGGCCTCGCTTGCACCTCGGGTCCTTAAAGCCTCTGGAGATGGAGACAGAGACTTGGTGGACACCGAGTGGCAGGGGTACCATGTAAGCCTTAGTCCGGGATCCGAGCCGAGGTCAAGTCCAGTTGGGCAACGAAGCATAAAAGGGTTAATCCGAAGAAGAATGAGAAAAAGGTAACCACCGCTCTAGGAAGGCCCGCCAAGGCTCTTCCTAATCCGGGAGCCCCAGGTACTGGCTGATACATACACAAATGGGAAGGAGCAACAAAGAACTCTGGATAGCCGCACACCGAGAAGAATTAATATCCTGTGCTTTTTATTCCAAAAACGAAGATCGCATCAAATAATCCACAGCAAAAGGGTCCAAAAACCTGACGCGTTTCACACTGAGATCCGTGCTTACTCAGAGCTATGAGTAAGCATTGATCTCAGTGTGAAACGCGTATTTTTGTACCCCTTTTGCTGTGGATTATTTGATGCGATCTTCGTTTTTGGAATAAAAAGCACAGGATATTAATTCTTCTCGGTGTGCGGCTATCCAGAGTTCTTTGTTGCTACTTCCCAATCCGAAGAAGAATGGTCGAGATCCAAGCCGGGGTCGGTTCCAATCTGGCAGCTGAGTACAAAAGGGGCAAAGAAGTAGAATGGTCAAGGTACAAATCCGAGGTCATTGGTAAGCAGCAATCAAGAGTAGTCAAATAGGTCGCTTCATAGGTCTTTTCAGCTGATAACACTCTGCACCCAGATATATATTGCAACTTGATAGTATTCCTTATGCTTTAACTCCTTCATTACTTCTGCCCAAGGGAATTTTCACCATATTCGGTGGTCATGCCCAATTGCGCAAAACTTTTTGGTCCAACCTGTTCAATATGCTCTCCGTCCTCTTCGATACAGCTCTACAACCTGACCCAGGGCTGGCCCAAGACATTGTGCTTCCTGGGTCCAAGCCAAAGGTCGGTAACGAGTGGTAGCAGAGATAAGGATGAATGAATGAATGAATGAATGAATGATTTGTATAGCGCTGCAACTGCGAACTGAATCGCCTCGAGGCGCTTGATCCGACCTGCGTTGATTCCTTCTTAGAAGAGGTGGGTCTTGAGTTTTTTCCTGAAGGCCCGATGGTCTTTTTCCAAGCGGATGTTCGTAGGTAGAGCGTTCCATAGCCGTGGTCCTTGGACTGCAAATCTTCGTTCTCCCCTTGACTTGTACCGGGATTTGGGGACAAGGAGGAGGTTTTGGTCGTTAGATCGGAGGTTGCGATTGGGGGTGTAGTGTTGTATTTTTTCGCATAAGTATTGAGGAGCATCTCCTTGTGTGCATTTGTGGGTCAAGCAGAGGGTCTTGAATGTGCTGAGGATAGACGCAGGTACACAAAGGAGCAAGGCACTGGCTAGAGAGAGCACAATAATCTGGCAAACAGGAAGAGCACAGACATGGCTCAAATCAGGAAGTTCATGGGAGAAGCAAAGAGTTCAAAGTTTACCAGAATCAAAATCAAGAGACAAGGCAAGATTGTCCTAAGAGATCAGACAGGGAGCTGTCTAGCATCTAAGGTAGCTCAGCAAGAAGAGCTATTGCCGGAGATCATGGGTTTAGATCCCAGTCCTTACAGGTTTATATCTGCTAGCAGAGTCACTTTGCCTAAAATCAGTGTAGTATCTGTGCTTATCAGTTTTTAAGAGAAAGAAAGCTGATGTCCCTTGCAACAGGGTTGGAACCCATTGATATTTCCCTGATATAGTAAGGTAGGTATGGGAGGGATCCTTTTCCTCCCAAGTTGAATCTGACTTGGTGCACCAGGTTTGTTCCCAGTTAAAGGCAGGACTCTCCCTAAGTGCTAATGCCTTTCTGGTATGAGTAGGCTGCATTCCTCTGGCTATGGGCTGGAAGGTACAAGGAGCCCTTATGTGCCCCCTGGGAGTGGCCACAGAGGGGCGCCAGAAAATCACTATGGGTATGGGACCCCACTGTGTATTCACTGGTACTTGGTCACGTCACTATTTACTTGCACATGATTCTTGAGGGGGCCTGTGGGCCAGTTAGGGCTATTTTTGTACTGGTTGCAAGGCCTGCTGTGTGTAGTCCACATGGCATCTCTTTTTTCTTACTATTTATTTATCATGGACACTTGCACTGCACATGCATTTGTTGTTGTTTTTTTCTGCACAGAGAAGGAGGTAGACATGTGCACAACCAAAAAATTCGTTTATTTTCATTTCGTTTTTTTCGTTTCCGAAAACAATTCGTTTTTTTTTCGTTTCGTTTTTTTCGTTTCCGTCGATTCGTAACGATTCGTACATTCGTAAGTCGTCGTTGTTCGGATTCGTAACGATTCGTACATTCGTAAGTCGTCGTTGTTCGGATTCGTACATTCGTAAGTCGTCGTTGTTCGGATTCGTACATTCGTAAGTCGTCGTTGTTCGTATTCGTAACGATTCGTACATTCGTAAGAGTTATTTTTTCGTTGATTCGTTTTTTCGTTAGTTTAATTTTCGGACACATTCGTATTTATTCGTACATTCGTAACATTCGTAGATTCGGAATCGGAGCATAATTCATAATTTGATGTAATGTGTATGCTATTATTACATTTTAATAATTTACGAATCGAAAAAAAAAAGTTACGAATCGGAAAAAAAAGTTACGAATCGAAAAAAAAGTTACGAATGTACGAATTTTTTTGTTCAATAGAGACACGGAAAATTACAAATCGAAAAAAAAAAAAAAAAAAGTTACGAATCGAAAAAAAAGTTACGAATCGAAAAAAAAAAAAGTTACGAATGTACGAATTTTTTGGTTCAATAGAGACACGGAAAATTACAAATCGAAAAAAAAAAATAAAAAAAAAAAAGTTACGAATCGAAAAAAAAAAGTTACGAATCGAAAAAAAAAGTTACGAATCGAAAAAAAAGTTACGAATGTACGAATTTTTTGGTTCAATAGAGACATGGAAAATTACAAATCGAAAAAAAAAATAAAAAAAATAAAAAGTTACGAATCGAAAAAAAAGTTACGAATAGAAAAAAAAGTTACGAATCGAAAAAAAAAAAAGTTACGAATAGAAAAAAAAGTTACGAATATACGAATTTTTTGGTTCAATAGAGACATGGAAAATTACAAATCGAAAAAAAAAAAAAAAAAAAAAAAAACGAATCGAAAAAAAAGTTACGAATCGAAAAAAAAAAGTTATGAATCGAAAAAAAGTTACGAATGTACGAATTTTTTTGGGTTCAATAGAGACATGGAAAATTACAAATCGAAAAAAAAAAAAAAAAAAAAAAAAAAAAGTTACGAATCGAAAAAAAAAGTTACGAATCGAAAAAAAAAAAGTTACGAATCGAAAAAAAAGTTACGAATGTACGAATTTTTTGGTTCAATAGAGACATGGAAAATTACAAATCGAAAAAAAAAAAATAAAAAAAAGTTACGAATAGAAAAAAAAAGTTACGAATCGAAAAAAAAAGTTACGAATCGAAAAAAAAAGTTACGAATCGAAAAAAAAGTTACGAATGTACGAATTTTTTGGTTCAATAGAGACATGGAAAATTACAAATCGAAAAAAAAAAAAATAAAAAAAGTTACGAATCAAAAAAAAAGTTACGAATCGAAAAAAAGTTACGAATGTACGAATTTTTTGGTTCAATAGAGACATGGAAAATTACAAATCCACTTATGTCAGGGGAAGGTTCTGTGGCCTTCAAGTCTTTTACATCTCCCTAACCAGAAAACCCCTCACCCAATATTTGGTGGACCGGCTTTGGTTAAGGAGCTGAGTTTAAAGAGTGGCTTTGGCCTAGGTAGACCATAGAGTACCTTGTCCCCGTCAGGAGCCTAGTGCGGTGGGGTTCAGGGATGGAGGTCCTCTGCTCTTTGGAGGTTTGTCTATTTCTGTACCCTTTGTGCACTTTTTGCATGCTGTGATGTCATAGATCACGATTTTTGTTCATGGGGGTATTGACGAGCATCGTAGTGTGGAGCTCCATAGAAAAAAGAATGGAAAAAAAAAAAACAGAGTCACTTTAATCCAACTAGATTTCACCTAC
Organism: Lithobates sylvaticus; assembly: GCA_028564925.1. NCBI lineage: Eukaryota > Metazoa > Chordata > Amphibia > Anura > Ranidae > Lithobates > Lithobates sylvaticus. The sequence continues at coordinate 212,758,186 of CM053035.1, read as the reverse complement.
AGCTGAAACAAGACTTAAATGTCTTATCATTAAATGTTTTGACAGCTTGGATGCTGCTCCTTGTTACAGCAGAGTAATTATGGGAGCTTAATGTCAAGTTGGGAGCTTAATGGGAGCTTAATTATGGGAGCTTAATGTCAAGTAAGGATGGGCCCGGTGCTCGATGCGAACCCACGTTCGCATCGAGCACCGGGCGTTCGCTCGCTCGGCGCGCCCAGAACTATTTTGGCCGCCCGCACCCCGTTCGTGTGTTGCGCGCGGCCCCGCAATGCATTGCGGCCGGCGCGGCCGACGCAGTGCATTGCTGGCTGATGATTGGCCAAGCATGCACTGTGACCCCGCATGCTTGGCCAATCACAGCCCCGGAAACTCGAAGAGCCATAATTGGCTACAGGCAGGACGCCTGTAGCCAATTACAGCTCAGGGGCTGTAGTACACGCCCCCCCCCCTATAAAACGCCGCCACGCCGTCTGCGCCGGTCACATGCTGTTCCGGCGCAGATTGAGCAGGCTGTTTCTGTGACACTCTGCTGCATTTAGATAGATAGAGAGAGAGATTCACTTGCAGAGATTGAGTTAGATAGATTCAGTTACAAAGATTGATTGACAAAGAAGGACTTGTAGTGTGTTCGTGGCAGGCAGGCAGAGCTCCTATATTTTGTTACCAGAAGCACCTATAGGACTTGTAGTGTGTTAGTGGCAGGCAGGCAGAGCTCCTATATTTTGTTACCAGAAGCACCTATAGGACTTGTAGTGTGTTAGTGACAGGCAGGCAGAGCTCCTATATTTTGTTACCAGAAGCACCTATAGGACTTGTAGTGTGTTAGTGGCAGGCAGGCAGAGCTCCTATATTTTGTTACCAGAAGCACCTATAGGACTTGTAGTGTGTTAGTGGCAGGCAGGCAGAGCTCCTATATTTTGTTACCAGAAGCACCTATAGGACTTGTAGTGTGTTAGTGACAGGCAGGCAGAGCTCCTATATTTTGTTACCAGAAGCACCTATAGGACTTGTAGTGTGTTAGTGGCAGGCAGGCAGAGCTCCTATATTTTGTTACCAGAAGCACCTATAGGACTTGTAGTGTGTTAGTGACAGGCAGGCAGAGCTCCTATATTTTGTTACCAGAAGCACCTATAGGACTTGTAGTGTGTTAGTGGCAGGCAGGCAGAGCTCCTATATTTTGTTACCAGAAGCACCTATAGGACTTGTAGTGTGTTAGTGACAGGCAGGCAGAGCTCCTATATTTTGTTCCCAGAAGCACCTATAGGACTTGAAGTGTGTTAGTCCCATTACACACACAGAGCTATATTTTCTTCCCAGAAGCACCTATAGGACTTGAAGTGTGTTAGTCCCATTACACACACAGACCTATATTTTCTTCCCAGAAGCACCTATAGGACTTGAAGTGTGTTAGTCCCATCACACACACAGAGCTATATTTTGTTCCCAGAAGCACCTATAGGACTTGAAGTGTGTTAGTCCCATTACACACACAGAGCTATATTTTCTTCCCAGAAGCACCTATAGGACTTGAAGTGTGTTAGTCCCATTACACACACAGAGCTATATTTTCTTCCAGAAGCACCTATAGGACTTGAAGTGTGTTAGTCCCATCACACACACAGAGCTATATTTTGTTCCCAGAAGCACCTATAGGACTTGAAGTGTGTTAGTCCCATTACACACACAGAGCTATATTTTGTTCCCAGAAGCACCTATAGGACTTGAAGTGTGTTAGTCCCATTACACACACAGAGCTATATTTTGTTCCCAGAAGCACCTATAGGACTTGAAGTGTGTTAGTCCCATTACACACACAGAGCTATATTTTCTTCCCAGAAGCACCTATAGGACTTGAAGTGTGTTAGTCCCATTACACACAAAGAGCTATACTTTGTTCCCAGAAGCACCTATAGGACTTGAAGTGTGTTAGTCCCATTACACACACAGAGCTATATTTTCTTCCCAGAAGCACCTATAGGACTTGAAGTGTGTTAGTCCCATCACACACACAGAGCTATATTTTCTTCCCAGAAGCACCTATAGGACTTGTAGTGTGTTAGTCCCATTACACACACAGAGCTATATTTTCTTCCCAGAAGCACCTATAGGACTTGAAGTGTGTTAGTCCCATCACACACACAGAGCTATATTTTGTTCCAGAAGCACCTATAGGACTTGAAGTGTGTTAGTCCCATTACACACACAGAGCTATATTTTGTTCCCAGAAGCACCTATAGGACTTGAAGTGTGTTAGTCCCATCACACACACAGAGCTATATTTTCTTCCCAGAAGCACCTATAGGACTTGAAGTGTGTTAGTCCCATTACACACAAAGAGCTATACTTTGTTCCCAGAAGCACCTATAGGACTTGAAGTGTGTTAGTCCCATTACACACACAGAGCTATATTTTCTTCCCAGAAGCACCTATAGGACTTGTAGTGTGTTCGTGGCAGGCAGGCAGAGCTCCTATATTTTGTTCCCAGAAGCACTTATAGGACTTGAAGTGTGTTAGTCCCATTACACACACAGAGCTATATTTTCTTCCCAGAAGCACCTATAGGACTTGTAGTGTGTTAGTGGCAGGCAGGCAGAGCTCCTATATTTTGTTACCAGAAGCACCTATAGGACTTGTAGTGTGTTCGTGGCAGGCAGGCAGAGCTCCTATATTTTGTTCCCAGAGGCACCTATAGGACTTGAAGTGTGTTAGTCCCATTACACACACAGAGCTATATTTTCTTCCCAGAAGCACCTATAGGACTTGAAGTGTGTTAGTCCCATTACACACACAGAGCAATATTTTCTTCCCAGAAGCACCTATAGGACTTGAAGTGTGTTAGTCCCATCACACAGAGCTCCTCTATTTTCTTTGCATAAGCACCCACAGGACTTCTAGTGTGTTAGTGGCATCACACAGAGCTCCTATATATTCTTCTCAGCAGCACCCACAGGACTTCTAGTGTGTTAGTGGCATCACACAGAGCTCCTCTATTTTCTTTGCAGAAGCACCCACAGGACTTCTAGTGTGTTAGTGGCATCACACAGAGCTCCTCTATTTTCTTTGCAGAAGCACCCACAGGACTTCTAGTGTGTTAGTGGCATCACACAGAGCTCCTCTATTTTCTTTGCAGAAGCACCCACAGGACTTCTAGTGTGTTAGTGGCATCACACAGAGCTCCTCTATTTTCTTTGCAGAAGCACCCACAGGACTTCTAGTGTGTTAGTGGCATCACACAGAGCTCCTCTATTTTCTTTGCAGAAGCACCCATAGGACTTCTAGTGTGTTAGTGGCATCACACAGAGCTCCTCTATTTTCTTTGCAGAAGCACCCACAGGACTTCTAGTGTGTTAGTGGCATCACACAGAGCTCCTCTATTTTCTTTGCAGAAGCACCCACAGGACTTCTAGTGTGTTAGTGGCATCACACAGAGCTCCTCTATTTTCTTTGCAGAAGCACCCATAGGACTTCTAGTGTGTTAGTGGCATCACACAGAGCTCCTATATATTCTTCTCAGCAGCACCCACAGGACTTCTAGTGTGTTAGTGGCATCACACAGAGCTCCTCTATTTTCTTTGCAGAAGCACCCACAGGACTTCTAGTGTGTTAGTGGCATCACACAGAGCTCCTCTATTTTCTTTGCAGAAGCACCCATAGGACTTCTAGTGTGTTAGTGGCATCACACAGAGCTCCTATATATTCTTCTCAGCAGCACCCACAGGACTTCTAGTGTGTTAGTGGCATCACACAGAGCTCCTATATTTTCTTTGCAGAAGCACCTATAGGACTTCTAGTGTGTTAGTGGCATCACACAGAGCTCCTCTATTTTCTTTGCAGAAGCACCCACAGGACTTCTAGTGTGTTAGTGGCATCACACAGAGCTCCTCTATTTTCTTTGCAGAAGCACCCATAGGACTTCTAGTGTGTTAGTGGCATCACACAGAGCTCCTATATATTCTTCTCAGCAGCACCCACAGGACTTCTAGTGTGTTAGTGGCATCACACAGAGCTCCTATATTTTCTTTGCAGAAGCACCTATAGGACTTCTAGTGTGTTAGTGGCATCACACAGAGCTCCTCTATTTTCTTTGCAGAAGCACCCACAGGACTTCTAGTGTGTTAGTGGCATCACACAGAGCTCCTATATTTTCTTCTCAGCAGCACCCACAGGACTTCTAGTGTGTTAGTGGCATCACACAGAGCTCCTATATTTTCTTTGCAGAAGCACCTATAGGACTTCTAGTGTGTTAGTGGCATCACACAGAGCTCCTATATTTTCTTCTCAGCAGCACCCACAGGACTTCTAGTGTGTTAGTGGCATCACACAGAGCTCCTATATTTTCTTTGCAGAAGCACCCATAGGACTTCTAGTGTGTTAGTGGCATCACACAGAGCTCCTATATTTTCTTCTCAGCAGCACCCACAGGACTTCTAGTGTGTTAGTGGCATCACACAGAGCTCCTATATATTCTTCTCAGCAGCACCCACAGGACTTCTAGTGTGTTAGTGGCATCACACAGAGCTCCTCTATTTTCTTTGCTGAAGCACCCACAGGACTTCTAGTGTGTTAGTGGCATCACACAGAGCTCCTCTATTTTCTTTGCAGAAGCACCCACAGGACTTCTAGTGTGTTAGTGGCATCACACAGAGCTCCTCTATTTTCTTTGCAGAAGCACCCATAGGACTTCTAGTGTGTTAGTGGCATCACACAGAGCTCCTATATTTTCTTCTCAGCAGCACCCACAGGACTACCGACTACAATGGCTGGAAGACCGCCAAGGGGAGGCAGAGCGTGCAGAGCCAAGAACACAGGGCAGGCAGGCTCTGTTTCTAGTGGACGTGGCCGTGGACGTGGACGTGGTCGTGCATCGTCATCAGCACGTGGCCATGGGACACGCGCGTCTTTGTTTTCGGCAGCTGGACATGTGGAGCCGCATCATGCTGAAGGCTTGGTAGAATGGATGACCAAGCCCTCCTCATCCTCCTCATCCTCTCTCACCCAGGCTCAGGGTACTGACAGAGCATCATCAGCCACCCCTTCCCTAGACCCACCATGTCCTCCTGAGGAGTCCCCCGAACTCTTTGAGCACAGTGTTGGGTACATGCTCCAGGAGGATGCCCAACGATTCGAAGGCTCGGATGACGATACCCAGCTTGAGGAATCTGGCAGTACAGTTCCACCAGCTGCAGCTTACTGTCAGGTTTGCTCTAGTGGTGAAGAGGGAGGGGATGATGAGGTCACTGACTCCACGTGGGTGCCTCAAGGGAGAGAGGATGAGGAGGAGGACGAGGAGGAGGAGGATGCGGCGTCACATGTCCAACGAGGCAGGATGCCCCCTGGAGGCCAGGTAGAGGCCAGCACAGCAACTGTACAACACCGCAGAGCTCAGCCTGTGCAGGGCGCTGCCTCTGCACGTTATCAGAAAAGTTCTTTGGTGTGGGCCTTTTTTGAGACGAGTGCAGCAGATCGCACCACTGCTATTTGCAATATTTGTCTCAAGCGTATCTCGCGTGGCCAAAACATCAGCCGCTTGGGCACGACAAGCATGACCAGACATATGGCGACCTGCCATGCAGCTCGTTGGCAGGCACACATAAAAGACCCACACCAAAGAACTAAGCGGACCTCTCCTTGCTCCTCCTCAGCTGGGATCTCCATCCCCACTACACCTTCAGTCCTCTCTGAAAGCTGCTCTGAGAGGACTGAAGGTGTAGAATTCGGTGTGTCACAACCAAGTACTTGCAGTACACCGACGTCCGAATGCAGCAGGCAAATTTCCCTGCCCCAGCTGCTGGACCGTAGAAAGAAGTACACTCCCAGCCATCCACATGCCCAGCGGTTGAATGCTAGCCTTGCTAAATTGCTAGCACTTCAACTGCTGCCTTTTCAGTTGGTAGACTCGGCCCCCTTCCGTGAGTTTGTTCAATGTGCGGTTCCTCAGTGGCAGGTTCCCAAACGCCACTTTTTCTCGCGGAAGGCGATTCCGTCTCTCTACCGGCATGTGGAGGGCAATGTCCATGCCTCGCTGGACAGGGCGGTCAGCGGTAAGGTGCATATTACCGCTGACTCATGGTCCAGCAGGCATGGACAGGGACGGTACCTTTCTTTCACGGCCCATTGGGTCACTCTATTGGCAGCTGGGAGGGATGCAGGACAAGGTGCAGTAGTGTTGGAGGTTGTTCCGCCACCACGCCTCCAAAACGCGACTACTGCTACTGGTTGTGACACACCTCTCTCCTCCACCCCCTCCTCTTCTTCTTCCTCCAGTGCTCTGTCCTTGGAACCAGCGGTGCTCCGTAGGCGTACAAGGGGCTACGCAAGTACGCAGGCAAAAAGATGCCATGCCGTGCTTGCGCTGGTGTGTTTGGGGGACAGGAGCCACACTGGGCCAGAGGTTCTGGCAGCTCTGCAGGGGCAGGCCGAGAGGTGGTTGACGCCACGTCAGCTTAAGCCAGGAATGGTCGTTTCTGACAATGGCACCAACCTCCTCTCCGCCCTGCGACAGGGGCAGCTCACCCATGTGCCCTGCATGGCTCACGTCCTCAACCTGGTGGTGCAGCGGTTCTTGGGCAGGTTCCCAGGCTTACAGGATGTCCTGAGGCAGGCCAGGAAAGTCTGTGTGCATTTCCGCCGATCTTATAATGCCAGTGCTCGGCTGACTGAGCTGCAAAAGGAGCTGAACCTGCCCAAGAACCGCCTAATATCTGACATGCCCACCAGGTGGAACTCAACGTTGGCCATGCTGCAGCGACTGCACACGCAGCAGAGGGCCATCAATGAGTACCTTTGCGACTACGGCACCAGGACAGGGTCAGGGGAGCTTGGGTTTTTTTCCCCACGTCAGTGGAGCATGATCAGGGATGCATGCACTGTCCTCTCACCATTTGAGGAGGCCACGAGGATGGTGAGCAGTGACAGTGCATGCATCAGTGACACTGTCCCTCTTGTCCACCTGTTGGAGCATACGCTGCGTGGGATAATGGACAGGGCACTTGAGGCAGAACAGAGGCAGGAAGAGGAGGACTTCCTTGCCTCTCAAGGCCCCCTTTATCCGGACAGTGTTCCTTCTGTCCCACCCATCACACAGGAAGAGGATGAGGAGGAGGAGGAGGAGGAGGAGGAGGAGGAGGATTGTGTGAGCATGGAGGTGGAGCCTGGCACTCAGCATCAGCAGCAGCAGTCTTTTAGGGATGATGTACAGTCCCAACAAGCCAGTGGACTTGTACGTGGCTGGGAGGAGGTGGCTGGCGATCATGTCATCCTCAGTGACCCAGAAGACTCCGGACCGAATGCCTCAGCTAACCTACGCTGCATGGCCTCCCTGATCCTGCAAAGCCTGCGGAAGGATCCTCGTGTTCTTCGGATCAAGGAGAGGGACCATTACTGGCTGGCCACTCTCCTTGATCCGCGGTACAAGGGTAAGGTTGCGGACCTTATCTTGCCGTCGCAGAGGGAGCAGAGGATGAGACATCTCAGGGAGGCCTTGCAGAAAGGTCTGTGCAACGCGTTCCCAGAAACTGGGAGGCTACAAACTCCTGGTCCTGGGCGACGAGTTGCTGAGGCTTCGGTCAGTGGCAGAAGGAGCGGTGGGGAAGGTGGACGTCTGACCGATGCGTTCAGACAATTTTTTAGTCCGCAGCCCCAAGGTATGATCGGTTCCAGCAACCATCGCCAGCGTCTGATATACATGGTGCAGGAATACCTTGGGGCAAGGTCAGACTTGGACACCTTTCCCACCGAAAATCCTCTGGCTTACTGGGTCCTGAGGATGGATCACTGGCCAGAGCTTGCACAGTATGCAATTGAGCTACTGGCCTGTCCTGCCTCCAGCGTTCTTTCCGAACGCACATTCAGTGCTGCTGGAGGATTTGTGACTGATCATAGGGTGCGCCTGTCCACCGCCTCGGTTGATCGACTGACATTCATCAAAATGAATCAGTCTTGGATCACCACCAGCTACCAGGCACCTGAGGCGGATATAACCGAATAATTTTTAATGTCACATCCCTTCAAGACTGCCTATGCTGATGCTGAGTGACTGTCCTCTTATGTTCACTGACTATCCTCTTCCTCCTCCTCAATGATCCATGCCACAGCACCAGTGCCTAAGGCACAATTTTTCAGCCCCTGTTTAACAGGGGCGTGTACTTACAATTTTTTAAAAAAATGCTTCGCAACACGTGTGACTGCTGTGCTCCAAGTACAGTCTCTGTGAGGGCCGTGTTGCAGTGTTGTGGCACCAGCACCAGTGCCTAAGGCACAATTTTTCAGCCCCTGTTTAACAGGGGCGTGTACTTACAATTTTTTAAAAAAATGCTTCGCAACACGTGTGACTGCTGTGCTCCAAGTACAGTCTCTGTGAGGGCCGTGTTGCAGTGTTGTGGCACCAGCACCAGTGCCTAAGGCACAATTTTTCAGCCCCTGTTTAACAGGGGCGTGTACTTACAATTTTTTAAAAAAATGCTTCGCAACACGTGTGACTGCTGTGCTCCAAGTACAGTCTCTGTGAGGGGTTGCAGTGTTGTGGCACCAGCACCAGTGCCTAAGGCACAATTTTTCAGCCCCTGTTTAACAGGGGCGGGTAATTACAAATCTTGATCTAATAGTTCACAGCAGGGCCCATTCCTGCGCCCACCAAGAGTAACTATGAGGGCCTACAGTCTTGTGGCAACACCGTCCACCACCACCGCCAAAGGCCCAATTTTTCTGCCCTGTTCATCAGGTGCTTGCAATTACAAATCTTGATCTAATAACTCACAGCAGGGCCCATTCCTGCGCCCACCAAGAGTAACTGTGAGAGCTTACAGTCTTGTGGCAAAACCGTCCACCACCACCACCACCACCACCACCCCCAATTTTTCTGCCCTGTTCAACAGGTGCATGCAATTACAAATCTTGATCTATTAACTCACAGCAGGGCCCATTCCTGTGCCCACCAGTCTTGTGGCTACACCAACATCTAATAGGGCAAATTTCTGCAGAGTATATACGCCAGGCCCCTACTTTCAAACATCCAACTTACAAACGACTCCTACTTGCAAATGGAAAGAGAAAACAGGAAGTGAGAGGAAATCTACCCCTAGGAAGGGAAATTCTATCCTGTTAGATTTAATTTGGGAAAAAGGTATCTCCTCTCTACTGATACTTTATCACCAATCCTTGTTTCAATTAAAACCCCACTTTTCCAAAAACATTTATCATTGGGACGGAAAGTGAGGTGACATGTTCTGAACAGATGTGCAAAGACAGCAAATGTTACAGGGGTGATAACCCCTCCCTATGTTCTCCAAAAAGCTTAAAAATAGATTTTTTTGGGATGGAGCTACACTTCATAATGTACCTGTTCAGATTCTACTTAAGATCAAACCTAAAGCCGCAAGTGGTTTTAAATGGCTTCTTTTTTTCCTTTACAAATGTCATTTTGTGCAAGGACAGTTCTAAACACGGGAAACACATGCCACTTCACAGGCATACTTTGGACACCCCCCAGGTACCATATTTAAAGGAAAATGTCACTTTTTTTTTTTTCACTTTATGCATCATTAAAATGACTGCTCCCGAAAAAACGTTAGTTTTTAAAAGTTCTTTTTGCATTGATATATGTCCCCTGGGGCAGGACCGGGTCCCCAAACCTGTTTTATGACATTAACATGCATATTGGCCGTTGTAATTAGCACTTTTGATTTCGAACGTTCGCGTCCATTATAACGTATAGGGTTCGAAAATTCGCGCGAACTTTCGGTCCGTTCGAAGGTTCTGGTTCGAACCGAACCCGGGGGTGTTCGGCTCATCCCTAATGTCAAGTCACTCTTGAGTTTGACCCAATAGAGGTATGGTTTGGGTTAGAAGTGTGAGATGCAGTCACTCTCTTGCAACCTCCACTTGGAGCATATATTGCTCCTATGCAGCCATTCTCTCGTCCTGGCTAACATGCCCAGTTGGCCCAGGCCACCCTGCCTCCTCCCTCTCAATTGCCTGGGTCGGCTCTGGCACTCTATTTGGGCATCACAAGCCCAAAGCTCTGGGCTTGTGATAAATGCTTCCGGGCTACATACCTGCACTCCTACTAGTTGGTAGCCTATCTACCTGCCATGGATTCCACATTGTTGCTTGGATCACTGACTATTCTCTTTGAACTACCACCTGCCTTAACATTGGATTGTTGCCTGGATTACGCTTATCTGCTGCCCGCCCTGACCTTGAACTTGTCTTCTAGATTACGCTTGCTCGCTTGCCAGTCCTGACCTCAAAACTGTTTAGTAGATCGCACTTGCCTGCATCCAGCACTGACCTTGGACATCTCGTGGATGTTCTGCTGTGACGTCTCAGACCCGGCCTGACCAGAACCGAGACTACGGATACTTCTTTTTGTTATCGTCACTCTACCCCGGTGTCACATGGTCAGGAATTATAGCATGGTGTACTAATACCTGGGGGCATCCATGTGCCAGTAGGGCTGCTTGCCTTCAAGGCACTTGGGTGCTATAGGTGGAAGAAACACTCACTAGCTATTGTTTCTGACCTAGCCATCTGGCACCTTTTGAAGCAAACTTGCATAGGAAAATGAATAAGCTAACAGCTATAGACATGTGCACAACAAAAAAATTCGTAGTTTTTTCGTTTCGTTTTTTTCGTTTTTGAAAAAAATTCGTTTTTTTTCGTTTCATTTTTTTCGTTTTTGAAAAAAATTTGTTTTTTTTCGTTTCGTTTTTTTCGTTTCCGTTGATTCGTAACGATTCGTACATTCGTAAGTCGTCGGTGTTCGTATTCGTAACGATTCGTACATTCGTAAGAGTTATTTTTTCGTTGATTTGTTTTTTCGTTCGCATTCGTATTTATTCGTATATTCGTAACATTCGTAGATTCGTAATCGGAGCATAATTCATAATTTTATGTAATGTGTATGCTATTATTACATTTTAATAATTTACGAATCGAAAAAAAAAAAAAGTTACGAATTGAAAAAAAAAGTTACAAATAGAAAAAAAAGTTACGAATGTACGAATTTTTTTGTTCAATAGATACACAGAAAACTACAAATCGAAAAAAAAAAAAAAAAAGTTACGAATCGAAAAAAAAAAGTTACGAATCGAAAAAAAAAAAGTTACGAATTGAAAAAAAAAAAGTTACGAATCGAAAAAAAAAGTTGCGAATGTACGAATTTTTTTGTTCAATCCATTCGAAGTACGTTTAGCAGCGCCATTGTAAGGGACACGGAAAATTACCAATTAAAAAAAAAAAAAAGTTACGAATGTACGAATTTTTTCGTTCGTTTTCGTTTTTCTGATTTTCTTCATTAGTACATTCGTTGTTTCTAATTGTTTTTTTTCGGATTTTCATTGTTTTTCGGATTCGTTCGATTCGAATGATTCGTTAATCGGATTCGTACGATTCGAACGATTCGTTCATTCGTAAGAGTTATTTTTTCGTTGATTCGTTTTTTCGTTAGTTTAATTTTCGGACACATTCGTATTTATTCGTACATTCGTAACATTCGTAGATTCTTAATCGGAGCATAATTCATAATTTTATGTAATGTGTATGCTATTATTACATTTTAATAATTTACGAATCGAAAAAAAAGTTACGAATCGAAAAAAAAAAAAGTTACGAATCGAAAAAAAAAGTTACGAATGTACGAATTTTTTTTGTTCAATCCATTCGAAGTACGTTTAGCAGCACCATTGTAAGGGACACGGAAAATTACCAATTAAAAAAAAAAAGAAAGTTACGAATGTACGAATTTTTTAGTTCGTTTTCGTTTTTCGGATTTTCTTCATTAGTACATTCGTTGTTTCTAATTAGTTTTTTTCGGATTTTTGTTGTTTTTCGGATTCGTTCGATTCAAATGATTCGTTAATCGGATTGGTACGATTCGAACGATTCGTTCATTCGTAAGAGTTATTTTTTCGTTGATTCGTTTTTTCGTTAGTTTAATTTTCGGACGCATTCGTATTTATTCGTACATTCGTAACATTCGTAACATTCGTAGATTCGTAATCGGAGCATAATTCATAATTTTATGTAATGTGTATGCTATTATTACATTTTAATAATTTACGAATCGAAAAAAAAAGTTACGAATCGAAAAATAAAAAAGTTACAAATCGAAAAAAAAAGTTACGAATGTACGAATTTTTTTGTTCAATAGAGACACAGAAAACTACGAATCGAGAAAAAAAAAAGTTATGAATCGAAAAAAAAAAGTTACGAATCGAAAAAAAAAGTTACAAATCGAAAAAAAAAAAGTTACGAATGTACGAATTTTTTTGTTCAATAGAGACACAAAAAACTACAAATCAAAAAAAAAAAAAAAGTTACAAATCGAAAAAAAAAGTTACGAATCTAAATGGAATTTTTTTGTTCAATCCATTTGAAGTACGTTTAGCAGCACCATTGTAAGGGACACGGAAAATTACCAATTCAAAAAAAAAAGTTACGAATGTACGAACTTTTTCGTTCGTTTTCGTTTTTCTGATTTTCTTCATTAGTACATTCGTTGTTTCTAATTAAATTTTTTCGGATTTTCGTTGTTTTTCGGATTCGTTCGATTCGAACGATTCATTTTTCATCTCATTCGTAAGAGTTATTTTTTCGTTGATTCGTTTTTTCGTTAGTTTAATTTTCGTTTAATTTTCGGACGCATTCGTATTTATTCGTACATTCGTAACATTCGTAACATTCGTAACATTCGTAGATTCGTAATCGGAGCATAATTCATAATTTGATGTAATGTGTATGCTATTATTACATTTTAATAATTTACGAATCGAAAAAAAAAAGTTACGAATCGAAAAAAAAAAGTTACAAATCGAAAAAACAGTTACGAATGTACGAATTTTTTTGTTCAATAGATACACAGAAAACTACAAATCGGAAAAAAAAAAAAAAAAAAAAAAAAAGTTACGAATCGAAAAAAAAAGTTACGAATCGAAAAAAAAAAGTTACGAATCGAAAAAAAAAAAAAAAGTTACAAATCGAAAAAAAAGTTACGAATGTACGAATTTTTTTTGTTCAATAGAGACACGGAAAATTACAAATCGAAAAAATAAAAATAAAAAGTTACGAATCGAAAAAAAAAGTTACGAATCGAAAAAAAAAAGTTACGAATCGAAAAAAAAGTTACGAATGTACGAATTTTTTTGTTCAATCCATTCGAAGTACGTTTAGCAGCGCCATTGTAAGGGACACAGAAAATTACCAATTCAAAAAAAAAAGTTACGAATGTACGAATTTTTTCGTTCGTTTTTGTTTTTCGGATTTTCTTCATTAGTACATTCGTTGTTTCTAATTAGTTTTTTTCGGATTTTCGTTGTTTTTCGGATTCGTTAATCGGATTCGAACGATTCGTTATTCGGATTCGTACGATTCGAACGATTCGTTCATTCGTACGAAAACAAACGAACTAAAATAACAAAAAAGAAAAGAAAAACGAAAATGAACGAAACGAATTGCACATGTCTAAACAGCTATAAAATAAAGCGGGTAGCAAAATTGTTGACACCTATTGTTACCTTTAAGATTTATAAATCAGCAAAAAGTGATCCAGAAGATCCAGAGATGCAAAAATTCATATATGAAAGGATGGAGGAATGGTTCCAGTTCTTAGACCCTTCTTTGATTGCAGTAATAGCCAATGCGTTTCAGTGTTTTAATCTGTCCCCTTTCTTCATAAATTTAAAGAAATTATAAAAAAAATTACTTTTTGCTGTACGTGTTTTGCTTTCCACTAAACATAATTGTGCATGTGAGCATTTTCTACCTTAACACATGTAGCGCCCACCACCTTTAGGCTGGTGCCAATAGGTAATTGTTAGGTAAAATTGCCAGTGCCTTATCCTGTTTGTTTAGGCCTGGTTGTTAATTTGGTTTGGGGAGGAGTAGTAGAATAGAGGGGGGTGTGGCCACCTGCCCTGGAAGACCTCCCTCGCTTATCCAAGAAATGTTCTGGAAAGGAGGCGGGTCAGGGACTGGAGTGCAGGCAGTGTATATGGCCCTGGCCCAATCATTAATTTGTATGGGCAGGGGTGGGACATATATATATATATACTGAGGTCACATGCTTCCTGGGAGGAGATGGGAAGGAACTAAGTTCATAGATACAGCCAAAATGTAACTCCAAGGAGCAGGATCGAAGGCCTTGGGTTTCAGAGACCCCAGCGCTGGAGAGCAGGAATCGAACCTGAAGGCCTGAGGGTTCAGAGACCTCAGTGCTGGATGGTTCAAGCACACCAAGTCATCAGAAGAAACCCCGGGAGAAGTGATCCAGGCATCCCAGCTGGGATGGTTCTACCTACAAGAAACAGGAAGTAGCTGCAAACCGGGATGTTATTCACACTTTCCTGAACGGACCTGGGGAGGATCGCAGGAGGCAAGATGGGCAGCTGAGGCCTGGGACTTCCAGCATCCAATTACCAAGGTGCTTTTCAGAGGGGCACCGGTCAGTTCATTAACCACTTCAGCCCCGGACCAATTGGCAGCCAAAGGACCAGGCCCCTTTTTGCGATTCGGCACTGCGTCGCTTTAACTGACAATTGCGCGGTCGTGCGACGTGGCTCCCAAAACAAAATTGGCGTCCTTTTTTTCCCACAAATAGAGCTTTCTTTTGGTGGTATTTGATCGCCCCTGCGGTTTTTATTTTTTGCGCTATAAACAAAAATAGAGCGACAATTTTGAAAACAATGCAATATTTTTTGCTTTTTGCTATAATAAATATCCCCAAAAATATATAAAAAAAATTTTTTTTTCCTCAGTTTAGGCCGATACGTATTCTTCTACATATTTTTGGTAAAAAAAATCGCAATTAGCGATTATTGATTGGTTTGCGCAAAAGTTATAGCGTTTACAAAATAGGGGATAGTTTTATAGCATTTTTATTAATATTTTTTTTTTTTTTGCTAGTAATGGCGGCGATCAGCGATTTTTATTGTGACTGCGACATTATGGCGGACACATCGGACATTTTTGACACATTTTTGGGACCATTGTAATTTATACAGCAATCAGTGCTATTTAAATGCATTGATTCCTGTCTAAATGACAGTTGTAGTGAAGGGGTTAACCACTAGGGGGAGGGGAGGGGTTATGGGCTGTGACGTGTGTGTTTTTTTTTTACATTAGGGGGCGGGGCTGACGTCTGACGTCATTGATCGGCTTTCCCGATGACCGGGAACAGCCAATCAATGACAGGCAGAGTAGGAAGCGCGGGGAGAGGTTTGTTTACACAGACCTCTCCCCGTTCTTCAGCTCCGTAACCCGATCGCGGGACACCAACCGCGATCGGGTCCGCTGGTCCCGCGGCCGGGGTCACGGAGCTCCCGACCGGGTCGCGAGCGCGCCGCTGGCGGTGCGCTACCGCCCCACGGGCAGGCAAATGCACGATCGCGTACAGGTACGTGATTTTGCCTGCCCGTGCCATTCTGCTGACGTATATATGCAGTGGGCCGGTCGGGAAGCGGTTAAGGGAAAGGGACTTAGCTACTCACAAAGGGAACCAGAAGGAAGAGGCAGCTCATATTTCCTTTCAACACCATTATACATGGACTGCAACAAGAAGAATAAAGTTATTTGTTCAACCTTTATTGACTGTGTCTGTTGTGAATCGTGCGGGGTGGAAGAACGGAGGTATGTTAGCAGTACTGTATGAACTACCCAGCAGCTCCCAAGGGAGTAGTGCGCTACACACACTTGTTGGCCCAATCAGCTGCAGCCAGGGCATTCTTCTTTAGGTAGCGGTTGGTCCAGGCCGCCCTGCCTCCTCACTCTCCATTGGCTGGACGGCTCTGGAGCTTTATTTACAAGTCTAGAACTCTGGGCTTATAATAGCATTTCTGCTTCCTGGCTCCATACCTGAAATCCTAGTAGTCCCTGGCCTATCTACCTGCCTTGGATTCCATGTTGCTGAACCCTGCTCGGATTTCTGACTACCTGCCTTGGATTCCATGTTGCTGAACCCTGCTTGGATTACTGACTACTTTCTTAGGTTGCCACCTCAGCTCTGAGGGGTTCATGCTGGTATTTGTAGTCCTTCAATTTTGGGGGGGGGGTCACATCCCCCAAAAGTGAAGGACTACAAGCTCCAGCATGAACCCTTGAGATCTAATTATGTGACCTCCTCCTCCGCTTTCTATCTATCTATCTGTTGTCCAGCACCAGCTCCGCTGCCATCCTCTCTTTCCCTGCATCTCTGTCCGACTCCCTCATGGCCAGCCCAACAGGTTCCATCCATGGCCTCACCTCAGATTTTCAAAAGCACTTCCCTTTCTGAGCAGGGAACCAGGGCACAGAGGCTGGAGAAGGTGGGTGGAGCTAAGCACTAGGAGGAGGAGGAGAAAGTTAGATGCTCCTCCACTCTGAATGCTGGGGCCTCTCTCCACATTACATGACGTCACTGGTTGCTAGACATTGGGCCAGCTGTGAAACCAGTTGAACCAAGTTTTAGGTGGGACTAGTACTGTGAGTGAAGTGGCAGTCTTTTTTGGAGCATCAGAGTAGCCGGGGGGGCACCCTGCCCACCCAGTCCACCCTTAACATGCAGCAAATGCCCGGTGTGCTCTATGGCCAGGCCAGGTCTGAATGCAGCTGATTTCCTGTTTGAGGGGCTGGGGGTCATATGTAGTCTTTCCCTGGTCATCACACAAGGTTTTGAGGTTCTAATATATAACTACTATTTTACTACTGCCTCAAGTGCCCCTTATACCTTAAAGTTGTTGTCATTGCTAGAGCGGTTCACTTTGCCTCCGTGTCCCTTCTGAAACACCACGATACTGCATGATCCACGGCAAAGCGTAAAATATTTGAGGAGGTTGTAAAGATGTTAAACGGCTGATTTGAAGTTCATGGTCTGCCAGAGTGACAAGAAAATGAAGCCCAGAGATCCACAGGGTAAAAATAGGCAACTTAATGAAAACTAGACCATGACCCACTTATATAATTGCATTAGCATGAAACATATTAAAAGTACTCTCCGAGGAAGCCGTATTTTAATCCAGTCTCATAATGTTCTCTGGATGGCAGGAAAGGGAAATGTGAAAAAAAAAAAATATTCTGAAAGTCACCTGGACAATGTAGAAAAAAAATAAAAATAAAATTTCCAAAAGAATTGATATCCAATCCACACCCCTCAACTGATAATCCAAGGACTTCTGTTCAACACAGTTATTATACCGGATGGTTTAATCTATTAACCACTTCAGCCCCGGACCAATTTGCAGCAAAGGACCAGGCCCCTTTTTGCGATTCGGCACTGCGTCGCTTTCACTGACAATTGCGCGGTCGTGCGACGTGGCTCCCAAACAAAATTGGCGTCCTTTTTTTCCCACAAATAGAGCTTTCTTTTGGTGGTATTTGATCACCTCTGCGTTTTTTTTTTTTTTTTTTTTTTTTTTTGCACTATAAACAAAAATAGAGTGACAATTTTGAAAAAAATTCAATATTTTTTACGTTTTGCTATAATAAATATCCCCAAAAAAATATATAAAAATAATTTTTTTCCTCAGTTTAGGCCGATACGTGCTCTTCTACATATTTTTCGTAAAAAAAAAATTGCAAATAGCGATTATTGATTGGTTTGCGCAAAAGTTATAGCATTTACAAGATAGGGGATAGTTTTATAGCATTTTTATTAATATTTTTTTTTTACTAGTAATGGCGGCGATCAGCGATTTTTATTGTGACTGCGACATTATGGCGGACACATCGGACAATTTTGACACATTTTTGGGACCATTGTCATTTATACAGCAATCAGTGCTATTTAAATGCACTGATTCCTGTGTAAATGACACTGGCATTGAAGGAGTTAACCACTAGGGGGCGGGGAGGGGTTAAGTATGTCCTGTGTGTGTGTTTTTTACTGTAGGGGGGCTTGGCTTGGCGTGTGACGTCACTGATCGTCTTTCCCTATGACAGGGAACAGCCGATCAGTGACAGCCTCACTACGAAGCACAAGGAGAGGTTTGTTTACACTTACCTCTCCCCGTTCTTCAGCTCTGTGACCCGATCGTGGGACGCCACGGTCACAGAGCTCAGGACCGGGTCGCGAGCTCGCCGCCGTGACATTCTGCCGACGTATATGTGCAGGAGGCGGTCCTTAAGCGGTTAAAGGGGCTTTTGTTTTCAGTCCTCCACTGACCTTTCACATACAATCTGAATTATCCAGGGACGGATATAATAATAATTAGAATGGCGCAGGAAACTGTTGGGAGTGAGGTTTGCCACATTAACTAAGCAGATAGACCTGTTTCAGATCGATCTGCTCCACCCACGCCAGTCTCTATTTCAGAGTGAAATGCAGCAGTTAACAGAGGGAATTCAGCAGTTTTCCATATATAGCGCCCTCGTAGTTAGGCTGCTAGGATTTTAGGCAAATGTTGTCCTTTTTGGCTCTTCTGTAACCAGTGTGTAGGCAGGTGCAGTCTATTTTCTCCACTGCAGATGGCGCTCACTTGCAGCGGTGAGCGCTACAGAAAAACATGGTTCCTCTATGGTTTTCTGGGTCGCTGGGGCAGCGGTCCAGTTGGATGCTGATGGCACATTTGACTCTGGTGGCCATTTTGGGTCAGGCGGAGTCTATTTAAGAGACCCTGGCTCCTGAGTTTGGCACACATTTAGTGTGTAAGTATGTAGGGACAGGTCATGTGTCTGTTAGGGACAGTAATAGTGGTAGGGAAATGTTCCAGACGAGTAGGGAAAGACTAGGGATCCGCCACTTCTCCTTGAAATCTCTCCCACTTGGGCTTGGACCGGCCAGGCCGCACTCCGCCCCTCAAGACAGACCAGAGGCGGCTCTAGGCTTTGTGAGGCCTTAGGCAAATCTAAGACCCACGCATGCCCAAAACGGGAAAAATAATTCAAATGGACATTCCCTCCAACTCCCACACATGTCAGGCAAATTAGGAGGCCACGAGGCCCCTGGGAGTGCGAGGCCTAAGGCGACCGCCTAATTTGCCTAATTAGAGAGCCGCCTCTGAGACAGACACTGTCAGTTCCGCTGATATCTGCTCTGCTACAATCTGCTGTCCACCCATGGGTGGTTCCAGTTGGGCTGCCTTCCACTGGGCTTGTTGTGAACTGTTTAATTTCTGACTACAATACAAGTTCTTTCTACTGAAACTGAGCTGTGTGCGAGTTACTGCCGCCGCACCACAAGTGGAGCAGTTGCTGAAATAATTCCAGCGCCAGATCTCCTCTGTAATGCTAAACGGGTAACCTGCAAATATTTTTAAAGCATCACCTATGGAGATTTGTGCAAATCGTTTCGTTCTGAATTCGTTTTTCGACTAAATTCAACAAATTTCCTTAATTTGGAAATATTCGAATTAACGAAAACCCCTTTAACGATATTTTCCGAAAATTCGGACATTCGAAATGAAAAAAAAAATCTGAAATTTGGAAGTTCGGAAATTCAAAAATCCGAAAACTCGAAAATAAGAACGAAAATGCGAAACTGGAAAAGAACGAAATTCCGAAAATAAGAACAAAAGTCAGGAAATTAAAAAAAAACTAAAATTAGAAAATCTTAAATAATGACTAATAATTAATAACTATTACTAACTATTAAATTATAGGTATTGGAATTTCCTTAAAAATTTGGCTGTTAGTGAACGTAACGAATACGAATTTATCTGAAATAACGAATGTCGCATCTAAACGAATGGAACGTAACAAATTAATAATAATAATAATAAAAACATTTTTTTTTTATTATTATTAATTTGTTACGTTTAGATGTGACATTCATTATGTTGTATAATTTGTAACTTTGGATAACTTCATATTCGTTACATTCACTAACAGCACTAACAATTTAAAAGGAAATTCCAATACCTATGATTTAATAGTTATTATTAACTAGTTATTATTTCGAATCTTTGTGATTTTCCTTCCTTATTTTCAGACTTCCGTTCTTTCGACTTTTCAGACCTTCTTTCTTATTTTCGGATTTTCGCATTTCCGAATTTCCAAACTTCTGAATTTTTCGAATTTCCAAATTCTGGTTTTCGCATTTCCGAATTTTTAAACTTTCGGATTTTGAATTTCCAAATTTTCGAATTTACGAATTTACAAATCTTACGAATTTACAATTTTTTTTTTCAAAATAACAATTTTTGATCTTAAAAAATGACCCAAAAAAAAAAAAAAAAAAAACGAATGAAACGAAAACTAAAACGAATTTTGTGGCAGTGCTAATGTCTAATTTCTAATGCCGCGTACACACGGTCGGAATTCTCGTCGGAAAAAGCTCTGATAGTTTTCCCGTCGGAATTCCGATGGAATTTCGCTCAAACTGTCTTGCCTACACACGGTCACACCAAATTCTGGCGGTCAGTAACATAGCGGCATAAAACATGTTCGACATCACTATAAAAGGGAAGTTTAATGCTTCTGAGCATGCGTCGAATTGTTTCCGAGCATGCGTCGGAATTTTGCGTGTCGGAATTGCATACACACGATCGGAAAATCCGATAGAAAGGTTTTCCGTCGGAAAAAAATTGAGAACAGGTTCTCAATCCAAAGTCCGTCGGAAATTCCGGCAGAAAAAGACCGATGGGCGTACACACGGACGGAAAATCCGTTGAAGAGCTCCCATCGGACTGTTTCCATCCGAAATTCTGACCGTGTGTACGCGGCATTAGTATCGTCCTTTGGCACCATTCCATGTGCACACGAAATTTTAAAGCGTGACACGTTTGGCATCTATTTACTCGATGTAACATCATCATTTACCCCAAAGTTATATTGTGTTTGAGTGCAAAAAAATAAATTAAAGTGTATTTTTTTTCCCCAAAAAATTGCAAATAAAAAGTGTATTTTTTTTTCCAAAAAAGAGCAAAAAGAGCAAATACTGTGTGACATAAAAAAAACCCACCATTTTATTCTCTGGGGTCTCAAAAAAATATATATAATGTTTGGGGGGGGTTCTAAGAAATTTTTCGAGCAAATACTGATTGTTACACTTCCAGAAAAGGCCTGGTCTGGAAGTAGCTAAGAAATCTGACCTGAGTGGTGAATATCATCCAGCGGGTAGGAATAGCCCCGCGCTATTTATATACGCCGCACACCTGAGCAAAATGAGATCTGCTTATGCTAATGGTTGGTGTCCCTGTCTGCCTGTTAGAGATATTGAAAGCTACATAGAAGAAGCATTTCCACGTCTCTCGGTGTGTGTTCAGAAAATGGAACTCCTGTAGGAATCACTTCTCCTTTAGATGATTCCTTCCGCTAAAATATGAATTACTGAATACGGCGCCTTGGAGGAAAATAATCTTTCCATAGATTTGCATTTCATCGTTCTTCTTTTTTTTATCACCGCGTGCTTTGTCTTATCCGGGAATGTTGCTTCCCCGTCATATTGTTTATTATAGAAATTAAGGACAAAAGAACTCAGGGAATGCAAATTCTGGGCAATACCAGGTTGTGGTCAAACAATGCCAAAGTGCCATAACCGCCATTCACTCATTGTAAATTAAATGAATCTATAAGGTGACATAAGAGGAATTTCTCACCGTGGCCTCCATTGTTATTTGATTTGTAGCTGTACGTTAGCATGAGATGTTAGTAGGAAGCTTCAGTTGCCACAGCTGGCCCTTTAGGTGGCCCTGATGTCCAAGGCTGTCATGCCACCTCCGGATCGTTGGTAGTTGACCATGAGATTTTTGGTGACAGCTCAATTACAGTTTAAGGGGCACCCCAGACAACACAACGACTTATATATGGGGAGACTGGGCGTTCTTCTTAATACAGAAGATGCCACACTGCCCTGGGTGAGCTTTTTTTGCCATCATGCTATGAATAGCTTGTTCAGTGATGTGACCATTCTTGGTCAGAATTCCTCCAAGAGATTTCTAAGGGTTCCTTGAGCTGTGCCTGATTGACCTCAAATCTGATGGTGTCTGCATAGTTCTTGGTCCAACGCTTCTTGGCAAAGCCTACTGCATGACTCCAATGAGCTTTTTAGTTGACTCTAGTGGCATACTGACCACCACTATAAGCGTATTCCTCCTATTAGCAACCAATGTAAGGAACATTCTTCTCACTGATCACCAATGTAAGGAACATTCTTCTCACTGATCACCAATGTAAGGGACATTCTTCCAACTGATCACCAATGTAAGGAACATTCTTCCCACTGATCACCAATGTAAGGAACATTCTTCCCACTGATCACCAATGTAAGGAACATTCTTCTCACTGATCACCAATGTAAGGAACATTCTTCTCACTGATCACCAATGTAAGGAACATTCTTCTCACTGATCACCAATGTAATGAACATTCTTCCCACTGATCACCAATGTAAGGAACATTCTTCTCACCGATCACCAATGTAAGGAACATTCTTCTCACCGATCACCAATGTAAGGAACATTCTTCCCACTGATCACCAATGTAAGGAACATTCTTCTCACTGATCACCAATGTAAGGAACATTCTTCTCACTGATCGCCAATGTAAGGAACATTCTTCCCACTGATCGCCAATGTAAGGAACATTCTTCCCACTGATCACCAATGTAAGGAACATTCTTCTCACTGATCACCAATTTAAGGAACATTCTTCCCACTGATCACCAATGTAAGGAACATTCTTCTCACTGATCACCAATGTAAGGAACATTCTTCTCACTGATCACCAATGTAAGGGACATTCTTCTCACTAATCACCAATGTAAGGAACATTCTTCTCACTGATCACCAATGTAAGGAACATTCTTCTCACTGATCACCAATGTAAGGAACATTCTTCTCACTGATCACCAATGTAAGGAACATTCTTCTCACTGATCACCAATGTAAGGAACATTCTTCTCACTGATCACCAATGTAAGGAACATTCTTCTCACTGATCACCAATGTAAGGAACATTCTTCCCACTGATCACCAATGTAAGGAACATTCTTCTCACTGATCACCAATGTAAGGAACATTCTTCCCACTGATCACCAATGTAAGGAACATTCTTCCCACTGATCACCAATGTAAGGAACATTCTTCTCACTGACCACCAATGTAAGGAACATTCTTCCCACTGATCACCAATGTAAGGAACATTCTTCTCACTGACACCAATGTAAGGAACATTCTTCCCACTGATCACCAATGTAAGGAACATTCTTCTCACTGATCACCAATGTAAGGAACATTCTTCTCACTGATCACCAATGTAAGGAACATTCTTCTCACTGATCACCAATGTAAGGAACATTCTTCTGACTGATCACCAATGTAAGGAACATTCTTCCCACTGATCACCAATGTAAGGAACATTCTTCCAACTGATCACCAATGTAAGGAACATTCTTCTCACTGATCACCAATGTAAGGGACATTCTTCCCACTGATCACCAATGTAAGGAACATTCTTCCCACTGATCACCAATGTAAGGATCATTCTTCCTACTGATCACCAATGTAATGAACATTCTTTCCATTGATCACCAATGTAAGGAACATTCTTCTCACTGATCACCAATGTAAGGAACATTCTTCCCACTGATCACCAATGTAAGGAACATTCTTCTCACTGATCACCAATGTAAGGAACATTCTTCTCACTGATCACCAACGTAAGGAACATTCTTCTCACTGATCACCAATGTAAGGAACATTCTTCTCACTGATCACCAATGTAAGGAACATTCTTCTCACTGATCACCAACGTAAGGAACATTCTTCTCACTGATCACCAATGTAAGGGACATTCTTCTCACTGATCACCAATGTAAGGAACATTCTTCTCACTGATCACCAATGTAAGGAACATTCTTCTCACTGATCACCAATGTAAGGAACATTCTTCTCACTGATCACCAATTTAAGGAACATTCTTCCCACTGATCACCAATGTAAGGAACATTCTTCCCACTGATCACAAATGTAAGGAACATTCTTCCCACTGATCACCAATGTAAGGAACATTCTTCTCACTGATCACCAATGTAAGGAACATTCTTCTCACTGATCACCAATGTAAGGAACATTCTTCCCACTGATCACCAATGTAAGGAACATTCTTCTCACTGACCACCAATGTAAGGAACATTCTTCTCACTGACCACTAATGTAAGGAACATTCTTCTCACTGATCACCAATGTAAGGAACATTCTTCCCACTGATCACCAATGTAAGGAACATTCTTCTCACTGATCACCAATGTAAGGAACATTCTTCTCACTGATCACCAATGTAAGGAACATTCTTCTCACTGATCACCAATGTAAGGAACATTCTTCTCACTGATCACCAATGTAAGGAACATTCTTCTCACTGATCACCAATGTAAGGAACATTCTTCTCACTGATCACCAATGTAAGGAACATTCTTCTCACTGATCACCAATGTAAGGAACATTCTTCCCACTGATCACCAATGTAAGGAACATTCTTCTCACTGATCACCAATGTAAGGGACATTCTTCTCACTGATCACCAATGTAAGGAACATTCTTCTCACTGACCACCAATGTAAGGAACATTCTTCCCACTGATCACCAATGTAAGGAACATTCTTCCCACTGATCACCAATGTAAGGAACATTCTTCCCACTGATCACCAATGTAAGGAACATTCTTCTCACTGATCACCAATGTAAGGAACATTCTTCTCACTGATCACCAATGTAAGGAACATTCTTCTCACTGATCACCAATGTAAGGAACATTCTTCCCACTGATCACCAATGTAAGGAACATTCTTCTCACTGATCACCAATGTAAGGAACATTCTTCTCACTGATCACCAATGTAAGGAACATTCTTCTCACTGATCACCAATGTAAGGAACATTCTTCTCACTGATCACCAATGTAAGGAACATTCTTCCCACTGATCACCAATGTAAGGAACATTCTTCTCACTGACCACCAATGTAAGGAACATTCTTCTCACTGACCACTAATGTAAGGAACATTCTTCTCACTGATCACCAATGTAAGGAACATTCTTCTCACTGATCACCAATGTAAGGAACATTCTTCCCACTGATCACCAATGTAAGGAACATTCTTCTCACTGATCACCAAAGTAAGGAACATTCTTCTCACTGATCACCAATGTAAGGAACATTCTTCTCACTGATCACCAATGTAAGGAACATTCTTCTCACTGATCACCAATGTAAGGAACATTCTTCTCACTGATCACCAATGTAAGGAACATTCTTCTCACTGATCACCAATGTAAGGAACATTCTTCCCACTGATCACCAATGTAAGGAACATTCTTCCCACTGATCACCAATGTAAGGAACATTCTTCTCACTGACCACCAATGTAAGGAACATTCTTCCCACTGATCACCAATGTAAGGAACATTCTTCCCACTGATCACCAATGTAAGGAACATTCTTCCCACTGATCACCAATGTAAGGAACATTCTTCTCACTGATCACCAATGTAAGGAACATTCTTCTCACTGATCACCAATGTAAGGAACATTCTTCTCACTGATCACCAATGTAAGGAACATTCTTCTCACTGATCACCAATGTAAGGAACATTCTTCTCACTGATCACCAATGTAAGGAACATTCTTCCCACTGATCACCAATGTAAGGAACATTCTTCCAACTGATCACCAATGTAAGGAACATTCTTCTCACTGATCACCAATGTAAGGGACATTCTTCCCACTGATCACCAATGTAAGGAACATTCTTCTCACCGACCACCAATGTAATGAACATTCTTTCCATTGATCACCAATGTAAGGAACATTCTTCTCACTTATCACCAATGTAAGGAACATTCTTCTCACTGATCACCAATGTAAGGAACATTCTTCCCACTGATCACCAATGTAAGGAACATTCTTCTCACTGATCACCAATGTAAGGAACATTCTTCTCACTGATCACCAACGTAAGGAACATTCTTCTCACTGATCACCAATGTAAGGAACATTCTTCTCACTGATCACCAATGTAAGGAACATTCTTCTCACTGATCACCAATGTAAGGAACATTCTTCTCACTGATCACCAATGTAAGGAACATTCTTCTCACTGATCACCAATGTAAGGAACATTCTTCCCACTGATCACCAATGTAAGGAACATTCTTCTCACTGATCACCAACGTAAGGAACATTCTTCTCACTGATCACCAATGTAAGGGACATTCTTCTCACTGATCACCAACGTAAGGAACATTCTTCTCACTGATCACCAATGTAAGGGACATTCTTCTCACTGATCACCAATTTAAGGAACATTCTTCCCACTGATCACCAATGTAAGGAACATTCTTCCCACTGATCACAAATGTAAGGAACATTCTTCCCACTGATCACCAACGTAAGGAACATTCTTCTCACTGATCACCAACGTAAGGAACATTCTTCTCACTGATCACCAATGTAAGGACATTCTTCTCACTGATCACCAATGTAAGGAACATTCTTCTCACTGATCACCAATGTAAGGGACATTCTTCTCACTGATCACCAATGTAAGGAACATTCTTCTCACTGATCACCAATTTAAGGAACATTCTTCCCACTGATCACCAATGTAAGGAACATTCTTCCCACTGATCACCAATGTAAGGAACATTCTTCTCACTGATCACCAATGTAAGGAACATTCTTCCCACTGATCACCAATGTAAGGAACATTCTTCTCACTGATCACCAACGTAAGGAACATTCTTCTCACTGATCACCAATGTAAGGGACATTCTTCTCACTGATCACCAATGTAAGGAACATTCTTCTCACTGATCACCAATTTAAGGAACATTCTTCCCACTGATCACCAATGTAAGGAACATTCTTCCCACTGATCACCAATGTAAGGAACATTCTTCCCACTGATCACCAACGTAAGGAACATTCTTCTCACTGATCACCAATGTAAGGAACATTCTTCTCACTGATCACCAATGTAAGGGACATTCTTCTCACTGATCACCAACGTAAGGAACATTCTTCTCACTGATCACCAATGTAAGGGACATTCTTCTCACTGATCACCAATGTAAGGAACATTCTTCTCACTGATCACCAATTTAAGGAACATTCTTCCCACTGATCACCAATGTAAGGAACATTCTTCCCACTGATCACCAATGTAAGGAACATTCTTCTCACTGACCACCAATGTAAGGAACATTCTTCTCACTGATCACCAATGTAAGGAACATTCTTCTCACTGATCACCAATGTAAGGAACATTCTTCTCACTGACCACCAATGTAAGGAACATTCTTCTCACTGACCACCAATGTAAGGAACATTCTTCCCACTGATCACCAATGTAAGGAACATTCTTCCCACTGATCACCAATGTAAGGAACATTCTTCCCACTGATCACCAATGTAAGGAACATTCTTCTCACTGATCACCAATGTAAGGAACATTCTTCTCACTGATCACCAATGTAAGGAACATTCTTCTCACTGATCACCAATGTAAGGAACATTCTTCTCACTGATCACCAATGTAAGGAACATTCTTCTCACTGATCACCAATGTAAGGAACATTCTTCCCACTGATCACCAATGTAAGGAACATTCTTCCAACTGATCACCAATGTAAGGAACATTCTTCTCACTGATCACCAATGTAAGGGACATTCTTCCCACTGATCACCAATGTAAGGAACATTCTTCTCACTGATCACCAATGTAATGAACATTCTTTCCATTGATCACCAATGTAAGGAACATTCTTCTCACTTATCACCAATGTAAGGAACATTCTTCTCACTGATCACCAATGTAAGGAACATTCTTCCCACTGATCACCAATGTAAGGAACATTCTTCTCACTGATCACCAATGTAAGGAACATTCTTCTCACTGATCACCAACGTAAGGAACATTCTTCTCACTGATCACCAATGTAAGGAACATTCTTCTCACTGATCACCAATGTAAGGAACATTCTTCTCACTGATCACCAATGTAAGGAACATTCTTCTCACTGATCACCAATGTAAGGAACATTCTTCTCACTGATCACCAATGTAAGGAACATTCTTCCCACTGATCACCAATGTAAGGAACATTCTTCTCACTGATCACCAACGTAAGGAACATTCTTCTCACTGATCACCAATGTAAGGGACATTCTTCTCACTGATCACCAACGTAAGGAACATTCTTCTCACTGATCACCAATGTAAGGGACATTCTTCTCACTGATCACCAATTTAAGGAACATTCTTCCCACTGATCACCAATGTAAGGAACATTCTTCCCACTGATCACAAATGTAAGGAACATTCTTCCCACTGATCACCAACGTAAGGAACATTCTTCTCACTGATCACCAATGTAAGGAACATTCTTCTCACTGATCACCAATGTAAGGGACATTCTTCTCACTGATCACCAATGTAAGGAACATTCTTCTCACTGATCACCAATGTAAGGACATTCTTCTCACTGATCACCAATGTAAGGAACATTCTTCTCACTGATCACCAATTTAAGGAACATTCTTCCCACTGATCACCAATGTAAGGAACATTCTTCCCACTGATCACCAATGTAAGGAACATTCTTCTCACTGATCACCAATGTAAGGAACATTCTTCCCACTGATCACCAATGTAAGGAACATTCTTCTCACTGATCACCAACGTAAGGAACATTCTTCTCACTGATCACCAATGTAAGGGACATTCTTCTCACTGATCACCAATGTAAGGAACATTCTTCTCACTGATCACCAATTTAAGGAACATTCTTCCCACTGATCACCAATGTAAGGAACATTCTTCCCACTGATCACCAATGTAAGGAACATTCTTCCCACTGATCACCAACGTAAGGAACATTCTTCTCACTGATCACCAATGTAAGGAACATTCTTCTCACTGATCACCAATGTAAGGGACATTCTTCTCACTGATCACCAACGTAAGGAACATTCTTCTCACTGATCACCAATGTAAGGAACATTCTTCTCACTGATCACCAATGTAAGGAACATTCTTCTCACTGATCACCAATTTAAGGAACATTCTTCCCACTGATCACCAATGTAAGGAACATTCTTCCCACTGATCACCAATGTAAGGAACATTCTTCTCACTGACCACCAATGTAAGGAACATTCTTCTCACTGACACCAATGTAAGGAACATTCTTCCCACTGATCACCAATGTAAGGAACATTCTTCTCACTGACCACCAATGTAAGGAACATTCTTCTCACTGACCACCAATGTAAGGAACATTCTTCTCACTGATCACCAATGTAAGGAACATTCTTCCCACTGATCACCAATGTAAGGAACATTCTTCCCACTGATCACCAATGTAAGGAACATTCTTCCCACTGATCACCAATGTAAGGAACATTCTTCTCACTGATCACCAATGTAAGGAACATTCTTCTCACTGATCACCAATGTAAGGAACATTCTTCTCACTGATCACCAATGTAAGGAACATTCTTCTCACTGATCACCAATGTAAGGAACATTCTTCTCACTGATCACCAATGTAAGGAACATTCTTCCCACTGATCACCAATGTAAGGAACATTCTTCCCACTGATCACCAATGTAAGGAACATTCTTCTCACTGATCACCAATGTAAGGGACATTCTTCCCACTGATCACCAATGTAAGGAACATTCTTCTCACTGATCACCAATGTAATGAACATTCTTCCCACTGATCACCAATGTAAGGAACATTCTTCTCACTTATCACCAATGTAAGGAACATTCTTCTCACTGATCACCAATGTAAGGAACATTCTTCCCACTGATCACCAATGTAAGGAACATTCTTCTCACTGATCACCAATGTAAGGAACATTCTTCTCACTGATCACCAATGTAAGGAACATTCTTCTCACTGATCACCAACGTAAGGAACATTCTTCTCACTGATCACCAATGTAAGGAACATTCTTCTCACTGATCACCAACGTAAGGAACATTCTTCTCACTGATCACCAATGTAAGGAACATTCTTCTCACTGATCACCAATGTAAGGAACATTCTTCTCACTGATCACCAATGTAAGGAACATTCTTCCCACTGATCACCAATGTAAGGAACATTCTTCTCACTGATCACCAACGTAAGGAACATTCTTCTCACTGATCACCAATGTAAGGAACATTCTTCTCACTGATCACCAACGTAAGGAACATTCTTCTCACTGATCACCAATGTAAGGGACATTCTTCTCACTGATCACCAATGTAAGGAACATTCTTCTCACTGATCACCAATTTAAGGAACATTCTTCCCACTGATCACCAATGTAAGGAACATTCTTCCCACTGATCACAAATGTAAGGAACATTCTTCCCACTGATCACCAACGTAAGGAACATTCTTCTCACTGATCACCAATGTAAGGAACATTCTTCTCACTGATCACCAATGTAAGGGACATTCTTCTCACTGATCACCAATGTAAGGAACATTCTTCTCACTGATCACCAATGTAAGGGACATTCTTCTCACTGATCACCAATGTAAGGAACATTCTTCTCACTGATCACCAATTTAAGGAACATTCTTCCCACTGATCACCAATGTAAGGAACATTCTTCCCACTGATCACCAATGTAAGGAACATTCTTCTCACTGATCACCAATGTAAGGAACATTCTTCCCACTGATCACCAATGTAAGGAACATTCTTCTCACTGATCACCAACGTAAGGAACATTCTTCTCACTGATCACCAATGTAAGGGACATTCTTCTCACTGATCACCAATGTAAGGAACATTCTTCTCACTGATCACCAATTTAAGGAACATTCTTCCCACTGATCACCAACGTAAGGAACATTCTTCTCACTGATCACCAATGTAAGGAACATTCTTCTCACTGATCACCAATGTAAGGGACATTCTTCTCACTGATCACCAATGTAAGGAACATTCTTCTCACTGATCACCAATGTAAGGGACATTCTTCTCACTGATCACCAATGTAAGGAACATTCTTCTCACTGATCACCAATTTAAGGAACATTCTTCTCACTGATCACCAATGTAAGGAACATTCTTCCCACTGATCACCAATGTAAGGAACATTCTTCTCACTGATCACCAATGTAAGGAACATTCTTCCCACTGACCACCAATGTAAGGAACATTCTTCTCACTGATCACCAATTTAAGGAACATTCTTCTCACTGATCACCAATGTAAGGAACATTCTTCCCACTGATCACCAATGTAAGGAACATTCTTCTCACTGATCACCAATGTAAGGAACATTCTTCTCACTGATCACCAATGTAAGGAACATTCTTCCCACTGATCACCAATGTAAGGAACATTCTTCTCACTGATCACCAATGTAAGGAACATTCTTCCCACTGATCACCAATGTAAGGAACATTCTTCCCACTGATCACCAATGTAAGGGACATTCTTCCCACTGATCACCAATGTAAGGGACATTCTTCTCACTGATCACCAATGTAAGGAACATTCTTCCCACTGATCACCAATGTAAGGAACATTCTTCTCACTGATCACCAATGTAAGGACATTCTTCTCACTGATCACCAATGTAAGGGACATTCTTCTCACTGATCACCAATGTAAGGAACATTCTTCTCACTGATCACCAATGTAAGGAACATTCTTCTCACTGATCACCAATGTAAGGAACATTCTTCTCACTGATCACCAATGTAAGGAACATTCTTCTCACTGATCACCAATGTAAGGAACATTGATGGCAGGGTTATTTTCTCACTGACACTCAATAAACTGGTTTTAACAGCGGTTCCCCAAGACCTCTTGAACACACCCCCTCTCAGTCACAGCCTGTCCCTTGAACATGTCCCCTAACAATCAAAGGCTGTCTCTGGCACACACACCCCTCCAATCCCAGCCTGCCTCTGGCATTTATCTCCTCCCAATCACAGCCTGCCTCTTGAACACACCCCCCAATCACAGACCACCTCTTGAACACACCCCCTCCCAATCACAGACCACCCTTTGAACACACCCCTTAACAATCAAAGGCTGTCTCTGGCATACACCCCCTCCAAACACAATTTGCCTCTGGCACACACCCCCTCCAATCACAATTTGCCTCTGGCACACACCCCCTCCCAATCACAGCCTGCCTCTTGAACACACCCCCCAATCACAGACCACCTCTTGAACACACCCCCTCCCAATCACAGACCACCCTTTGAACACACCCCCTCCCAATCACAGCCTGCCTCTTGAACACACCCCCCAATCACAGACCACCTCTTGAACACACCCCCTCCCAATCACAGACCACCCTTTGAACACACCCCTTAACAATCAAAGGCTGTCTCTGGCATACACCCCCTCCAAACACAATTTGCCTCTGGCACACACCCCCTCCAATCACAATTTGCCTCTGGCACACACCCCCTCCCAATCACAGCCTGCCTTTTGAACGTGCCCCCTACCAATCACTCCCCGCCTCTTTTAAATACACCCCTTGCTCAAGAGTAGCCAGGCTTTTGCCCTAGGATAAACAGACTATGAAATACAGGTGTGTCTGCACAGTGTCCTGTAACCTCGCCCTCCCCCCCTCCCCCCACTATCAGGAAGAAGAGAGGCACGGTCACATGACCAAACTGTTTAACTTAAAAATAAGAAAAATTGTTTCTGAAAACCAGTGACACCAGGAGGAACTTTGAAATGTCTTGCTGTTTTGGGCTTCCAGTGCCGAAAACAATTTTACTGCACCTGACCGGCCACTTCTAGCCGGAGGACAAATTATCCTAATATTTCTGAGCACATCCATTAATGTCATTGAGTTTGCAGGAAAAAAATATTAGAAGCTTCTCTCAAATCTGATCTCCCTCTTCTCCGACACGTGTTTGCTTGTAGAACACGGCTGCTTAACATAAAACGTATTTATAATTCATAAACAACTCTAATTAGGGGACACATTTTATGGACTTGGCCTCTTTTAGCATAAAAGATAAATGATTGCATTTTAATATTTTCTGGTTTCAAATATTGTAAAAAGCTCGGGAGTTACTTTTTAATGTTTCGCAGGCTAAACCAAATGAGATTTTCAGCTTTTAACATATTTGCAAAGAAGATTGTTGCATAATCAGTAATTATGTAGCATTTGCTGAGCAGTAATAATAATAAATAATACATTTAAGACGTTTGAGGAGGCTGCTTTTTGGGTTCGCTGTATTTTATGGCTTATAAATGAATTCAGGAGTTCGCAAATGGAAAGAGCATTGGAAAATGGCGTAGCGTGAAACCTAATGAACCTTGTGCGAAAATACGTGACAAAATGTCTGGAGATCTTACTTAATGGAAGCTTGTGCTGGTGACTGTCATCACTAAACTCCCCCTTCAAACGTTAAAGGAGTTGTAAAGACTCGTGTTTTTTCACCTTAAAGTGGTTGTAAACTCTCCCCCACAACTTTGTCCCATGTAAATCAGCATAAAAAACCCTAATGAACACGGCTTGTAGATATCTCCTTACTTGCTTAGTATTGTTGTAATCCTTTTTGTTCTTTAGAATGACGTCACCGAGCATGCCCAGATCTCCCCTGATTTACGGCACACTCTGTGTACTTGTCTATCTATTATCAGGACTTCCTACATCACACAACACTGAGATCCCAGGAGGCAGCAGAATCAT
Organism: Lithobates sylvaticus; assembly: GCA_028564925.1. Taxonomy (NCBI): domain Eukaryota; kingdom Metazoa; phylum Chordata; class Amphibia; order Anura; family Ranidae; genus Lithobates; species Lithobates sylvaticus. The sequence continues at coordinate 212,724,606 of CM053035.1, read as the reverse complement.
TCAGAGCTCCCTCCTACACCCCATGTGACCATGTGACATCACATGCAGTGTAAACCAGGGCATCGGACAGCATTACTGCAGCTGAAGCTGATAAGACTGACATAGGCAAACACTAGATAATCAGCACAAGTAAATACTATGAAATAATACAAGTCAGCTATGAACAGGGATTCAGGGTTGCCATAGAAATGTTGGATTGAGAAGGAGGCTTGGTTAACATTACAGGAAGTGCTCAATGTAAGGGCGGAAATACACTCCACTGTGGACTCAGCAAACAATACTTAAGATGGCGCTGCCTAACCCCTGTAAACTATTTTTTTTTAAGTTTCTTTAAACAGTAAGTAATATGTGATTTGGACTGGATTACAGTGGCTATAGTTTGATAATTACTTATTATAATGGACTAAATGAAAAGAAGCATCAGGGTGGGAGAGTTTACTTCCTCTTTAATGCATCCTATGGCAGGGAATTTTTTACATAGGCAACTCCTATCCTTATATTGATTAGCGATTCTAAATGAATACTACTGCAGTAGGGAACAAACACAAAAGATACACTCAGCACCTTTCCAAAACACTGTTTTGTTTATTCAATACAATTTAAGTTTTTTATAAACATGATTACGTAGGTATCACATTACAATTTTACTTTTATGGTAACAAGGGGCGTAACATAGGCAGGCTAATTCTAATCAGGAGTGCTCGAAAGAATGCAAAACATGTAATGAAAACATTATTAGTGCCGTGTGCAATACATACAAAACTGAATACAATTATATACAGAATGTACAATTTCCTTAATAGTGATTCCCTCGGCGGAGACGCGCTCTCCCTTTCTGCGTGGGGACCCGGCCCCTTGATTGAATAGATTGATAGCGGCGCAGCCATTGGCTCCCGCTGCTGTCAATCAAATCCAATGACGCAGGGGCAACGGGGACGAGGCCGAGTCTGGCATTCGTGTCTATGGACACAAATGCTGGACTCGGAAGCGTGCCCGCATGGTAACCCCTCTGGGAGAGCGCTTCTCCTAGGGGGTTATCTGATGCGAGGAGGAGCCGCGAGAGCCACCGAGGGACCCCAGAAGAGGATATTCGGGGCCACTCTGTGCAAAACAAACTGCACAGTGGAGGTAAGTATGATATGTTTGTTATTTAAAAAAATTAAAAACAGGAAGGTTTTTAATCACTTTAAGGTGTATGCAAACCCAAAAAAAAATGTGTCGATCTGTAGCATTAGTTGTTTTGGGGTTTTATTGAGCTTTTTTAAAGAGAGAGTCCGGCGAAAAAAAAAAATTAAAAGTCAGCAGCTACAAATACTGCAGCGGCTGACTTTTAATATAAGGACACTCACCTGTTCCAGGGTCCAGCGATGTCGGCACCCGAGGCCGAACCGTCCCTCGGTCCTCGGATGCTGCCGCCGCCATCTTGGGTATGGGAATCAGGAAATTAAGCCTCGCGGCTTCACTTCCCGGTTCCCTACTGCGCATGCGTGAGTCGCGCAGCGCAATAGGAATGCTCCGTGCTGTCCCACCAACAAAATGGCAGCTCTGCAGAAGTACAGGAACAGGATGTGATGTCACAGGAAGTCATCGGCCAGAACTGATGTAAGTATTTGTTGCTCATTTGTTTGTTTGCTAGCGGTTCCCAAATTGTTTGGACATCAAGTCATTCTGTCTTTAGCCTTTTTGGGTGACACCATATTGCACCGAGTACAGCCTCAGTCTGTTTGTGGAGTGGAATTCTGAGCCCACTTGTTACATTCCACCAGTGATCAATAAACATTGGAACTATATTGCTTGCAGTATATGGTGACTTTCTTTGGTACACTTGATCTACACTCCTTAGGTATACTTTGAAGTGCTACCACTTGGCTTCTAAAGCCCCATACACACGGTCGGACTTTTTCATGGATTCTGTCCGATCGGACAAGGTTGTAGAAAAATCAGACCGTGTGTATGCACCATCGGACAATGTTCGTCGGTTTGACCGACGGACAAAGTCTTATCTCCTGCTGGAAATCTTTGCCGTCAACACGGTCCGATCACACCAAATCCGATCGTGTGTACGGTTGTCCGACGGACAAAGTGCCACGCATGCTCAGATCACATTACAAGACCAAAGCTATTGGCTACTAGCCTCTACGTAGTCCCGTCGTAGGCAACAAACGTCACCACGTTCAGAATGATCGGATTTTCCGACAACTTTGTCCGACCGTGTGTACGCAAAACCAACATCGGACAAAGTATGACGGACATGGTCCGACGGACCTGGTCCGCGGATTGTCCGACCGTGTGTATGGGGCTTTATTCTGTTATCCATTTCCAGTGGTTGGTCAGCTGCTCAGGTTTGGGGGACTTTTCAACCTTTGGGAGATCTCTCTGATGGACAGCGCCAGACTTATGCCGCGTACACACGATCGGACTTTCCGACCACAAAACCGTGGATTTTTGTTGGCTCCAACTTGTCTTGCATACACACAAGGTCACACAAATGTTGGCCAACAATCACGAGCGCGGGAACGTGGTGACGTACAAGACGTACGACGAGCCGATAAAAAGGAAGTTCAATAGTCATGTGATATCCCCATTACGAACGCTAGTTTTACAAGACCGGGCGCTTCCGGCTCGTACTTGATTCCGAGCATGCGTGAACTTTTGTGCGACGGACTTGTGTACGCACGATCGGAAAGTCCGACAACAAAGTTTTGTTGGCGGAAAATTTGAGAACCTGCTTTTCGATGGCTGTTCGATGGAGCATACACACGGTCGGACTTTCAGCCATCAAGCTCACATCCAACATTTCCCGCCGGAAAGTCTGATCGTGTGTACACGGCATTAGAGTATTTGTTGCTTTCATGGCAGAGATAGACTTTGGTGGGCTTGGTGTACCATGCAAAGTGTACCATAGTGCTGCAGTGAGTGGTGGGTATAGTGTAAGATGAGTGTTCCCACCTTGTGACACACATTTTCACCTCTTCCAGCATCCACTTTCTTTGTGACTCCCGGCATTTGGCCACTTTATCTACCTCTTGGATTTATACTTTGCCATGAAAGGGCCACTTGGTTGTGGTTGCCCCTCAGGCCAAAGGTTCCTAGTCTTTCCTGGCCCAGATTGGTACCACGGATTTCTCAATATGCGTTGTGATTTCCAAAGAATTCTGAGTGCAAGTGGCCTTGAAGCTTCTGAACTAACGGGGGTTCTAAGTAGGCCATCTTCAGCTACAAGGAAGAGCAGGGTTATGCCCCGTACACACTAGACATGTGCAATTCGTTTCGTTTTTATTCGTTTTCCGTTAAATCTCGTTATATTCGTTCATTCGTTATCGTACGAATGAACGAATGATTCGCTAAAAATTTTAACGAATTATCGAATCGAACGAATATGAAAAAACAACGAAAATCCGAAATAACCAAATTAGAAACAACGAATCTACGAAAGAAGAAAATCTTAAAAACTACAGAACAACGAAAATCAAAATGAACGAAAAAATTCGTACATTCGTTTTTTTTTTGTTGAATTGGTAATTTTCCGTGTCCTTACAATGGCGCTGCTTAACGTGCTTCGAATGGATTGAATGAAAAAATTCGTACATTCATAACTTTTTATTTTTTTTTTCGATTCGTAATTTTCCGTGTCTCTTACAATGGCGCTGCTTAACGTGCTTCGAATGGATTGAACGAAAAAATTCGTACATTCGTAACTTTTTTTTTTTTATTTCGATTCGTAATTTTTCGTGTCTCTTACAATGGCGCTGCTTAACGTGCTTCGAATGGATTGAATGAAAAAATTCGTACATTCGTAACATTTTTTTTTTTTCGTTCAGTAATTTTCTGTGTCTCTTACAATGGCGCTGCTTAACGTGCTTCGAATGGATTGAACGAAAAAATTCGTACATTCGTCACTTTTTTTTTTTTTTTCGATTAGTAATTTTCCGTGTCTCTTACAATGGCGCTGCTTAACGTGCTTCGAATGGATTGAACGAAAAAATTCGTACATTCGGAACTTTTTTTTTTCGATTCGTAATTTTCCGTGCCTCTTACAATGTAATAATAGCATACACATTACATAACATTATGAATTATGCTCCGATTACGAATCTACGAAAACAATGTTACGAAAGTACGAATAAGTCAATCTTACGAAAGTACGAATGTAACTAAATCTACGAAAATACGAATGCGTCCGAATTTCGAATAAACGAAAATTAAACTAACGGAAAAAACGAATCAACGAAAAAATAACTCTTACGAAAATACGAATCGTTACGAATACGAACACCGACGACTTACAAATTTACGAATCGTTACGATTCAACAGAAACGAACAGAAACGAATGTAATTTTCTGTGTCTCTTACAATGGCGCTGCTTAACGTGCTTCGAATGGATTGAATGAAAAAATTCGTACATTCGTAACTTTTTTTATTTTTTTCGATTAGTAATTTTCTGTGTCTCTTACAATGGCGCTGCTTAACGTGCTTCGAATGGATTGAATGAAAAAATTCGTACATTCGTAACTTTTTTTATTTTTTTTCGATTCGTAATTTTCCGCGTCTCTTACAATGGCGCTGCTTAACGTGCTTCGAATGGATTGAACGAAAAAATTCGTACATTCGTAACTTTTTTTTTTCGATTCGTAATTTTTTATGTCTCTTACAATGTAATAATATCATACACATTACATAACATTATGAATTATGCTCCGATTACGAATCTACGAAAACAATGTTACGAAAGTACGAATAAGTCAATCTTACGAAAGTACGAATGTAACTAAATCTACGAAAATACGAATGCGTCCGAATTTCGAATAAACGAAAATTAAACTAACGGAAAAACGAATCAACGAAAAAATAACTCTTACGAATTTACGAATCGTTACGAATCAACGGAAACGAACAGAAACAAAACAAATTTTTCTATTGTGCACATTTGCGACCACAAAATCCGTCTGATTTTTTCCGACGGATTTTGTCCGACACTGGTGTTGCATACACACGGTCGGACAAAGTTGTCGGAAAATCCGATCATTCTGAACGTGGCGACGTTCGTTACGTACGACGGGAACTACGTAGAGGCTAGTAGCCAATAGCTTTGGTCTTGTAATGTGATCTGAGCATGCGTGGCACTTTGTCCGTCAGAATTCGCTACACACGATCGGAAAAAGCTCCGATAGGACTTTGTTGTCGGAAAATTTGAGAGCAGGATCTCAAACTTTTTCCGTCGGAAATTCCGACGGAAAAAAGTCCGGTGGAGCCCACACACGGTCAGAATTTCTGACAACATGGTCCGATAATTAGAAATCAAAAAGAAGAACTCCGGACAGCCGCACACCGGGAAAATAAAATCCAAAGGGTTTATTTAAAAGCAAAAAGACACTACAATCCAAACACGGCAAAAAGGGGGGTACAGAGCTGACGCGTTTCGCACTGTATTTCAGTGCTTACTCAACATGGTCCGATAAGACATTTTCCGTTGGAAAATCCGACCGTGTGTACGGGGCATTAGATGTCTTCTGCAAAGTGAAAGTGGAATGAAAGTGGAATGGTCACCTTATCTTCTGACTGCGAAACCCAGGACAGCCGTCGGGCTCCCAAGACCAATGACTGCACTGATTCGCCTAAACGGTGAAATACAAATATGTCCAAAGTCACTTCGGTGTTCTGTAATGGCGCAAAGACACTCAGCTTGTAACCTGACCCCTTCATCTGTTTATGGAAGTCGGTGGACCATAAAATACTTGTTTTTGGAACTAGTACAACTCTAAGTTTTCTCTAATTAATTAATGTGCTATAAAAAAACTCTACACTCAGCAATATCATTTTCCTTATTTTTGCACTTCTTCCCACCATCTCTAATAGATTTCCCCTCTGTGACCTTTTGCTTGTAAAAAAAAAATCAGATTTTCAGCTGAGAGTCTATTTGCAGATTTCGGAATAAATTTCCATCCATAAATCTCCATTTTATAATCCACATGACGGCACGCAGCGGCGGCTGGTGCTCCATTTTTCGTCCGCCACTACCCCCCTGCTCGCGGTCGTTGGGTCGGTCGGTCGGTCGCAACCCCCAGCCTCCCCCCATCAATCGTCAGCCCACCAGCTCCACAATTACATCCATCTAGGTCGCGGGCAGCGCTTCCTCCTCTACGGCTTCACCCAGTGTCTCCGCCTCCTCGGCTTCACGGCGGCCTCCCCTGCGTCTAGACAAGTGCACAACAAAAAAAATTTGTTTATTTTCGTTTCGTTTTTTTCGTTTCCGAAAAAAAAATTTGTTTATTTTCGTTTCGTTTTTTTCGTTTCCGTTGATTCGTACATTCGTAAGTCGTCGTTGTTCGTATTCGTAACGATTCGTACATTTGTAAGAGTTATTTTTTCGTTGGGCAGCACAGTGGTGTGGTGGTTAGCACTCTCACCTAGCAGTAACAAGGGTCACTGGTTCAAATCCCAACCACGACATTTCCTGCCTGGAGTTTGCATGTTCTCCCTGTGCCTGCGTGGGTTTCCTCCCACAATCCAAAGACATGCAGGTAGGTTAATTGGCTTCTGTCCAAAAATTGGCCCCAGTATATGAATGGGGACCTTGGATTGTGGGCTCCTTGAGGGTAGGGACTGATGTGAGTGTGCAATGTACAGGGATAGGGACAATTGTAGACACTCAGGTTGAACTGGATGGACTGATGTCTTTATTCAACCTTACTAACTATGAATCGAAAAAAAAAAAAAGTTACGAATCGAAAAAAAAAGTTACGAATGTTTTTGTTCAATCCATTCGAAGCACGTTAAGCAGCGCCATTGTAAGGGACACGGAAAATTACCAATTCAACAAAAAAAAAAAAGTTACAAATGTACGAATTTTTTTTTTTTCGTTTTTCATTTTCGTTTTTTCGGATTTTCGTTGCTTTTCCGGTTCGTTCGATTCGAACGATTCGTTAATCGGATTCGTACGATTCGAACGATTCGTTCATTTGTACAAAAACGAACGAACGAAAAATGCAAAAAAAAAAAACGAAACGAATTGCACATGTCTACCTGCGTCTTCTCCCCCTCCTCGGCGGCCAATGCTATCACTTCTCCTCTCGGCCAATCAGGTCTCAGGACCCGCTTCCTGATTGGCCGGGGAGGAATAATATTAATTCGCTATTGTCACACAACTGGGTGGGCTCAGGGTGCAGTGCTCTGCCCCCCAAGCCCACCATTTTTTGAAGCCAGACTCTGGCTCTAATCACGTGCTTCTAAAAAAAAAAAAACATTGGGATCTATGCACCTGACACCCTGCATGTAGATAAGGGGGCCGGACGCATGGATTATGGGGGGCAGCGCCCCTGCGCCCCGTATGGACGGGCCGCCACTGATGGTATTCCTCTCCTTACTTCTTCTTTACTGTATGGTATGCACTATTTCTTGTAACATCTTCATTACATTCACTGGCAACTGTAATGATAAATCAGATAGATGGATAGATACCGTATTCATCGGCGTATAACACGCACTTTTTCCCCCTTAAAATCGGGGGAAAGTCGTGGGTGCGTGTTATACGCCGATACCCCCAAAAAAAGGACAAAAAAGGCAAGCGCCGCTGAAAAATAGCGAGCGCTGCCGAAAAAACCCGAAGCGCGGCCGAAAAAGAACGAAGCGCCCCCGGAAAAAGCCGAGCAGACTCGGCTCTGCTCGTAGTCCCGCCTCCCTGCGCTCGCTCCGGAAACAGCAGGGAGGCGGGACCGCAAGCTTAGCCGTCCGAGTCGGCTCGGCTTTTTCCGGGGGCGCTTCGGTCTTTTTCGGCCGTGCTTCGGGTTCTTTCGGCGGCGCACGCGACAGCGTCTCGGCGGCGGGAAATTTAAACCCGCAAAAAACTGAAAATGACGCTGGCAAGCTACAATGGCACTGGGCAAGGCTGCAATGACGCTGGGCAAGGCTGCAATGACGCTGGGCAAGGCTGCAAATGACGCTGGGCAAGGCTGCAAATGACGCTGGGCAAGGCTGCAAATGACGCTGGGCAAGGCTGCAAATGACGCTGGGCAAGGCTGCAATGATGCTGGGCAAGCTGCAATGACGCTTGGCAAGGCTGCAATGACGCTGGGCAAGGCTGCAATGACGCTGGGCAAGGCTGCAAATGACGCTGGGCAAGGCTGCAAATGACGCTGGGCAAGGCTGCAAATGACGCTGGGCAAGGCTGCAAATGACGCTGGGCAAGGATGCAAATGACGCTGGGCAAGGCTGCAAATGACGCTGGGCAAGGATGCAAATGACGCTGGGCAAGGCTGCAATGACGCTGGGCAAGCTACAGTGATGCTGGGCAAGCTACAATGACGCTGGGCAAGGCTGCAAATGACGCTGGGCAAGCTACAGTGACGCTGGGCACGCTGCAATGACGCTTAAATGTAAGTTGTTGTTTTTTTTTTCCCTAATCTTCCCTCCTAAAACTTTTTTTCCTTAAAATGCCCTCCTAAACTTGGGGTGCGTGTTATACGCTGATAAATACAGTAAATAGATAGATAGATAGATAGATAGTTAGATAGATAGATAGATAGATAGTAGGGCTATGTATATATGGATAAGTAGGGCTTTTTTCTCAGGTGGAAGGAGTTGGTACTCCCCCTTGCCCCCTCTGGCACTGGCCCTGTGCTCACCTACTTGTTAACTGTAAACACAGAAGCCGGTACTCCTTTGTTCTGCCGTCTCCTGTGTTTACAGTAACAGCGCACCCCTCAGGCGGCTCAGGTGCATAACATGCCCTGCAACAGAAAACACAGAGGAGGTTGGTCTGAGGATAGAATGCTTCAGAGCTTGGGTCTCAAACTGGCCGCCCTCCAGCTGTTGCGAAACCCATGGGGCATTGCAAGGCTGACAGTTACAAGCATGACTCCCACAGGCAGAGGCATGATGGGAGTTGTAGTTGTGCAGCAGCTGGAGGGTCACCAGTTTGAGACCCCCTGATCCAGAGTATTGGGGAATGAGCAGCTTGCAGTCAAGATTTGCAAGCTGCAGAGAGTATTTATAGGGTTAATGCTGGTAGAAATGCCCACATGCTTAAATTTATAACACCAGCTGCCATATCACACCTGACCATAGTGGTCCGGAAAAGTTCAGATACACACATAGAGGGGGAACGAGATAACAGCACAACAAACATCTCCAAAATTGAAGAAATATTTAATTTGGTTTTCCTTAAAGGGAAGGTTTTAGTTCCCAAGCTAACTACCACTGTTGTGGTCCAATACCTGAAGCCGCAAGAAAAGTTAAATCTTTCAGGCACACGTGTATTTCTAGATGTTCCCTAGAAGACAGCAAATCTTCACCCGAAATTCCATGAGCTTTTCACATACTTTCTATATACGTGTGAAAATAAAAGTCATATTTGTTCAGTGTCCGCCAATTCTTTCATTGCCCTCCGCTCAGTGTCCTCCACCCTTCTCTGCCAACCCCTCCACTGAACTCCGCTCAGTGTCCTCCACCCCCCTCTGCCAATCCTTCCATTGCCCTCCACTCTGTGTCCTCCACCCCCCTCTGCCAATCCTTCCATTGCCCTCCACTCTGTGTCCTCCACCCCCCTCTGCCAATCCTTCCATTGCCTTCCACTCTGTGTCCTCCACCCCCCTCTGCCAATCCTTCCATTGCCCTCCACTCTGTATCCTCCACCCCCTTCTGCCAATCCCTCCACTGGCCTCCACTCAGTGACCTCCACCCCCCTCTGCCAATCCTTTCATTGCCCTCCATTTAGTGACCTCCACCCCCCTCCACCAATCCTTCCATTGCCCTCCACTCTGTGTCCTCCACCCCCCCTCTGCCAATCCTTCCATTGCCCTCCACTCTGTGTCCTCCACCCCCCCTCTGCCAAACCTTCCATTGCCTTCCACTCTGTGTCCTCCACCCCCCTCTGCCAATCCTTCCATTGCCCTCCACTCTGTGTCCTCCACCCCCCTCTGCCAATCCTTCCATTGCCTTCCACTCTGTGTCCTCCACCCCCCTCTGCCAATCCTTCCATTGCCCTCCACTCTGTATCCTCCACCCCCTTCTGCCAATCCCTCCACTGGCCTCCACTCAGTGACCTCCACCCCCCTCTGCCAATCCTTTCATTGCCCTCCATTTAGTGACCTCCACCCCCCTCCACCAATCCTTCCATTGCCCTCCACTCTGTGTCCTCCACCCCCCTCTGCCAATCCTTCCATTGCCCTCCACTCTGTGTCCTCCACCCCCCTCTGCCAAACCTTCCATTGCCTTCCACTCTGTGTCATCCACCCCCCTCTGCCAATCCTTCCATTGCCTTCCACTCTGTGTCCTCCACCCCCCTCTGCCAATCCTTCCATTGCCTTCCACTCTGTGTCCTCCACCCCCCCTCTGCCAATCCTTCCATTGCCCTCCACTCTGTATCCTCCACCCCCTTCTGCCAATCCCTCCACTGGCCTCCACTCAGTGACCTCCACCCCCCTCTGCCAATCCTTTCATTGCCCTCCATTTAGTGACCTCCACCCCCCTCCACCAATCCTTCCATTGCCCTCCACTCTGTGTCCTCCACCCCCCTCTGCCAATCCTTCCATTGCCCTCCACTCTGTGTCCTCCACCCCCCTCTGCCAAACCTTCCATTGCCTTCCACTCTGTGTCATCCACCCCCCTCTGCCAATCCTTCCATTGCCTTCCACTCTGTGTCCTCCACCCCCCCTCTGCCAATCCTTCCATTGCCCTCCACTCTGTGTCCTCCACCCCTCTCTGCCAATCTTTCCATTGCCTTCCACTCTGTGTCCTCCACCCCCCTCTGCCAATCCTTCCATTGCCTTCCACTCTGTGTCCTCCACCCCCCTCTGCCAATCCTTCCATTGCCCTCCACTCTGTGTCCTCCACCCCCCTCCGCCAATCCTTCCATTGCCTTCCACTCTGTGTCCTCCACCCCCCTCCGCCAATCCTTCCATTGCCCTCCACTCTGTGTCCTCCACCCCCCTCTGCCAATCCTTCCATTGCCTTCCACTCTGTGTCCTCCACCCCCCTCTGCCAATCCTTCCATTGCCCTCCACTCTGTGTCCTCCACCCCCCTCTGCCAATCCTTCCATTGCCTTCCACTCTGTGTCCTCCACCCCTCTCTGCCAATCCCTCCAGTGCCCTCCACTCTGTGTCCTCCACCCCTCTCTGCCATTCCCTACACTGCCCTCCATTTAGTGTCCTCCACCTCTCTCTGACAATCCCTCCACTGGTCTTCCCATTCAGTATCCTCCACTCCTCTCTGCCATCCCTTCAATAGCCTCTGCTCAGTGTACTCCATCCCAGTCAACAAACTCAGTGTTTATGGGGGAATCCCTCTTGCAGCGCTATTGTGTTCTGCTTGCAGGAAGTGTGGGAAGCCTTCCCCACCAGCAGAATACAATGATCACTGCTGGCGGCTATAGTTGTCAGCAGTGATCAGGCAAAAAAAAAACACAACAGACTGGTTGTACTGAAGCCAATCGAAGGGTCAACTTACATGCAACCAGCCTGCCCAAAGACGCATCAAGATTAGGCTGGTTCCTTCCTTCCTTCTCAAAAACTATACAAAACATTCCAATTATAAATACACTTTAATGTAATAAAAGTTATAATGAACAGCATCTATAGAAAAATTTTAAATCACATCAACATTTAGGCTTCATTCACGTTGGTGTATTCTCTGCACGGAATGCAGGTTCTTGCTGGCAGAACTAGAAGATTCTGTGTAAAATTTGTGTCCAAAGTACTTGTTTATAGGAATGTAGAGGCATAAAATCTGCAGATGTGTATGGTCCCCGGTCACAGCTGTGTCCTACTTTTGTATTTTGTACGTTGCAAACACTGACAATGCACCACCATTCCCATTCAATCCGCAAAGCCAAGCCAAGCAAAACGATGAGAAATATGCGAAGAATCTGTCATGTCCACCAAAACCTCGTAAAGGCATCCCACCACTTATCATCCTTGTGGAATTCCAGAACACAAAGCTTCAACACATCGTCCCTTGAACTATTGTTCTATACGCGTCCTCAGGTGTATCTGTCGCTAAAGAGACGGCTGCTTTTATATTCCTGTTATTTAAGGACAACATGAGAAGTTCACACGGTGGCTCCATATTTTGTAAATGATATTCTCTACTAAGGGGACTTACTGTATATACACTCTAATGCCGCGTACACACGAAGGGACTATCCCGTGGGATTATCCGCTGGACCGAAGTCGAGCGGATAATCCCCTCGTGTGTGGGCGCCGGCGGACTTTTTTTGCCCAAAGTACGGCGGACTGAAGTTTTAAGTTTTGTTTTAAAATTATCCGCTGGACTTGGCAGTCGGCGGACAATCCGGCCGTGTGTAGTATGGTCCGGCGGACCAAAAAAGGACGCATGCTCAGTAGCAAGTATTTTTCTAGTATTTTTCGTTTTCTAGTCCCGTCGTACGTGCTTTACGTCATCGCGTGAACCGTCGGACTTTTAGCGTGATCGTGTGTGGTCAAGTCCGTTCGCTTTTTAGTCCAGCGGACCAGCTGGAAAGTCCAGCGGATTGTGTGTACGCGGCATAAGAAGTAAAGTATTTGCCCCCCTTCAGAGTTTTTATTTCTTGTGCATATTTGTCACACGTAAATGACTCAGACCATCAAAAAAAATTGTGTTATTACACAAAGATAACCCGAATAAATACAAAATGCAGTTTTTAACCACTACAATACCGGGCACTTTCGCCCCCCTTCCTTCCCAGACCAATTTTCAGCTTTCAGCGCTCTCGCTCTTTCAGTGACAATTGCGCGGTCATGCAATGCTGTACCCAAATGAAATTTGTATCATTTTGTTCGCACAAATAGAGCTTTAGTTTGGTGGTGTTTATTCACGACTCCGTTTTTTATTTTTTGCGATATAAGCGAAAAAATATTGCGGAAATTTTGAAAAAAAAAACAATATTTTCTCCTTTCTTTTTTAAACGAAATCCAATCAAATCAAATTTTGTCATAAATTTAAGCCAAAATGTATTCTGCTACATGTTTTTAGTATAAAAAAAATTCAGTTAAGCGTATAATAATTGGTTCGCGTGATCACGGACATATGTACGCAAATGATCATGTACAGATGTGTGCAGGTGATCACGGACATATGTGTGCAGATAATCATTGGCACATGTTATTTTACTGGGACATATGTGGGGGACATGTGTGTTTATTATTTGGGGACATGGGTTTATTATTTGGGGACATGTGTTTTTTTATTTGGGGACATGTGTGGGGGACATGTGTTTTTATTATTTGGGGACATGTGTGTTTTGGGGACATGTGTTTATTTGGGGACATGTGTGTTTTACAGGTGTTGGTGACACTAAACTGGTGATCAGTGAGTAAAAAAACAGCTAATACTCACTGATCACCAGCCGGCTGCAGCGATCCGCTCTCCTCACCGGCTGTTTGCTTACATCACATGACGGCTGTGATTGGACACGGCCGTCATGTGATCAGGAGGGCCAATCACAGAGCCCTCCTGCCGATCCGAGATGCGCCGTGTCTGGGTGACACGAGCGCATCGGGATCGCGCCGCTGCGTGGGCACACGCACACGCGCGATCCCCCTACTTCTGATGGACGTTCAGGAACGTCCGATCAGAAGTAGGTGGCTCCCACCCGGCCGTATATGTACAGTGGCCGGGTGGGAAGTAGTTAACCACTTCAGCCCCGGACCAATTTGCAGCCAAAGGACCAGGCCCCTTTTTGCGATTCGGCACTGCGTCGCTTTAACTGACAATTGCGCGGTCGTGCGGCGTGGCTCCCAAACAAAATTGACGTACTTTTTTTCCCACAAACAGAGCTTTCTTTTGGTGGATTTGATCACCTCTGCGGTTTTTATTTTTTTTTTGCGCTATAAACAAAAGAGAGCAACAATTTTGAAAAAAAAACACAATATTTTTTACGTTTTGCTACAATAAATATCCCCCAAAAATATATAAGAAACTTTTTTTTTCCTCAGTTTAGGCCGATACGTATTCTTCTACATATTTTTGGTAAACAAAATCGCAATAAGCGATTATTGATTGTTTTGCGCAAAAGTTATAGTGTCTACAAAATAGGGGATAGTTTTATGGCAATTTTATTATTATTATTTTTTTTTTTTACTAGTAATGGCGGCGATCAGTGATTTTTATCGTGACTGCGACATTATGGCGGACACATCGGACTCTTTTGACACATTTTTGGGACCAGTAACATTTATACAGCGATCAGTGCTATAAAAATGCACTGATTACTGTATAAATGTCACTGGCAGGGAAGGGATTAAACACTAGGGGGCGATCAAGGGCTTAACTGTGTTCCCTGTTTGTGTTTCTAACTGAAGGGGGATGGGACTGACCTAGAGGAAGTGACGGATCGTGATTCCTAGCTAATAGGAAGTCACAATCTGTCACGCCTCTCAGAACAGAACAGGGATTTGTTTGTTTACACACACTGGTCCCTGTTCTGCCTCTCGTGCCCGTGATCGCTCATGGCCGGCGGTCATCGCGACCATCAGCCACAAGCAACGCCCCCCCCCGCTGTGCAGCCTGCTATCCCGATCCCGCGAGCCGACATATAGCTACGACGGCTAGTGGGATCGTGCCGACCTGCCGCAGTAAAATGACTCAGATCATCAAACAAATGTTATTATTACACAAAGATACCGTATATACTCGAGTATAAGCCGACCCGAATATAAGCCAAGGCTCCTAATTTTACCACAAAAAAACTGGGAAAACGTATTGACTCGAGTATAAGCCTAGGGTGAGAAATGCGCAGCTGCTGTAAGTGGAAAAGAGGGTCAACAATGCCCATTTGCAGCCTCACTGTGCCCATCTGCAGCCTCACTGCCCATTTGCAGCCTCACTGTGCCCATTTGCAGCCTCACTTGCCCATTTGCAGCCTCACTGTGCCCATCATGCCTCACTGTGCCCATTTGCAGCCATAGGTCCCCCGAACTTCAAACTTGGTAGTTAAGGGTTCCTAAATGCCCCCTAGCTGCAGCCAACATTTGGGGTCTCTGGACCCAAAGGGTCCTGAAATGACATTGCTGCAGTTGACCGACTTTGGGGCCCCCGTATCTCGGGGCCACTTGGTGCTAGGAACACCGAATTTGGGATCCCTAGCACTAAGTGGCCCTGAGATACGGGGGCCCCAAAGTCAGGTCGGAAAATGTCATTCTCTGCTGCAGAAGACTCGAGTATAAGCCCGGGGGGCACTTTCAGCACAAAAAAATGTGCTGAAAAACTCGGCTTATACTCGAGTATATACGGTAAGCCAAGTAAATACAAAATGCAGTTTTTAAATGATGGTTTCATTTTATTAAGGCAAAAAAGCTGTCCAAACCTGCCTGGCTTTATGTGAAAAAGTAATTGCCCCCCCCCCACCCTAAACCTAATAACTGGTTGTGCTGGAGGCACTCACTGTCATACTTATATGCCCTGTTAATTGAGGTAGGGACCCCACAGATATTGCCTTTTCTACAACGGTGGGAGGGAGACCTGGGGGTGTCTTTCTCACAGGCTCAAAAGGAGAGGATCTTACTGTTTGCCCATAAGGCCTCATTGGCAAGCAGGTACCAAGAAGGAGGGTACAAAATTCTTACTAGGTGGTACAGAACCCCGGCAGCATTACACCAGATGTTTCCCCAACCATCTGATGTATGCTGGAGATGTGAGGAATCAGGAGGCACCGTCTTTTGGGAATGTCCAAGGCTGAGGGAGTTTTGGAAGGTGGTTGAGGAGACGGTAGAAGCGATCACGGGTGCGTCTCTTGGAGAAAATCCAGCAGCCTACTTATTACGTGATACCCCGGTATCGAATGAAAAGTATAAAAATTCATTGCTAAAACACCTGCTCACTGCAGCAAAGGCATGTATTCCAGCACTGGGGAAAAGCAATATATCTCCTACGAGATCACAATGGATGGCAAGGATCTCAGAAATCCAACAAATGGAGGATCTATGACTGGTCACACCATGTCTTTATGGAGCTAGCTCTGTATACAGGGGTACTGTCATGGTGGAACAGAAAAGGGTCTTCCCCAAACAGTTACCACAAGGTTGGAAGAGCCCAATTGTCAACAATGTAGTATTAACAGGACCCTTCACTTGATACACCTGAACTCCATTATCTGAAGGAGTGCACGTACAATGGGCCATATTATCTGTTTTGAGTTGGATTACCCCATTTCCAATAATTTTTGAGTTTTTAATGAGCGAACAAGGGCAGGACTGATGTTGGATGAGAAGACCTGGCTCATAATCGGTATTCAGTACGGTTGAGGTCTGGGCCCTGTGCAGAACACTTGAGTTCCTCCACTCCAAACTCAACAAACCATGTTTTTATGGGATTGGCTTTGTGCACAGTAATGCTGGAACTAAAAAGGAGCTTTCCAAGACTGTTGTCATGAGGTTGGTAGTGCAGGGAAAGGCTAGAACCTCAGTCATCCAAAATAGTATTTGTGAGGTCAGGTACTGATGTTGACTGAGAAGGCTCATAGTTGGCATTCCAATGCTTTCCGGTACTCAGTAGAGTTGAGGTTAGAGCTCTGTACAGGACACTTGAGTTCCTCCACATTAAACTGGTCAAACCATATATTTTATGCAGCTGGTCCAAACTGGTCAAATCATGACGTTATGTTGCTGGTCCAAACTGGTCAACCCATGTCTTTATGGAGCTAGTCCCAACTGGTCAACCCATGTCTTTATGGAGCTAGTCCAAACTGGTCAACCCATGTCTTTATGGAGCTAGTCCCAACTGGTTAACCCATGTCTTTATGGAGCTAGTCCCAACTGGTCAACCCATGTCTTTATGGAGCTAGTCCCAACTGGTCAACCCATGTCTTTATGGAGCTAGTCCCAACTGGTCAACCCATGTCTTTATGGAGCTAGTCCCAACTGGTCAACCCATGTCTTTATGGAGCTAGTCCCAACTGGTCAACCCATGTCTTTATGGAGCTAGTCCCAACTGGTCAATCCATGTCTTTATGGAGCTAGTCCCAACTGGTCAATCCATGTCTTTATGGAGCTAGTCCCAACTGGTCAACCCATGTCTTTATGGAGCTGGCTTTGTACACAGGGGCACAGTCATACCGGAACAGAAATGGGTCTTCACCAAACTGTTGCCACAAGGTTGAAAGAGCATAACTTGGCGAAGGGGGGTCCCTGCACTTTTAGCTATATAGTGTGTGGGGGGGGGGGGAGATACAGTAACTCCCTTTGATACAGAATGCCTTTAATCTGCATTTTTATTTAATCTTCCAACCTGCCCAGAGCGGACAAAAGAACAAAATGGACTGGCTGCTACAATAAGCAATACATTCAGTTCTTTAGAACAGTTTCATGACTCGTGTAGCCTAGTAAAACCCACCCCGTGTTGTGACCCCCTTATTTCTAAAACCCCCTTCCAGTTACCCTCTTAAATGATGGACCACACCGTACTTTTTGTGGAGTAAATGGCCACAACAGCCTTTATTAAAATTAACTCCAATTTATTCCAAAATATAAATAACCATATAATAACCGTATAAATAACCATAAACATCTGACTGTAAACACAAATAACCATCGGTTATACCCTCTTTTTGTTGGTCAGTGACGGGGCTAACACTTATAACATAACCAGTTAAATTACCATATATATATATATAACTATATATATATATAACACCAGGGGGCACTGCGGGATTTAACTGAACCAAGTAGGCCTCCATTTAAACCGCCCGGAGACAAAACCCTATCCCGCAGTGCACACAGAGTAATCATCAAATAACTTTGATGTACTACACCGGAGGGGCCATCTCATGACGAGCCCCCCACACACTCACCAACTACATAACTGCCACCGTCACTGACCAACACTAAACACCGCCACCCCCAACTTCTTCCAGACGTCCATTTGTTTTCCTGAAACGATAACAAAAACATTAAAACCTTCACAACAAAAACGTAACCATAGGGAGGGTGGGTGGGAAAAACAGCCTCCTCCTGTGGATTTCTAAACCGACTGCGTCTGCGTTTTATATTGCCGCTCCCCCTGCTTCCTATTGGCCGCCCACTGAAACCCCTCCCTAATACTTTCCCCCTGGTGTGTCACTAGACACCCAGTCATGCCCGGCCCTCTCTTACTCAAGGTCAACATTGTTTGTAATTTTCCTATTTTCAGTACAGAGTGTTTCTCCTCAAATTCACCAAACTGAAGTGGGGGTTATTGTCAAGAGGAGGTCTTTTTATACTTTCTTTAGAGTTAAAACACACCATTACATGCAATGCTCTTGGGGGGCAAGAAGGAGGCTTTTTACCTTTTAAGAAATGCTTACCGTGGAGCTTGACATCAGGAATAAAATTTTGCAAACAAGCAAGTTTTTATTGCAGAAAAGACATACTATGTATCTCCCACAATAAAAGATTCTTACTGTCTGTTGCAACCTACACTGAGCTGTTCAGTCGACAATTTCAGCTTCTGCAGAGCTTCAATGAATGTCCATGCACGTGCAGGAGTTACACCACCCTGGTGCAGGAATCCAAGATGGTTGAAGGTCTTAAAAGAAGACCTGATGAAGATGCCAGCAGTCATTGTGGACGCACATGTACGTTGTATCATAGAGCATTCTTCCCTTTTAAAATCATGAAGCTCTTAGCCCTGATGGAGCTGCTGTTTTCTGGGGTGCCCTGTCCCCAGAGGTCACAACTTTATAATCAGTACAGACACATCCTGGCTTAAAAGGGGATATTTATTACAACAATATATTGTATGCGATACTACAACACCCAGAGAAATAGAAAAACAGCAAATAGCCCCTCAAACAAATGAATTAAACAGTAGCAAATACAGTACCGTTATTCAGATGATAATAAGCAAACAAACCAGAGAGTGACCCCTAAACCCTGTGTAGCACTGACCCCCGAAGGAGCTGCTGGTTTTATTGGGCTTACCGTTACCTTCTTGACCTCGTCTCCGTCTAGGGGTTGCCGTGGTAGATGGCCCAAAGAAATGTAGAAACTGACACGTTATCTTACTTTTTGGGTTATTTTTTCAAAAGATAAAACAGTCTCAGTTATGTAGGGTAGAGGGTTAGGATGAAAGTTCAGGTACTATTGGAACTGCAAAGATAGGAAGTCTCTTATAGAAGAAATCCAGAGAACAACCGTTTCACAGCTGGATTACCACAACCCCCGGATAGACCTCCTCTCACTAGGCCTAGCAGCCAACAGGGTGTTAGGTAAAGTAAAGTCTCTGCCACAGACTTGAATGTAACTGAGGGACTTATGCCCCGTACACACGGAAATTCCGACCACAAAATCCGTCAGATTTTTTCCGACAAATTTTGTCCGACACTGGTGTTGCATACACACGGTCGGACAAAGTTGACGGAAAATCCGATCATTCGGTGACGTTCGTTGCGTACGACGGAACTACGTAGAGGCTAGTAGCCAATAGCTTTGGTCTTCTAATGTGATCTGAGCATGCGTGGCACTTTGTCTGTCGGAATTCGCTACACACGATCGGAAAAAGTCCGATCGGACTTTGTTGTCGGAAAATTTGAGAGCAGGATCTCAAATTTTTTCCGTCGGAAATTCCAACGGAAAAAGTCCGATGGAGCCCACACACGGTCGGATTTTCAGACAACATGGTCCGATAGGACATTTTCCATTGGAAATTCCGACCGTGTGTATGGGGCATTAGACAAATTTAGAGAGCTATCATACGGTACCAGTATCTTGCAGCCGGTCCGGCGATACCGTATGAGTGTAGATCCATTTAGTGTCCTTCAACTGAGCCTCCAGGCTCCTTCAGAGAAACCAGCCTTGTGCACGGCCCTCTCCCGAAGAGTCCTCCCCTGGATGCTTCTCCAGTTGCTGGGCCTCTCCTTAGACGAGACGGCACCGGACCACTTTTGAATCATTGGACACCGATATCCATTCGAGCCTGTCCCTGCAGTTGCTTCGCCTCGGGCTATCCAGCCCCGAGACTCGGAATTGCATGGATCCGCAGCCCAGGCCAAGAGGGCCACGGGGGCTGGTCAGGAGGACCAGGACCAAACAGACAGAAAAATCTTCTGGACCGGAACCCAGAAGCACGTGATTCCAGTACCTTAAATACCACCTTCTAGAATGCACAGCAGGACGACACTCTGGGCTAGCTCCGAGAATGGATGGTACCCAATACGCCCAGCCAAACTGCGTTCTCATACCTGCCGACGGTGACAGCGACACCTACGGCCAAGGAGAACTCAGTGCAATTCCAGCTAGACTGATACTGAGACCATAATTTGGTATAATTAGCCCTAAAACCCAACTGTGGTTTCAGGAATGTTAACTTTGAAAAACACATAGCGCATGCTCGGCAGGAGCCAGCGCTACACCTATATTTAGGAAGGTCTTGCCCAAGGGCAATGCAAAGATAATAGCTTGACAGTCCTTGTCAAACTCTTTCCCTACTGGCCAGTACATACCAGTACAATGCCAATTCCAGCATTGGAGCGCTCAGATAAAGTTCTTTTGAACAGGGTAATAGGCACCTGCACTGCTCATTTTAAAGGCTTATATGCAAGTTTTTGCCAAAAAAAAGTGTTTGGGTCCTGCCCCAGAGGACATGTGTCAATGCAAAAAAAAAGTTTTAAAAACTGCATTTTTTTCAGGAGCAGTGATTTTAAGAATTCTTAAAGTGAAACAACAAAAATGAAATATTCCTTTAAATATCATGCCTGGGGGGTTTCTTTAGTCTACCTGTAAAGTAGCGCATCTTTCCTGTGTTTATAACAGTACCACAGTAAAATTACAATTCTAAAGGAAAAAATGTAATTTAAAACTGCTCACGGCTGTAATGTATTGTCGGGTCCCGGCAATATAGATAAAAATCATTGAAAGAAAACCTGCACTAAAATGCTCTTCAGGTTTGGTATGGATATTAAGGGGAATTGTAAAAAAAATGGCATGCCCCCCCCCCCCCCCAAATCTATACTAGGCCCTTCAGGTCTAGTATGGATTTTAAGGGGAATCCTGCACCAAAACTAAAAAAATGGCATCCATACCAGACCATTATCTGAGCACGCAACCTTGCAGGTCGCAGGAAAAATGGGGGGTGAGAGAGCAGCCTCCCCCCCTCCTGAACCGTACAAGGCCCCATGCCCTCAACATGGGGAGGGCTGGGATCTGGGGGTCGCCTTGTTAAAGGGGGCTTTCAAATTCCGATAAGCCCGCCCCCCCGCAGACCCCACAACCACTGGGCAAGGGTTGTGGGGAAGAGGCCGTTGTCCCCACAGCCACAACTCGAACATCGGGCTCATCCCTTCTTATGTTCTCCATTGGCAGCTCAGAGAAGTCAATGGCAGCAGCATCCTGCACGATAAAGAGGCAGCAACACGAGTCAACATCAGTGGTGTTCTTCCCAACAATCATTCGGCAGCACCAGTCTGCAACAGTGGCATTTCCACATACCAAGAGATGTCCGCTACTCCCTCTTTCGGTACCCTGATATGGTGATAAAACAAAATCTACTTGCAACCTGCTGCACAGCACGTCCTGCACAACATTCTCACCACATCTACCTTGAGTCCGAGAATAGGCCTTCCTTTTCCTCTCCACCTAGACAGACAGTCCCTAGACAAACTGGTCCTAAATTATGTAGTTTACATGCCATTCTGAAACATAGGCTCAGTCTGTCTAGGGACATCCCCCACAAATTTCAGTTCTTCCCAGCAGGCTCTTGTCACCACAGAATGCACAGCTGTTCGCATCCCTTTCCTCTGTGTTCCCTGGGTAGTAGGCGGGGCATAAAATGGGGGCACACAGTCCTGTTCTCTTTCTCCTCTCTCTTCTCTTCCCCACAGCTGTACATGTGCTTGACAGCTAGAAAAACTTCACTGTAAAGAGAGCAGCAAGGGGTTGATTAGTTAGGGCTGCTAAATGTTTTACAGGCTGCTGCTCTGTTACTTCCCACTATCTGCTAGAGGATTCTTGAAGTATAGTGGGGGGGGGGGGCAGAACAGGCAGTCTGAATATTTATTAGACTCCAGCCAATCCCTGGGGAGGTGTACCCAGAAGGTGGATGGAGGGCTCATAAATAGCCTGAGGCCTGAGCAGCAGGGAAAGTGGTCCTGGGTCTAGTCCTGCTGGAGGAGACCTCTGTGCAGGGGCTCTGCCTCTGGGGCAGCTTTCTGGAAGGATCTGTGAGGAAGACACAGAGGTCCCAGCTAGGCTTAGCTGGGGGGCTATCCACAAGCTAAAAACCAAGGATCGAGTTGGGTTTGGAGAAGCTCACTGGAGAGAGCCAGGAGGAAGTTGGTGAGAAAAAGTCCAGCTGTCCTATGGTGGTGTGAGTCTACATCTCCCTCACTAGGAAGAGCCTGGTGGTGGATATCTGCAGGAGACAACTGATGATCCTGTGGCTAAGTAAGTAAGCAACCCTATTGCTGATGAGTTACTGTGACTGTGTGTAGCTCTTAATCTCTGGAAGGAGTACAGGTCACCATCAGCATAGAGATCCTTTGGTTCAGTAGTTGTGTAGTACAGCCAGAAGTGAGGAGTCCTCAAGTTATCCAGTTTCACAGTTTTCGGGGTATCCCATGCTCTCTCCCCATCCCAGTTCATTGTTCTCAATAAAACCCCAAAAAGAAACCCCTAGAAATGCTGTGTGCCTGGCTGTGTGTGCTTTGAGGGGGGGGGGGGCAGGACCAAAGCTTCCAGAGGCTCTTTGGGGGGGTGCGCTACAATTTATTCAGGGAATGGATGACAGAATGAATTCATGGATGAATACGTTTCCTAATATGCAACCACTTTTCTTCCCAAACATTTTGTCTACAAAGCTCAGTTTCTATTTTCTTACCAAGTCGAACGCTTATTGTCTGAGACCCTCCAGCCGCAACAAATTAACTGGTTCAATGGTGAACAAAAGAGCCGTTAATGTAGAGGAAGTGATAATAGCATTAGTATCATAGCGTGCCTCTTGTCCATTTGTCAGGCTAAGCTGGTTTCCATCCAGTGTGCCGCTTCTGAATGAGTGGAGGGAGTAGAATGGATGGCATATTGGAGCAGTAGGGGGACAAATGCCTTAGAGGCAGATTCTCAAATTCACTTTTATTACATAGAAATGGCTTTTCAGCTCTGGGATGCTATTAACACTTTGCAAGGCAAACAATTGTGTTGTTGCTGTTGCAAAGAACATCTAAGAAAAAAGTATTTTTACTCACTTTTTAATTTTTCACCTAGTCTCTATTTCATTTTTTTAAAGATTTTATTGCACATACAGCTTGCCTGGTGGTGTCACAATCAGGGGTCAGGCTCGGAGACCAGTAGCTATAGCAGTAGTCCAGCGACCCACCGTCCAGCAGGATAGGTACACTGGCGGATGATGGCTCACCTGAGGTCTAAGCAGATTGAGATCAAGCAGGAGCAAAGTCAGTAAAAAAGCCAAAGATCAGTAACGAGTACCAAAGATACGGATGGAGGCAGGAGTGCAAAGAGCGAGATATTGGCTGGAGAGAGCACAATAATCTGGCAAAGAGGAAGTGCAGGGACAAGGCTTAAACAGTTTGTGGGAGGAGCTAAGAGTTCAAAGTTCACCAGAAACAAGACATAAGGCAAGGTTGTCTAAGCCAGTGGTCCCCAACCTTTTTGGCAACGGGGACCGGCTGCATGGAAGAAAATTGTGCCAAGGCCCGGTGAGGGGGGGATGTACGCACATGCAGGGGGGCGGGGTAAGCGATCTTTCGTGGGCAATTCATCGGGGGAATAGCTGGTGTTCTGCTGTTGGCGCTTCAATCATCAGAGCAC
Source organism: Lithobates sylvaticus (assembly GCA_028564925.1). Classification (NCBI taxonomy): domain Eukaryota; kingdom Metazoa; phylum Chordata; class Amphibia; order Anura; family Ranidae; genus Lithobates; species Lithobates sylvaticus. The sequence continues at coordinate 212,700,878 of CM053035.1, read as the reverse complement.
CATGGTTGGTATGGTGTCAGAATGATTGAAGTGCATTGTTTCTTATATTACATTTTAATATAAAATTAAATAGTTCAACTCACCATAATGCAGAATCAGTGGGAGCCCTGAGTGTGTCACTTGCCACGTTGCCTGCCACCAGATGCAGCTTGTCCCTTTCCACGTCGTCTGCCACCAGATGAGAAATGCCACTTGCCATGCTGCCTGCCACCAGATGAGGAATGTCACGCTGTCTGCCACCAGATGAGGAATGCCGCTTGCCACGTCACCTGCCAGTGCCACCAGATGAGGAATGCCACTTGCCACGTCACCTGCCTGTGCCACCAGATGGGGAATGGCTCTTGCCACGTCACCTGCCTGTGCTACCAGATGAGGAATGCCACTTGCCATGTCACCTGCCAGTGCCACCAGATGAGGAATGGCACTTGCCATGCTGCCTGCCACCAGATGTGGCCATCCGCCTAGCATCACCACTCTTCTGCCCTCACAGTGTGCGATTGGTCATTCAAGTAAACCTGTCTCAAGAGAAACACAATACAAGGTGTAATGGAATCAACAGCCCAAATGTTCATGAGTCCAAGTGTATTTTATTTAATCACAGAAGTCCAAAGATGACAAGCTAATGGGGAGGTATAAAGTTCCCCTTAACCGGTTCCCAACTGGCTCACGCACAATGGCACCACTGCGCGATACCTTGTATGGGTACGGTGTTACCTCTAAGAGCCGCCAGAGGAGCGTTCGCGTGCCGCCAGAGGCACGCGTACTAGCTGCACGGCAGGGGACCCGATGCATCGCGGGTGGCGGCGATTGCCCCCGGCCACGCGCGATCATGTGCACGAGAGCCAGCACAGGGATTTGTGTGTGTAAACAGGGGAGAGGAGACAAATTGGGGGTTATTTAGTAAATGAAAATCCACTTTGCACTGCAAGTGCACTTGGAAGTAAAGTCGCTGTAGATCCGAGTGGGACATGCAAGGAAAATGAAAAAACTGCATTTTAGCTTGCACATGATTGGATGATAAAAGCAGCAGAGTTTCCACTCATTTCAGATCTACCCCTTATGCCCCGTACACACAGTCGGACATTCCGACCACAAAATCCGTCAGATTTTTTCCGGCGGATTTCGTCCGAAACTTGTGTTGCACACACGCGGTCGGACAAAGTTGTCGGAAAATTTGATCGTTCCGAACAAGGTGACGTACAACGGGACTACGTAGAGGCCAGTAGCTAATAGCTTTAGTCTCCAAATTTCTTCTGAGCATGCGTGGCACTTTGTGCTTCGGAATTCTCTACACACGATCGGAAAAAGTCCGATCGGATTTTGTTGTCGCAAAATTTAAGGTCCTGCTCTCAAATTTTTTCCGACGGAAAAAGTCCGCTAGAGCCCACACACGATCGGATTTTCCGACAACATAATCCGATCGGACTTTTTCCATCGGAATATCTGACCGTGTGTACGGGGCATTAGATTTAGAGCGACTGCACTTCCAAGTGCCCTTTCAGTGCAAAGTGGATTTGCCTTTCGTAAATAACCCCCATTGTTATATGTCTCCTCCCCTAGTTAGTCATATCCCCATACAGTTAGAACACACCTGGGGAACACACATTTAACCCCTTGATCACCCCCTAGTGTTAACCCCTTCCCTGCCAATGACATTTATACAGAAACCAGTGCATATTAATAGCACTGATCGCTGTATAAATGTCAATGGTCCAAAAAAAAGGGGCCAAAAGTGATGTCCTGGCTGCGAGCTCATCGTTTGTTTGATACACTGCATGATTTTATATATTAAATGTGAGTACCTGACCTTTTAATTTATATGTAATAAAAACACCAAAACATTTAAACATACTACACTATAGAGGCTCCTTGTTTCCTCTCTTTATACATACCCGGTTGGATGCATTTGAGCCGTGTTTGGCTATTCACCTAGCCTTGGAGGCTCTGCATATGCTGGAATCCCTCAGGAGGAACGGATAGGAGACCCCCCTCTTACCTTTTGAATGACCACCCACCCCCTCTGTTTTCTCTGAATGCTGCTTACCTTACAGCAGTAAGGTAAGAAGTTACAGTGGCGGTGCGTGCATAGAGGGCGCAGGAGCGCCGCCCCCCCCTCTCCTGCACCGCTCTATCACCAATAGATAGATTGGTGCATTGCATGAATCTATCTATTGTCACCGCTGCCGCCCCCTATTCAGGTATCCGGCCCCTTGTCGGGCGCCGGGCATCTGAATTACAGCGGGGGGGGGGGGGTGTTTCTGGAAGCGCCCTATTAGAGCTGTAAGCTCTAATAGGGGACCTGATTAGAGCGGTGGGCTCTAATAGGCTTCCATAAGTGTAAACAGCGGGCGCACTGCTGTGCGTTCGCTGATTACACAGTATTGTGTTAGATAAGCGAATACATCGCTTCCCTAACACAGACCCGTCTCTCAGCCAATCAGGTTGCCGGGTCTGTTACCTGTCACCTGATTGGCTGAAGTCACAGGCGCTGTGATTGGACGCTAGGCGTTCAATCATAGCAGAAGACAGGAGGAGCGTGGGAGAAGACATCGGAAGATGAGGGGAAGATGAGGGGACACCGCGCGCTGCACACCGAGACAAGGTAAGTGCAGAGGGCAGGCAGGGGGCACAGGGGCAGCACTTGAGGGGCACAGTGGCAGCACTTGAGGGGCACAATGGCAGCACTTGGGGCACAGTGGCAGCACTTGGGGCACAGTGGCAGCACTTGAGGGGCACAATGGCAGCACTTGGGGCACAGTGGCAGCACTTGGGGCACAGTGGCAGCACTTGGGGCACAGTGGCAGCACTTGGGGCACAATGGCAGCACTTGGGGCACAGTGGCAGCGTTTGATGGGCACAGTGAGGCTGTTTGTTTGCGCCCCTCCAAAAATTTTGAGCACCAGCCGCCACTGGTTAGTACACCTACGGGCGTAATTTGCACCAAAGATCCACAGCACTAAAAGTCACAGTGCCACCCTCTGATGTCAGTTAGCACCTTTGGTTTGCACTTTGCACCTTCTCGAGGTTGGAAGATTTACATCACTTCCAGATTGAGATTCATCCGCACTATTTGCACCTTCATATATATGGACTACTGTTGAATAATAACAATTTTTTGTGGACGTTTTAGTATTTATACACTACAGTCACTTTATTTGCTATACTTTATGAACTTTTAAATATTTTATACCGCAGTCACTTTATTTGCATTTATTGCACTTTACTGATCATTACCATAGAGGTCACTGTATTTTTTTTTGTTTGGAGCGCAACACCATTCATTGATTTTTTTATAATGAAGAAATTAGTTTGTTTTAAAAAAAATTGGGGATATTTATTTTAGCAAAAAGTTAAAAATATTGTTTCTTTTTCAAAATTGTCGCCCTTTTTTTGTTTATAGCTCAAAAAATAAAAACCGCAGAGGGGATCAAATACCACCAAAAGAAAGCTCTATTTGTGGGAAGAAAAGGACGCAAATTTTGTTTGGGTACAACTTCGCACGTCCGCGCAATTGTCAGTTAAAGAGACGCAGTGCCGAATTGTAAAAAGTGCTCTGGTCAGGAAGGGGGTAAAGTGTTCCGGGGCTGAAGTGGTTATTAAAGGTTTAAAGCTGAAGTTTAAGCATGGCATGTTTTACATAGTTACATTGTTGCAGCTTGGACCAAGGTAAGTGTGTACTGTATGTGCCACGGCTGTGGGATCTCTATGGAAGCTGTAAATCACTGTAATAGACACCCCTACTACAGTGATTGCTGCTAACCTTTGGGTCCCATGCCAAGAGGCTGTTGCATTCTAAACAAATGAGGTTGCCTAATGTGGCAATATTCAGAACACTTTTCTCAATTACTTTGGTGTTCTCTGATTGGACAAGGGGAAGATTATGACATCATCATCCCACCTCTCTACCTTGTCCAACCTGAGAATGCTTTGCATTTACTAAGAAAATGCTCAGTGTTCTCTGAATGGCGTAAATCTGTGTTCAGTAAGCAGCAGGACTGCCGCTCAGCGCGGGACCTGGAAGATTACTGTAGAATAGACATGTGCACAACAACAAAATTCTTTTATTTTCGTTTCGTTTTTTTCGTTTCCGAAAAAAAATCGTTTTTTTTCGTTTCGTTTTTTTTCGTTTCCGTCGATTCGTAACGATTCGTACATTCGTAAGTCGTCGTTGTTCGGATTCGTAACGATTCGTACATTCGTAAGAGTTATTTTTTCGTTGATTCGTTTTTTCGTTAGTTAAATTTTCGGACGCATTCATATGTATTCGTACATTCATAACATTCGTAGATTCCTAATCGGAGCATAATTCATAATTTTATGTAATGTGTATGCTATTATTACATTTTAATAATTTACGAATCGAAAAAAAAGTTACGAATCGAAAAAAATAAGTTACGAATCGAAAAAAAAAGTTACGAATGTACGAATTTTTTTTTTTCAATAGAGACACGGAAAATTACAAATCGAAAAAAAAAAAAAATAATAAGTTACGAATTGAAAAAAAAAGTTACGAATCGAAAAAAAAAAAGTTACGAATTGAAAAAAAAAGTTACGAATCGAAAAAAAAAAGTTACGAATCGAAAAAAAAAAAATAAGTTACGAATCGAAAAAAAAGTTACGAATGTACGAATTTTTTTGTTCAATCCATTAGAAGCACGTTTAGCAGCACCATTGTAAGGGACACGGAAAATTACCAATTCAACAAAAAAAAAAGTTTACGAATGTACGAATTTTTTTTTTCAATAGAGACACGGAAAATTACAAATAACGAATCCGATTAACGAATCGTTCGAATCCGAAAAACAACGAAAATCCCAAAAAAACGAATTAGAAACAACGAATGTACGAATGAAGAAAATCCGAAAAACGAAAACAGGAACAACGAAAATAATAATGAACGAAAAAATTCGTACATTGGTAATTTTTTTTTTGTTGAATTGGTAATTTTCCGTGTCCCTTACAATGGCGCTGCTTAACGTGCTTCGAATGGATTGAACGAAAAAATTTCGTACATTCGTAACTTTTTTTTTTTTTTCGATTCGTCATTTTTCGTGTCTCTTACAATGGCGCTGCTTAACGTGCTTCAAATGGATTGAACGAAAAAATTCGTACATTCATAACTTTTTTTTTTCGATTCGTCATTTTTCGTGTCTCTTACAATGGCGCTGCTTAACGTGCTTCAAATGGATTGAACGAAAAAATTTCGTACATTCGTAACTTTATTTTTTTTTTTCGATTCATAATTTTCCGTGTCTCTTACAATGGCGCTGCTTAACGTGCTTCAAATGGATTGAACGAAAAAATTCGTACATTCGTAACTTTTTTTTTTCGATTCGTCATTTTCCGTGTCCCTTACAATGGCGCTGATTAACGTGCTTCAAATGGATTGAACGAAAAAATTCGTACATTCGTAACTTTTTTTTTTTTTCGATTCGTCATTTTTCGTGTCTCTTACAATGGCGCTGCTTAACGTGCTTCGAATAGATTGAACGAAAAAATTCGTACATTCGTAACTTTTTTTTTTTTCGATTCGTCATTTTCCGTGTCTCTTACAATGGCGCTGCTTAACGTGCTTCGAATGGATTGAACGAAAAAATTCGTACATTCTTAACTTTTTTTTTTCGATTCGTAATTTTCCGTGTCTCTTAGGCTGCATTCACACCTGAGCGTTTTGTCGCCCTAAGCCTGAAGCTACAAAACGCTCGAGGGGAAAAAATACATTATTCTCTATGGAGATGGTTCACATCTCCACTCCAAAACGCCTGAAGCCGAACGCCTGAAGCTCAAACAAGTTCCGGACCCTTTTTTGTCGCGCGAATCGGGCAGATTTGGGCGTTTGTATCCCCATAGAAACTAATGGAAACGCTCGATTCAAGCGACTAGCGCGACAACGAGCGTTTCTACGGGCGTTTTGTCACTGCAACTGCTCCCAGGAAGCAGTTGAACAAAATCTAAAAACATAGCAACAAATGATGACAGTGATGATCATTTTTCCTATTGGCTATCAAGAAAAACGCCGAAGTTGAAAAACGCCTGACAACGCCATATGCAAATGTGCAAAAATGACCGTATTCGCGCGACAAAACCGCCGGTAAAACCGCTGGTAAAAACGCTTGTTCCGCTACGCTCAGGTGCGAATGCGGCCTTAAAATGTAATAATAGCATACACATTACATAACATTATGAATTATGCTCCGATTACGAATCTACGAATGTTACAAATGTATTGATATAAATAAATACGAATGCGTCCGAATTTCGAATAAACGAAAATTAAACTAACGAAAAAACGAATCAACGAAAAAATAACTTACGAATGTACGAATCGTTACGAATACAAACACCGACGACTTACGAATGTACGAATCGTTACGAATCGACGGAAACGAAAAAAACGAAACGAAAATAAACAAATTTTTTGCGGAAACGAAAAAAACGAAACGAAAATAAACAAATTTTTTTGTTGTGCACATGTCTACGTGAGGACTAGGACCTGGTACTAACATGCAGCAACACCCACCTCCACCATCAGGGGCTCTGGTTAATACTAGTTAGTGCTTAGACCCCACACCTCAAATGAACCCAACGTCACCTCCTGGTCGGTGGGAGCCTCTCTACTGCTATAGCTACTGGCCTCCAAGCCTGACCATTGACAGGTGTGTACTACAGTGATTTCCAGCTTTCAAGGCAATCTGACAGGTATGGCGCATACAGCCCAATATTCATATTGTCATACCTCAAATTAAGCTTCGAACTGTTGGTTTTGTTGAACTTTCATAGACAAATATATCCCGTAGGATCCTGCCATGAAGTCCTTTATTCAGACTCTTGCTTTTGTAGGGTGACAACACTCTGTCCCTGTCCCCCAATTGCTCTCCTATGTTGTCACCATGTCCCATGCACTTGTAATGGAGACCTCATTGCCAACTAGACATGTGCACAATAGAAAAATTTGTTTATTTTCGTTTCGTTTCTTTCATTTCCGTTGATTCGTAACGATTCGTAATTTCGTAAGTCGTCGGTGTTCGTATTCGTAGCGATTCGTATTTTCTTAAGAGTTATTTTTTCGTTGATTCGTTTTTCTGTTAGTTTAATTTTCGTTTATTTGAAATGCGGACGCATTCGTATTTTCGTAGATTTAGTTACATTCGTACTTTCGTAAGATTGATTTATTCGTACTTTCGTAACATTGTTTTCGTAGATTCGTAATCGGAGCATAATTCATAATGTTATGTAATGTGTATGCTATTATTACATTGTAAGAGACACGGAAAATTACGAATCGAAAAAAAAGTTACGAATGTACAAATTTTTTCGTTCAATCCATTCGAAGCACGTTAAGCAGCGCCATTGTAAGAGACACGGAAAATTAAGAATCGGAAAAGAAAGTTACGAATGTACGAATTTTTTCGTTCAATCCATTCGAAGCACGTTAAGCAGCGCCATTGTAAGGGACACGGAAAATTACCAATTCAAAAAAAAAAAAAAAAGTTACGAATGTACAAATTTTTTCGTTCAATCCATTCGAAGCACGTTAAGCAGCGCCATTGTAAGAGACACGGAAAATTACGAATCGAAAAAAAAAAAAAAAGTTCCGAATGTACGAATTTTTTCGTTCAATCCATTCGAAGCACGTTAAGCAGCGCCATTGTAAGAGACACGGAAAATTACGAATCGAAAAAAAAAAAAAAAAAAAAAAGTTACGAATGTACGAATTTTTTCGTTCAATCCATTCGAAGCACGTTAAGCAGCGCCATTGTAAGAGACACGGAAAATTACGAATCGGAAAAAAAAAAAAAAAGTTACGAATGTACGAATTTTTTCGTTCAATCCATTCGAAGCACGTTAAGCAGCGCCATTGTAAGAGACACGGAAAATTACGAATCGGAAAAAAAAAAAAAATAAAAAAAAAAGTTACGAATTTACGAATTTTTTCGTTCAATCCATTCGAAGCACGTTAAGCAGCGCCATTGTAAGAGACACGGAAAATTACGAATCGAAAAAAAAAAAAAGTTACGATTTTTTTCGTTCAATCCATTCGAAGCACGTTAAGCAGCGCCATTGTAAGAGACACGGAAAATTACGAATCGAAAAAAAAAGTTACGAATGTACGAATTTTTTCGTTCAATCCATTCGAAGCACGTTAAGCAGCGCCATTGTAAGAGACACGGAAAATTACGAATCGGAAAAAAAATAAAAAGTTACGAATGTACGAATTTTTTTCGTTCAATCCATTCGAAGCACGTTAAGCGGCGCCATTGTAAGAGACACGGAAAATTACGAATCGAAAAAAAAAAAAAAGTTACGATTTTTTTCGTTCAATCCATTCGAAGCACGTTAAGCAGCGCCATTGTAAGAGACACGGAAAATTACGAATCGAAAAAAAAAAAGTTACGAATGTACGAATTTTTTCGTTCAATCCATTCGAAGCACGTTAAGCAGCGCCATTGTAAGAGACACGGAAAATTACGAATCGAAAAAAAAAAGTTACGAATGTACGAATTTTTTCGTTCAATCCATTCGAAGCACGTTAAGCAGCGCCATTGTAAGAGACACGGAAAATTACGAATCGGAAAAAAAATAAAAAAGTTACGAATGTACGAATTTTTTCGTTCAATCCATTCGAAGCACGTTAAGCGGCGCCATTGTAAGAGACACGGAAAATTACGAATCGAAAAAAAAAAAAAAGTTACGATTTTTTTCGTTCAATCCATTCGAAGCACGTTAAGCAGCGCCATTGTAAGAGACACGGAAAATTACGAATCGAAAAAAAAAAGTTACGAATGTACGAATTTTTTCGTTCAATCCATTCGAAGCACGTTAAGCAGCGCCATTGTAAGAGACACGGAAAATTACGAATCGAAAAAAAAAAAAAAAGTTACGAATTTTTTCGTTCAATCCATTCGAAGCACGTTAAGCAGCGCCATTGAAAGAGACACGGAAAATTACGAATCGAAAAAAAAAAAAAGTTACGAATGTACGAATTTTTTCGTTAAATCCATTCAAAGCACGTTAAGCAGCGCCATTGTAAGAGACACGGAAAATTGCGAATCGAAATAAAAAAAAAAGTTACGAATGTACGAATTTTTTCATTCAATCCATTCGAAGCACGTTAAGCAGCGCCATTGTAAGAGACACGGAAAATTACCAATTCAACAAAAAAAAAAAAGTTACGAATGTACGAATTTTGAATCCATTTTGATCTTCGTTGTTCCTGTTTTTGTTTTTCGGATTTTCTTCTTTCGTAGTTTCGTTGTTTCTAATTTGGTTATTTCGGATTTTCGTTGTTTTTCGGATTCGTTCGATTCGAACATTCGTTAAAAATTTTAGCGAATCGTTCGTTCATTCGTACGATAGCGAATGAACGAATATAACGAATTTTAACGAAAAAAAAAAATAAACGAATTGCACATGTCTATTGCCAACCCCCTTTGCCCATGCATGTCCCATTGATGAAGTGCAACCAATTCAGGACTGCATTTCTAGCTGAAGGAAAGGCTGCAGGAGATCATTAGCGCTGAAAAAAGAAATACAATAAAAGGTGAAAACAGTGTTTTCTTAAAGAAAATGAAGTCAGGGTTTACATCTACTTAACAATAAAAAATAACCACAGATGTCCTTTGGTTTAACTTGAAATCAGTCACCTTAACTGTAATTGGTTGGTAGACGGAGCATCGTTTAACACATTAATAAATAGCCTGGCAATTAAACTCGTATCACCATTGTTCTTCCACCTAATTGTCTTTTGATGGGGTGGAATGGTTCTAGGATGATTTCCATTTAGAATGGCGGCAACCGGGACAATTTATCATGATCCCCACAAAGAAGTGGGCTCCAATTCAAGCTTATTGACGCACTTAATACTGGTCTACAGCAGTTTAAAGCTAATATGATTAATCAACCACTTCAGCCCCGGACCAATTGGCAGCCAAAGGACCAGGCCCCTTTTCGCGATTCGGCACTGCGTCGCTTTAACTGACAATCGCGCGGTCGTGCGACGTGGCTCCCAAAACAAAAATTTTTTTCCCCACAAATAGAACTTTCTTTCGGTGGTATTTGATCGCCCCCTGCGGTTTTTATTTTTTGCGCTATAAACAAAAATAGAGCGACAATTTCGAAAACAATGCAATATTTTTTGCTTTTTGCTATAATAAATATCCCCAAAAAATATCTAAAAAAACATTTTTTTTTCCTCAGTTTAGGCCGATACGCATTCTTCTACATATTTTTGGTTAAAAAAAAAAATCGCAATTAGCGATTATTGATAGGTTTGCGCAAAAGTTAGAGCGTTTACAAAATAGGGGATAGTTTTATAGCATTTTTTATTAATATTTTTTTTTTTTTACTAGTAATGGTGGCAATCAGCGATTTTTTTGTGACTGCGACATTATGGCGGACACATCGGACATTTTTGACACATTTTTGGGACCATTGTCATTTATAAAGCAATCACTGCTATTTAAATGCATTGATTCCTGTATAAATGACAGTTGTAGTGAAAGAGTCAACCACTAGGGGGAGGGGTTATGGGCTGTGACGTGTGTGTGTTTTTTTTTTACATTAGGGGCGGGGCTGATGTCTGACGTCATTGATCGGCTTTCCCGATGACCGGGAACAGCCAATCAATGACAGGCAGTGTAGGAAGCGCGGGGAAAGGTTTGTTTACACAGACCTCTCCCCGTTCTTCAGCTCCGTAAACCGATCGCGGGACACCAGCGGCGATCGGGTCCGCTGGTCCCGCGGCCGGGGTCACGGAGCTCCCGACCAGGTCGCGTGTGCGCCGCACGCGCGACCCACGGGCAGGCAATTAAAGGGCCACGTACAGGTACGTGATTTTGCCTGCCCGTGCCATTTTGCCGCAGTATATCTGCGTTAGGCGGTTGGGAAGCGGTTAAATAGGGATGAGCCGAACACCCCTCGGTTCGCACCACAACCTGGGAACAGACCTAAACTTTGCGTGAATTTTAGAACCCTATTAAAGTCTATGGGACTCGAACGTTCAAAATCAAAAGTGCTAATTTTAAAGGCCAATATGCATGTTATTGTCCTAAAAAGTGTTTGGGGACCTGGGTCCTGCCCCAGGGGACATGTATCAATGTAAAAAAAAACTTTTAAAAACTGATGTTTTTTCAGGAGCAGTGATTTTAATAATGCTTAAAGTGAAACAATAAAAGTGTAATATTCTTTTAAATTTCGTACCTTGGGCGGGGGGGGGGGGGGGGGGGTGTGTGTATAGTATGCCTGTAAAGGGGCGCATGTTTCCCGTGCTTAGAACTGTCCCTGCGCAAAGTGTCATTTCTGCAGGAAAAAAGTCATTTAAAATCACTCGGGGCTATAATGAATTGTCGGCTCCCCGTAATAGAGAGAACAGTCATTGAAAGTCATTGATTAAAAAAAGCGTGGGGTTCCCTCCAAATTCCCTTCAGGTCTAGTATGGATATTAAGGGGATCTCCACGCCAATTTTTTTTAAAAAATGGCATGGAGTTCCCCCAAAAAATCCATACCAGACCCTTTATCCGAGCACGCAACCTGGCAGGCCGCAGGAAAAGAGGGGGGGACGAGAGAGCGCCCCCCCCTCCTGAACCATATCAGGCCACATGCCCTCAACATTGGGAGGACATGGTGCTTTGAGGGGTCATGGACCCCCAAAGCATCTTCCCAATGTTGAGGGCATGTGGCTTGGTACAGATCAGGAGGGGGGGCGCTCTCTCGTCCCCCCTCTTTTTCTGCGGCCTGCCAGGTTGCGTGCTTGGATAAAGGGTCTGGTATGGATTTTCGGGGGGAACTCCACACCATTTTTTTTTTTTTTTTAATTTGGCGTGGAGTTCCCCTTAAAATCCATACCAGACCTGAAGGGTCTGATATGGATATTTGGGGGGAACCCTGCATCATTTTTTTTTTTTTTTTTTGACCCGGGGTTCCCCTTTATATCCATACCAGACATGAAGGGCCTGGTAATTGAATTAGGGGGGAACCCCACGCGTTTTTTTTTTTTTTTTTTATCAATGACTTTCAATGACTGTTCTCTGTATTACGGGAGCCGACAATTCATTAGCCGCAAGTGATTTTAAATGACTTTTTTTCCTGCAGAAATGACACTTTGTGCAGGAACAGTTCTAAGCACAGGAAACATGCGCCCCTTTACAGGCATACTATACACCACCCCCCCCCCCCCCAGGTATGAAATTTAAAGGAATATTACACTTTTATTGTTTCACTTTAAGCATTATTAAAATCACTGCTCCCAAAAAAACTGACGTTTTTAAAACTTTTTTTTTTGTATTGATACATGTCCCCTGGGGCAGGACCCGGGTCCCCAAACACTTTTTATGACAATAACTTGCATATTAGCCTTTAAAATTAGAACTTTAGATTTCTCCCATAGACTTTTACAGGGTGTTCAGCGGCTTTTCGAATTTGCCGCGAACACCCCAAGTATATAACAACTTTTAATATATATATATACTGATTGCTATGTCTGAGATTCATGAAGGAAGGTATTTTATCGCATCGGCTGTACCACCACCGCCTTGGCATCCTGGCCCCTAGCCGCGATCCCACCAGCTCAGGGACAACTTTTGCCACCTTCTTGCCCAATGCAGCCCAATGACCGATAGACCATAATTTCCAGATAGGGAAGGTACCCATACCTAGATAGGCCCAACCCGTTCCACACCATATACTGTATACCTTCCACCATTCCGACCTTCACGAATCAGAGACCCCTCCATCCAACAACCTAAAACAATAAAACATATCAAACAAACCACAGATCCTAACTACAGGGAGGGAGGGAAATAAAAGATTTCTTTGATGTTGCCTCTTCTCCTGTTGACCCCCTACTAACTAACCCCCACCCCCCGGGCTTAACCAATACCCAGGCCGCACCTCCTAGCCCTGCCATTGCCCACCACCTATTACCATAGCTCCCAACTGTCCCTGATTTCGAGGGACTGTCCCTGATTTGGAGCAATGTCCCTCTGTCCCTCATGTGTCCCTCATTTTGGTCTGATCTATATAGATGTATATAAAATGCACTTTTTATCTTTCAAAAAGTGTTTTCCAGCACTAAACCTTTCATCTGATTTCTAAATTTCTGCGTTTGTAAATTCCAAAAGCCAATATAATAAAGAAATAGTAGTGGTCAAATAAGCACTTGTGGGTTTAACCAATCTTGTTTTTTTTGTACAATTCTCCTTTAAGGGGGCGTAGCAAGGGGTGTGTCCTATGCCTGCATACTTTTGCTGATAGGTGTCCCTCATTCCTATCTGGGGAATTTTGGGAATTGTGGGTTTGTGTCCCATCTGGGGTGCCAAATGTAGAATTCGATAATAATTGTAGAAAACGATATACCACTACAGCCTATATATTATCTCATCTATGTATCAATTACTTTGTCTAGTCTCTGTAGATTAGTCAGTCTGTTAAAACTATGAGCGCATGCTACTGTTAGTATCACAATAATACATTTAGTTATGAAACCAAACACACGGCTTAAGAATAATCAAATCTTATTTATTTCCCAAGGAAATAAGAAAGCTAACGTGTATTAAAAGGGGGTTACAAAATTACATAACAAACAGCAATGCTACAATACAATGATATACTATACAGTTAAAATACAATATAATGGTCTACTTAACACATGTCCTCGTGACTGGCCTCTCGATGGAGAAAGAGAATCAGTTGTGTGTGCAATTCCCTTTTTGTCAAACACACCTCAAGCACAGCACCTCCCATTGCCCGCCTATCCTCTTCCTTGTATACGCCTTCATCTATTCTGATCGTCCTGCCACAAGTGGTCTCTGGGGGGCAGTATCTGTCCAGAATTGCACTTAATCCGACTGTTGTCTAATCTTGGAATTTTGATCTCTGGTAGCCTACCCCTTACTTAAATTGGCCTTTTGTTTAGCACAGACAGATCGGAGCCGCCAGTCATCACGTAGAATAGCCCTGGCCTAATGACAATAGGAGGTATGACTGGCTACATTCCACAGGGGGGGGGGGGTGCATCATGTTCTCTGGGAAACTGTCCATGTGTGGATGTATGGATCCCAGTATATTGAATCCAACATACCCCCACCTTTTGACCTGCCCCTTTCTTAGGAACAGACTCGTGCAACCTCCACAGCGACCCCCAGTCATGTAGGCCCTGCACCCAGGTTCCCTTTTGTTTCCGGGCCTGTTCTTTTCTGAACAAAGGGTGAATATTTTACTTTTTCACTTTAAGGAGGGCAGTTTCACGGTTTTTATTCATTTAGAAGCAGGTGCCTTTATTTATAATCAAATATTTATTTGCTTCAGTAAATTAGGGTCACCTGCCCCTCTCCTTGTCTCCTCGTCCCAAAATTTCCCCAGCACACTTACCAACGAGCCAACCCATAAGCAAATTACACTGCTTGACAATTCGAGTTGAAAACAGGTGTTACTTGCACAACATTTGCAAATCTATGCGGATGGCACCCTGCCTCATCAAGGATCCCTCTGTGTAGAGTGATCCCCAACGCTAGTGTAGCGGTACCCCGTAGGGGCTGCTGGTTGTTGTGGTCCGTCTGTCACCCTGCCCAGCCAGGCACACGATCCTCAAGCATTCAGAAGACATGGAACCAGTCCAAGCACTTTGTTTTTTTTTTTTATATTTTATTGGGGGAATTAAGTTGGATAGGGTAAGCGTAATTATGAGAGGCCCAGATGATTGAAAGCAAACAATGTAGGGACTAAGAACCGTATACTTATCCAGTATATACAACCTCCTCTCGCCCTCCAGCACAAAACTTGCTTGCAGATCATGACTCTCAGGACCAGCTAGAACTGAACTGCAGGCCTGACACTGGTTCAGCCAGGCCCAAAGCAGATGCCCTTTACAGGCAGGGACCCCAGGCCCTTCTGGTGTAGCAAAAAAGAAGATAGTCCCAATGCTAGCTGTCCTACATGACTACTAATCCCAGCTCCACATCTTTGGGCCCTCCCAACCCTCCTGGCTGCAGCTGCCTTTTTCTACTGCCTGTGCCACCACAGTCCTCTCTACTGGCTCTGTACACATCCCAGACTGCACTCTCCCAGTCCTCACAGGTGTGCCTCCCCAGTCCTCCTGACTGTGCGTCACTCATCAACCCTCCTGGCTGCGACCTGTTGTTCCTCCCTGGAGACTTGCCTGGCAGTGCTCTCCTGCTGTCCTCTCCTTGCTCCTGTGCCACCTGTCTTCCTTGTGTTGTCAGAAGGTTCTGTCCCCACCCGAGCCCAAGGTCACCCCACCCCAGACTGGGCAGCTCCCTCCAGGCCATGACAGCCTAGCACTCCATCTCCAGCTTCCACCCCTCAGCTGGGCTGACCCTGAGTATTTAAGGAGGCCAATCCAGGTTGGGGATTGGTCAGGGCTCCTCAGAGTACTCCAGGCAGCTCCACCACTCCTATTCTCATTCCTTTCCAGAAGATTCCAGCATGTTCTGGAAAAAAGTGTGAGGTCTCAGTAATGCTGCCTGTGAGTCACCCAGCTCTGCCTGAGTCAGTCCCATCCCAGATCAAACAAACAGGCTTGGCTGCCAGCCAAACCTGGAATGTACCTATACTACAGAAAACCGATATACTGTAGCAGCCTAACAACACTAGAGGGTTCTACACTAGTCTGTCAGAACCTTCATTTTGGAGTATATACGGCAATGTATAAATCAAGGGCAGGTATGCCCAAGGAGGCTCCAGAAGCCACTTGATTGGCTATAGGTGGGTCTCCCAGGAGCTTGGTCCCTTAGGGGAAAAAGTAATAACGTGAGAGTTCATAAGGTCTTTGAGCTGGTTGGGGTGCGCCTGAGGACATGGGAGATTCTAGTTATGTGCCTTTAACCCCCTTCCTGTCCAGGCCAATTTTCAACTTTCAGCGCTGTCACTCTTTGAATGACAATTTTGCGGTCATACACCACTGTACACATATGACATTTTTATCATTTTGTTCCCACAAATAGAGCTTTCTTTTGGTGGCAGCACAGTGGTGTAGTGGTTAGCACTTTCACCTAGCAGCAATAGGGTCGCTGGTTCAAATCCCAACCATGACACCTTCTGCCTGGAGTTTGCATGTTCTCCCTGTGCCTGCGTGGGTTTCCTCCGGGTACTCCAGTTTCCTCACACACTCCAAAGACATGCTGGTAGGTTAATTAGATCCTCTCGATAAAATTGGCCAAATATGTGTATGTGTTTGTAAGCGTGTCAGGACCCCACAGGGCAAGGACCGCACTATACCACAGATGGACACCAGTGGCATTCAGTTGATCACCTCTGGGGTTTTTATTTTTTGCTAAACAAATAAAAAAATACAGAAAAAAATAAAAAAAGTTTTTCTTTGTTTCTGTTATAAACATTTTGTAAATAAGTTTCTCCTTTACTGATAGGCATTGATTAAGTCTGCACTGACGAGCACTAATAAGGCAGCACAGATGGGCACTGATGAGGTGGCACTGATGAGGTGGCACTGATGATGGGCACTAAAATGCAGCACTGATGGGCACTGATAGTTGGCACTGGTATGCAGCACTGATGGGCATTGATAGGCGGCACTGATAGGCACTCATAGGTGGCACTGATGGGCACTGATAGGCAACACTTATGGGCACTGAAAGGCTGCACTGATAGACATCACTAATGAGGAGGCACTGGCAGGCATTTATGATGGGCACTGATTGGCATCATTTATGGACACTGATTGGCATCCCTGTTGGTCATGGGTGGGCATACCTGGTGGCCATGGGTGGGCATCATTGGTGGGCATACCTGGTGGTCCTGGGTGGGCATTCTTGGGGGGGGGCTGCACTGATAAACAATCAGTACAGACCCCCCCCTGTCAGGAGAGCAGCCGATCAGCTCTCCTCTACTCGCGTCTGTCAGACGCCATAGAGGAAAAGCCGATACACTGCTTTTCCTGTTTACACCGTGATCAGCTGTGATTGGACACAGCTGATCACGTGGTAAAGAGCCTCCTAGATCAGAGTTGCGGTGTGTGTCAGCCCCCGTTGGCGTGCGCTGGCTTGTTATCCTGCCGGACATCTTATGACGCCCAGTCAGGATAATTGAACCACTTCCTGGCCCTCATTCTGCTCTAGGCCAGGCGGGAAGTGGTTAAGGACCCCTGAAGACCCCCTTCTGGTCAAAATTGTTTATTGTTACCTTAATGAGATCCTATATATTCCATTTTGTAAATAAAATGTCCGTTGCCGTTTAAGCCCAAGTCACGCAGTCCCTGTTATTATTTTAAGGGTCGCTAGAAAGACCGAGGTTGAGAAATCTTTTAGTCGCGACTTGTTGCCCGGTAACTAGTCTAGGTTCTTCTATCACAGCCTTCTCCCACAGGTGTGTTGCTTTCTGACAGTCCCATTAAACCCACATCATCAAGATATACACAGCTAATCTAGCAATTTGCAATATTAATTTAAAGCACCTATCACAATTTATGATGGCTGTAAAAATCTCGTCGGGTGAAATATACGAGCGGCGGCTATTGTGCCCAGATGAAATAATTCACGGCTTTGAGCTTTTCTTCATGCTATAAAGGTCAGGCAGCTTTTTATTTTTTTCTATTTTTTTTTGGCAGTTTTCATGTACTTCTTAAACATCAGTCTTCATATCGGAGCCGAGACGCTCCGTGTGACTTTCTGGTGACCTTCGCCGCACAATCGAGCACATCTTACAGGGCATTTTAACATAAAGCCTTAATATACGATACTTATCTGGCATTATCCTCTTTAAACCTTTTGGAAATTGCAGTGTGCTCGCTATCATTATGTGTTGTTCACAAAAAATAAAAATGCATAAAGTGATTTCACAGATAGATGGTCAGGGCTTGATGTCTTTGCTAATGTTAGGCTTGTTAGGTTTTGAAGAGGCTTGCCATTACAAAATGCATCCCCCCCCCCCCCCCCCACCACCTCCACCTTAGGATAGCTTGGTGAATTACTAATAGGATAATCTGGTATTTATTTGGCAGAATGGCCCAGACATTGAAGTAACTTAGGACCACGTGACCTTTAAAGCCCAGATCCATTTAAATAAATTAAATGTCACCCAGTTTAGGGTAATGTTGACTTTATCAACTTCCCATCCGATGTACATATATAAACACCCTGATGGGAAGTGGTTGTAGCGTTACCCAGTGTTGGTCATCTTACTTTAAAAAAGTAATTTAGTTAAGTTACAAATTACTTCTCCCAAAAAGTAATTGCGTTAGTAACTCAGTTACTACATTGGAAAAGTAATTAGTTACGCAGCAAAGTAACTGACTTTTTTTTTTAATATTCTATACGTGTAACTAAGGGGCGGGTCTAGTATTACTGTAACCAAGGGGCGCATTTATTATTATTGTTATATATCATGTAACCACAAGGGGCTGCTCTATTATTACTCTAACCAAGGGGCAGATCTGGTATAGCGTGTAAGGGGCGGGTCTATTATTATTATATCGTGTAAGGGGCGGGTCTATTATTATTATATCGTGTAAGGGGCAGGTCTATTATTATTATATCGTGTAAGGGGCGGGTCTATTATTATTATATCGTGTAAGGGGCGGGTCTATTATTATTATATCGTGTAAGGGGCGGGTCTATTATTATTATATCGTGTAAGGGGCGGGTCTATTATTATTATATCGTGTAAGGGGCGGGTCTATTATTATTATATCGTGTAAGGGGCGGGTCTATTATTATTATATCGTGTAAGGGGCGGGTCTATTATTATTATATCGTGTAAGGGGCGGGTCTATTATTATTATATCGTGTAAGGGGCGGATGGCTACAGAAGAGGGCGAATGTTAAATTAATGGGCAGAGCTCGATATATAACATTAATAATAAATGCGCCCCTTGGTTACAGTAATACTAGACCCGCCCCTTAGTTACACGATAGACGCCCCTTGCAGAGTAGCAAGAGCATCGGGAGCGTGCGGCATCGCCTCGTACAATTACATGTTAACTGCGCCTGCGCGGTGTAGAGTTCACTCAGAGCTGTTTAGGTTCGGCAATTTTCGGAAGCTCCGTAGTCCTTCGTACTGCGCAAGCCCTGCGCCTGCGCAGTACAGGGGGTCCTTATCCGGCGGGGGAACTTTTTCGTCAGGACACCGGAATTACACTACTGCCATCTAGTGGCGGTAGATGTAATTGGGGTAACTAAGCCAAATTAATGGGAACTGCGTTACCATGAGGGGAAAAGTAATCAGTTAGATTACTCGTTACCCTCTAAAGTAACTGCGTTAGGTAACTCAGTTTATTTTAACTCAGTTACTTACATCACTGGCGTTACCCCACCAAAACTCACCAATGATGACCTACTAACTGCTAAAACCAATGGGCACTACTCCATACTCATACTCTAATGCCGCATACACACGATCGGACTATCAGGCGGACTTGGTCCAACGGACTAGAGTCCGCCGGACAATCCGCCAGTGTGTGGGCTCCGGCGGGCTTTTTCTTTCCAAAAGTCCGGCGGACTTTAGCCCCATACACACAGTCGGATTTTCCAATGGATTCTGTCCTATCAGACAATGTTGTCGGAAATTCCGACCGTGTGTAGGCACCATCGGACAGTTTCCATCGGATTGTCCGACGGACAAAGTCCTATCTCCTGCTGGATAGATTTTTTGACAACAAAGTCTGATCACACCAAATCCGATCCGATCGTGTGTAGCGACTTCTGACGGACAAAGTGCTACGCATGCTCAGATCACATTACAAGACCAAAGCTATTGGCTACTAGCCTCTACGTAGTCCCGTCATACGCAACGAACGTCACCCCGTTCAGAATGATCGGATTTTCCGACAACTTTGTCCGACCGTGTGTACGCAAAACCAACATCGGACAAAGTACGACGGACATGATCTGACGGACCTGGTCCTCGGATAATCCGAGCGTGTGTATGGGGCTTTAGAAAGAAGTTTTGACTCAAAATTATCCATCTGACTCAGCAGTCTGTCTGTGTGCTAGTCTGCGGGACTTTTGAAATGAACGGACTTGCCCACACACGGAGTAAAGTCCGTTCATTTTGAACGTGACTCCAGGTAGACGGGACTAACATGCTCTGATAAGGGTCTGATATGGATTTGGGGGGGACCCCCACGCCGTAGGGATTCCCCTTCAACTCCATACCAGGTGACGGGGCTAGCGAGGTGTCAATCTCGCCGATGGCATTGACTTCCTTCGCTAGTCCCGTCTACCTGGAGTCACGTTCTAAATGAACGGACTTTACTCCGTGTGTGGGCAAGTCCGTTCATTTCAAAAGTCCCGCGGACCTCCGCCAAAACTCAGCCGGATCTATTCCACCGGAAAAGTCCAGGCGTGTGTCGGCAAGTCCGCACGTTCGGAAAGTCCGGCGGGACTCCACTTGAAAGTCCGGCGGATTGTCCTCCGGATTAAGTCCCCCATATAGTCCGGCCGTATAGTCTGATCGTGTGTACGCGGCATTAGACCTCTCTGCTGCCTTTGACACAGTTGACCACCTGCTCCCCCTCAGCAAATTACACCCCCTTGGCCTCCGTGATTCTGCTTTATCCTGGTTCTCCTCCTACCTACCTCAGCGCACTTTCAGTGTCACTTACAACTCCATCTCCTCTACTCCCCTTCCTCTTTCTGTTGGGGTACCCCAAGGCTCCGTCCTTGGGCCCCTCCTATTCTCGCTCTATACCTCTTCCCCGTGCCAGTTGATAACCTCCCATGGTTTCCAATACCACCCAGATCTATCTCTCCACTCCTCAACTCACCCCCTCCATCTCCTCAACTCACCCCCTCCATCTCTTCACGGATCTCAAACTTACTGAATGACATATCGGTATGGATGTCACACCACTTCCTCAAACTCAATGTTTCTAAGCTTGTAATATTTCCTCCTTCACGCCCCCCCCCCCCCCTGTGACTTCACCATTATTATCAACAGCACAACCATTGGTCCCTCCACACATGCCAGGGTGCTGGGTGTGATCCTTGACTCTGACCTCTCCTTCAGCCCCCATATCCAATCACTGGCTAAATCCTGCCGCCTTCACCTCCGCAACATCTCCAGAATTCCACCCTTCCTGACTAATGACACCACAAAGCAACTCATTCACTCCTTGATTATTTCCCGCCTTGACTACTGCAACTCTCCCCCCTAATGGCCGACCCTTACACAGCCTCCTCCCCCTTCAGTCTATTATGAATGCTGCTCCTAGACTAATACACCTCACTAACCGATCCGTGACTGCCGCGCCTCTCTGCCAATCCCTTCACTGGCTTCCCCTCCCCCCACCATATAAAATTCAAAATACTAACTACAACATACAAAGCCATCCACAACATCGCCCTCATCTACATCACCAACCTCATCTGCAGATATCACCCAAATTGTCTCCCCCGCTCCTCCCAGGACCTCCTGCTCTCTAGTTACCTCCTCCCATGCTCGCCTTCAGGACTTCTCCAGAGCCTCTCCCATCCTCTGGAACTCCCTGCCCCGGTATGTCCAATCAGCCCCTACCCTGTCCACTTTTAGGAGATCCCTGAAAACTAATTTATTCATGGAAGCCTATCCCACACCCACCTAACAACAACTGTCCCCGAGCCACCCCCATCAAATCATTCCCCACATCTATTACCTTTTGTACCACCACCCCCTCCCTGTAGAATGTAAGCTCTACGAGCCGGGCCCTCCTGTACCTTTTGTATTGTACTGTAATTGTGTTGTCCCCCCTCTACATTGTAAAGCGCTGCGTAAACTGTTGGCGCTATATAAATCGTGAATAATAATAATAATACCCCCGTAGGAGCCGCTGATTGGGATGGGTCCTCCTGTTCTTGGCTTTGAACTCCGCGGATGTCCCGAACCACTCTGACTCTGGTTGGGCGTAGGCCTGTATAGGACCACAAAACCTGCTGGGGCAGTGCCTGGCACCCAGCAAGGGTATGCTACCAGAGGGACAAACCAAACTACTGCCTTGTAAGGCGCTAGACTGACTCCAACACCGACAACGGATTTTGTTGTCGGAAAATTTGAGAACCAGATCTCAAATTTTGTGCGACGGAAATCTCCGATGGAAACTGTCCGATGGAGCCTACACGCGGTCGGAATTTCCGACAACAAGCTCCGATCGCACATTTGCCGTCGGAAAGTCCGACCGTGTGTACGTGACATTAGCCTAATTTGCCAAGATTTGCATTTACATAGTTACATAGTTGGTGAGGTTGAAAAAAAGACCATCAAGTCCAACCTATGTGTGTGATTATATGTCAGTATTACATTGTATATCCCTGTATGTTGCTGTCGTTCAGGTGCTTATCTAATAGTTTCTGAGACCACGGCCTGTGGAAGGGAATTCCACATGCCGCTCTTGCAGTAAAGAACCCTCTACGTAGTTTAAAGTTAAACCTCTTTTCTTCTAATTTTAATGTGAGTGAGTTTAATGAGTGACCACGTGTCTTGTTAAGCTCCCTTCTGCGAAAAAGTTTCCCCCCTATTGTGGGGTCACCAGTACAGTATTTGTATAATGAAATCATATCCCCTCTCAGGCGTCTCTTCTCCAGAGAGAATAAGTTCAGAGCTCACAACCTTTCCTCATAACTAATATCCTCCAGACCCTTTATTAGCTTTGTTGCCCTTCTTTGTACTCGCTCCATGTCCAGTACATCCTTCCTGAGGACTGGTGCCCAGAACTGGACAGCATACTCCAGGTGCGGCCGGACCAGAGTCTTGTAGAGTGGGAGAATTATCGTTTTATCTCTGGAGTTGATCCCCTTTTTAATGCCGATATTCTGTTTGCTTTGTTAGCAGC
Organism: Lithobates sylvaticus; assembly: GCA_028564925.1. Classification (NCBI taxonomy): domain Eukaryota; kingdom Metazoa; phylum Chordata; class Amphibia; order Anura; family Ranidae; genus Lithobates; species Lithobates sylvaticus. The sequence continues at coordinate 212,678,103 of CM053035.1, read as the reverse complement.
AGCTTGGCATTGCTGAGCCTATCATCTACTAGGACCCCCAGGTCCTTCTCCATCCTAGATCCCCCCAGAGGTTCTCCCCCCAGTCTATAGATTGCATTCAGATTTTTGCCACCCAAATACATTATTTTACATTTTTCTACATTGAACCTCATTTGCCATGTAGTTGCCCACCCCATTCATTTCTTTAGATCTTCTTGCACAGGTTTCCACATCCTGCGGAGAAGTTATTGCCCTGCTTAGATTAGCATCGTCCGCAAATACAGAGATTGAACTGTTTCCCCCATCCCCATCCTCCAGATCATCTATGAACAAATTAAATAGGATTGGTCCCAGCACAGAACCCTGGGGGACCGCAGCCATTTCTTTAGATGACACTGAGTTGCAGGCTTAAAGAGGAGGGCCCACAACATTTTTTTTTTTAAAAGTCAGCAGCTACAAATACCGCAGCTGCTGACTTTTAATAATCGGACACTTACCTGTCCCGGGGTCCAGCGATGCGGGGGAACGAGACCCCCCCTCGTTCCCCACTCCCCTTGCGGCACCGGCATTCTTAATGTGGGCTGTGGCTTCACAGCCAGGCACCCACTGCGCATGCGCAAGCGGCGCCGTGCGCCGTGATTCGACGCTCACTCATCTGGGACACGTGACAGGTCCCAGATGACTGTGCGGCGCCTAGGGGAAGTGATGTTATTGCCCGGGCAATGAAGGTGGCAGACTACGAGGGACCCCCTAGCAACAGGCATTTAGAGGTGAGTAAAAAAAAAAAAAATGTCCAATTTTTTTTTCTTTTTTATATGATTTTTAAGCCAATTTTTTTTTTTTGGGTGGCAACACCACTTTAAGTTTACTAAAAGTTTCCAATGTGAGTGCGGAGACGCTGTAGCCAGAGCACCGCTTCCCAACCACAAGAAGCAGAATATGCGGTTGAGCATTGGCATTGTTTTTTTGTTTTTGTTTTTTATTGGTGCTTATTGGTTGCTCAGCAAAACAAACACAAGAGTTCCTTCCAGACACCTTGATAAATCTGGCTTCTTCCTTTCCCTAAGTCTATTTTTTTACTCTAAGGCTACTTTCACACTGGAGCGGTGGGGGCGCTGGCGGTAAAGCGGCGCTATATTTAGCGCCGCTTTACCGGCGTTTTAGCGGCGCATTTCGGCCGCTAGCGGGGTGGTTTTATTTATTGGCCGAAAAAGGGTCAATACCGCCCGCAAACCGCCCCTGCAGCGCCGTTTTGCGGGCGGGTTCGGCGCGCTGCCCCATTGTTTTCAATGGGACCGGGCGCTATAGGAGCTGTAAATATACCGCTCCTATAGCGAGCCAAAGATGCGGCTTGCAAGACATTTTCCAGCGTCCTGCAAGCGCACCGCTTCAGTGTGAAAGCCCTCGGGGCTTTCACACTGAAGACACAGCAACAGCTGTTTCGGGTCGGTTTGCAGGCGCTATTTTTAGCGCAATAGCGCCTGCAAACCGCCCCAGTGTGAAAGGGGCCTTAAGCACCAGACATGGTGTTGATAGCAGTAACTGTTTTTAAGCTTTTGAAGGGTCCACCGTGTAATGAAATGTTATCTGTCAGATCCCCAACATAAAGGACTTACTTAAGGTTGTCCGGCTCTAGAACGATATATAGCGCCCGGTAATAGTCCAGTCACGGCCCACTAAGCTCCACTTTTCCCAGTCACTTTTCTGCCTTGTGCATCTCAACCGAGTTGCTGGTTTTGTGGAATGGCAGGTCATCATAGTCTTTGAAAGGCTGGTGTCTCAAATTTAATTAATGCTTTCCATTTCCTTCATGCCTTTCTGTTTTCCTTGTTGACAGCCCCCAGAAAGCCTGACAGTTTGTCGGTGTAAAACAGATGTTACAATATTGTTGCGTTGGCAGTTTCTATTTCATATGCCTTTGGACGGGATGTGACTGGGAGGGGAAAAAAAAGGAACATTTCTTTGATTTTATGTTTGTTTCAAGAGGAACTTTTAATGTAGAGATAGGATTTTATTCAAAGTGTAGCTCTGGTATGGTGCACCCCACACGAACATGGACATTTTATATGGGCTTAACCACTTCAGCCCCGGACCAATTGGCAGCCAAAGGACCAGGCCCTTTTTGCGATTCGGCACTGCGTCGCTTTAACTGACAATTGCGCGGTCGTGCTTTTTGCTATAATAAATATCCCCAAAAAATATATAAAAATTTTTTTTTTCCCTCAGTTTAGGACGTATTCTTCTACATATTTTTGGTAAAAAAAATCCCAATTAGCGATTATTGATTGGTTTGCGCAAAAGTTATAGCGTTTACAAAATAGGGGATAGTTTTATAGCATTTTTATTAATATTTTTTTTTTTACTAGTAATGGCGGCGATCATCGATTTTTATTGTGACTGCGACATTATGGCGGACACATCGGACATTTTTGACACATTTTTGGGACCATTGTCATTTATACAGCAATCAGTGCTATTTAAAATGCATTGTTTCCTGTATAAATGACAGTTGTAGTGAAGGGGTTAACCACTAGGGGGCGGGGAGGGGTTATGGTCTGTGACGTGTGTGTTTTTTTTTACATTAGGGGGCGGGGCTGACATCTGACGTCATTGATCGGCTTTCCCGATGACAGGGAACAGCCAATCAATGACAGGCAGAGTAGGAAGCGCGGGGAGAGGTTTGTTTACACAGACCTCTCCCCGTTCTTCAGCTCCGTGACCCGATCGCGGGACACCAGCGATCGGGTCCGCTGGTCCCGCGGCCGTGGTCACGGAGCTCCCGACCGGGAGACAGGCAGGCAAATGCACGACCACGTACAGGTACGTGCTTTTGCCTGCCCGTGCCATTCTGCTGACGTATATATGCAGTGGGCGGTCGGGAAGCGGTTAAAGTGATACTAAACACACGCTATATCATTTCCATTCCCTCTTCTATTTCTGTATACTGATGGCCATCATCTGTAATCATTTTTAGACATGTGCAATTCGTTTAGTTTTTTTTTTTTCTTTTTTTGTTTTTTTTTTTCCGTTATATTCATTCGTTATCGTCCGAATGAACGAACGATTCACAAAATTTTTTTGCGAATAACGAATCGTTCGAATCGAACGAATACGAAAAACAACGAAAATCTGAAATAACCAAATTAGAAACAACGAAACTACGAAAGAAGGAAATCCGAAAAACGAAAACAGGAACAACGAAAATCAAAATGAACGAAAAAATTCGTACATTTGTAACTTTTTTTTTTTTGTTGTTGAATTGGTAATTTTCCGTGTATCTTACAATGGCGCTGCTTAACCACTTCAGCCCCGGACCAATTGGCAGCCAAAGGACCAGGCCCCTTTTTGCGATTCGGCACTGCGTCGCTTTAACTGACAATTGCGCGGTCGTGCGACGTGGCTCCAAAACAAAATTGGCGTCCTTTTTTTCCCATAAATATAGCTTTCTTTTGGTGGCATTTGATCGCCCCTGCGGTTTTTATTTTTTGCGCTATAAACAAAAATAGAGCGACATTTTGAAAAAAAATGCAATATTTTTTACTTTTTGCTATAATAAATATCCCCCAAAAAATATATAAAAAAAATTTTTTTTCCTCAGTTTCGGCCGATACGTATTCTTCTACATATTTTTGGTAAAAAAAAAATCGCAATTAGCGATTATTGATTGGTTTGCGCAAAAGTTATAGCGTTTACAAAATAGGGGATAGTTTTATAGCATTTTTATTAATATTTTTTTTTTTACTAGTAATGGCGGCGATCAGCGATTTTTATTGTGACTGCGACATTATGGCGGACACATAGGACATTTATGACACATTTTTGGGACCATTGTCATTTATACAGCAATCAATGCTATTTAAATGCATTGTTTCGTGTATAAATGACAGTTGTAGTGAAGGGGTTAACCACTAGGGGGAGGGGAGGGGTTATGGGCTGTGACGTATGTGTGTTTTTTTTTACATTAGGGGGCGGGGCTGACGTCTGACGTCATTGATCGGCTTTCCCGATGACCGGGAACCGCCAATCAATGACAGGCAGAGTAGGAAGCGCGGGGAGAGATTTGTTTACACAGACCTCTCCCCGTTCTTCAGCTCCGTAACCCGATCGCGGGACACCAGCGGCGATCGGGTCCGCTGGTCCCGCGGCCGGGGTCACGGAGCTCCCGACCGGGTCGCGAGCGCGCCGCTGGCGGCGCGCGCGCGACCCACAGGCAGGCAAATGCACGACCACGTACAGGTACGTGGTTTTGCCTGCCCGTGCCATTCTGCTGACGTATATATGCAGTGGGCGGTCGGGAATCGGTTAAAGTGATAATAAACACACGCTATATCATTTCCATTCCCTCTTCTATTTCTGTATACTGATGGCCATCATCTGTAATCATTTTTAGACATGTGCAATTCGTTTAGTTTTTTTTCTTTTTTCGTTTTTTTTCGTTATATTCATGAATTCGTTATCGTCCGAATGAACGAACGATTCACAAAATTTTTTAGCAAATAACGAATCGTTCGAATCGAACGAATACGAAAAAAAACGAAAATCCGAAATAACCAAATTAGAAACAACGAAACTACGAAAGAAGAAAATCCGAAAAACGAAAACAGGAACAACGAAAATCAAAATGAACGAAAAAATTCGTACGTTCGTAACTTTTTTTTTTGTTGTTGAATTGGTAATTTTCCGTGTCCCTTACAATGGCGCTGCTTTAACGTGCCTCGAATGGATTGAACGAAAAAATTCGTACATTCGTAACTTTTTTTTTTTTTTGATTCGTAATTTTCCGTGTCCCTTACAATGGCGCTGCTTAACGTGCTTCGAATGGATTGAACGAAAAAAATTCGTACATTCGTAACTTTTTTTTTTTTTTGTTCATTCGTAATTTTCCGTGTCCTTACAATGGCGCTGCTTAACGTGCTTCGAATGGATTGAACGAAAAAATTTGTACATTCATAACTTTTTTTTGATTCGTAATTTTCCGTGTCTCTGGAAAACAACGAAAATCCGAAATAACCAAATTAGAAACAACGAAACTACGAAAGAAGAAAATCCGAAAAAAGAAAACAGGAACAACGAAAATCAAAATGAACGAAAAAATTCGTACTTCGTAACTTTTTTTTTGGTTTTGAATTGGTAATTTTCCGTGTCTCGTACAATGGCGCTGCTTAACGTGCTTCGAATGGATTGAATGAAAAAATTCGTACATTTGTAACTTATTTTTTTTTTTCGATTCGTAATTTTCCGTGTCTCTTACAATGGCGCTGCTAAACGTGCTTCGAATGGATTGAACTAAAAAATTCGTACATTCGTAACTTTTTTTTTCGATTCGTAATTTTCCGTGTCTCTTACAATGTAATAATAGCATACACATTACATAACATTATGAATTATGCTCCGATTACGAATCTACAAAAACAATGTTACAAAAGTACGAATAAATCAATCTACGAAAGTACGAATGTAACTAAATCTCCGAAAATACGAATGCGTCCGAATTTCGAATAAACGAAAATTAAACTAACAGAAAAACGAATCAACGAAAAAATAACTCTCACGAAAATACGAATCGTTACGAATACGAACACCGACGACTTACGAATTTACGAATCGTTACGAAAACGGAAACGAAAAAAACGAAACGAAAATAAACAAATTTTTCTGTTGTGCGCATGTCTAATCATTTTAATTAAAAAATCATCTATGTACCTTTTTCCTAATGGATATCCGGCTGTCACATGACCCGACTCTCTCCCAGCCTGTCTGCAGGGAAACATAAGCAGGAGGAGCTTCTAGTCCCTTGCTGCTGGTCACATGTTCAAAAAAAAAAAATCAGCCTTTGGAATATGGAGTAAAAATAAATAATTTATATCAATAAACTGTTTTAAATTGTCATACAAATATATATTTGAAGTGAAATATTTATTATTTTGTGGCAATAACATGGTGTGGGCGGATTTCTGTCAGTCACGGGCTGTGCCACACCCCCTCCAACCTGTGTCTTAGAATAAGAGGGAGGAGAAGCCTCCATTAATCTACATGTAATATCCCGCCCCCATCGTGTTTAACTGGTTAGTGGGTATGGAGGAGGAGGGAGGGGGGTGGGCTGTCATTGACCACTCTGTATACGCCCACATGTGTGACTCTATAGTCACATGGGCTTCTCAGATGTGATAGGGAGGAAATGGGAGAAGAAACAGCCAGATCTCTTAGTAAAGGCAACACTCATTACACATTCTAAAGCCTCATACACACCATAGGACTTTGTACAAACTTTCCTGTGGATTTTTGTACAAAGGGGCGTCGGCCCTGAACTTGTATTGCATACACACGGCAGGACTTTTTCAGCCAACTTTCACCAAATCACTTGTTTTTTCTGCTCTTTACCGCCACCTTTGGTCAACTTCTGTATTGTTGTCTGATCTTTTGCATTGGTTCTGAGCATGCGTGGTTGTACTTTGTACAAAAGTCCGTTGGTTTTCTGTACACACGATCGGACTTTGCTCCATCGGACTTTTGTTGGCAGAAAGTTGGTTGGTTCGCACAGCCAACAAAAGTCTGATGAAAACTGAAAAAGTTGGTCCGATGGAGCGTACACACGGTCGGATGTTGGTCCAAAACAGCTAATTTAGCATGTTTGTTGTCAAAAAGTCCGATCGTGTGTACAGGCCTTTAGGCACACAGTTTGTTCGCCCCTGATGTTAACCCCTTTGCAGCCAGTGTCATTAGTATGGTATTAGCACTGATCACTGTATTAGTGTCACTATTGGTGTCAGTTAGTCAGTTAGTGTACCTCCCAACAACGGTCTGTTGGCACCAGATTGCCCGCCACCCTATCACAGTCCCACTATAAGCCTCTGATCACCGTCATTACCAATATAGCGTCATGGCTGCATACATTCCAGTATATATAGAATGCCATACTTTAACCACTTCAGCCCCGGACCAATTGGCAGCCAAAGGACCAGGCCCCTTTTTGCGATTCGGCACTGCGTCGCTTTAACTGACAATTGCGCGGTCGTGCGACGTGGCTCCAAAACAAAATTGGCGTCCTTTTTTTCCCACAAATAGAGATTTCTTTTGGTGGTATTTGATCGCCCCTGCGGTTTTTATTTTTTGCGCTATAAACAAAAATAGAGCGACAATTTTGAAAACAATGCAATATTTTTTGCTTTTTGCTATAATAAATATCCCCAAAAAATATATAAAAAAACATTTTTTTTTCCTCAGTTTTGGCCGATACGTATTCTTCTACATATTTTTGGTAAAAAAAAATCACAATTAGCGATTATTGATTGGTTTGCGCAAAAGTTATAGCGTTTACAAAATAGGGGATAGTTTTATAGCATTTTTTATTAATTTTTTTTTTTTTACTAGTAATGGCGGCGATCAGCAATTTTTATTGTGACTGCGACATTATGGCGGACACATCGGACATTTTTGACACATTTTTGGGACCATTGTCATTTATACAGCAATCAATGCTATTTAAATGCACTGATTCCTGTATAAATGACAGTTGTAGTGAAAGAGTTAACCACTAGGGGGAGGGGAGGGGTTATGGGCTCTGACGTGTGTGTGTTTTTTTACATTAGGGGGCGGGGCTGACGTCTGACGTCATTGATCGGCTTTCCCGATGACCGGGAACAGCCGATCAATGACAGGCAGAGTAGGAAGCGCGGGGAGAGGTTTGTTTACACAGACCTCTCCCCGTTCTTCAGCTCCGTAACCCGATCGCGGGACACCAGCGGCGATCGGGTCCTCTGGTCCCGCGGCCGGGGTCACGGAGCTCCCGACCGGGTCGCGAGCGCGCCGCTGGCGGCGCGCGCGCGACCCACGGGCAGGCATTTAAAGAGCCACGTACAGGTACGTGGTTTTGCCAGCCCGTGCCATTCTGCTGACGTATATGTGCAGTGGGCGGTCGGGAAGCGGTTAACTTTCATACAAACCAATTAATAGACACTGATGGAGATTTTTTTTTTTTACCAAAGAAATGTAGCAGAGCACATTTTGGCTAAAATGTAGGGATTAAAGTTAAAAGTTACTGATTAAAATTTTCGTGTTCAATTAATAAATTTTTTTTAATCGATTAATCGCCTAATTTCGATTAATTATAAAGCACATATAGATCCAACTACTTTTAGCTGATCTCCTTGCATTGCAACTCTGCATTAGTCAGTGGTAAATGTGGTATACACTATATACAATCACCCGACACTAGTTAGTTATGGCAACGGCCGAAGCCGGACATAGCGGGGCATGGCTAGGACGTCACACGTCAATCAAAAGCAAGCGCCGGCGTCATGGCAACAGCAGAAGCCGATCCCCCACAGCAAAAATATCACAGCTTATCAACCTCTAAGGACAACAATGTTAAAAACGGAGGTTATCAAATTTGCCTACACTTAGCTCACTGAATGATCCCAGTTAACCACCTCCATATTTACCATCACTGTCCAGGCTGTCCGGCGACGTCACGGACATCGACGTCACCGGACTCCTCCCCCCTTCCCTTCATTAGCAGACGGAGGCACTTGGGCTTCCGGGTCTTCAGGGAATTCTGTCGGAGATCCGGTGACGTCACGGACATCGATGTCACCGGACTCCTCCCCCTTCCCTTCATTAGCAGATGGAGGCACTTGGGGAAGGGGGAGGAGTCCGGTGACGTTGATGTGTGTGACGTCACCGGATCCCCGACGGAATTCCCTGAAGCCGGCGGAGAGGTGAGTACCGATCAAAAAAATTAACGATTAATCGAGGAATTAATCGTTAATTTCCGCAGCCCTACTAAAATGTATAAATATATATTTTTTTTTATTTATTGAATAGGTTTTATAGCAGAAAGTAACAAATATTGTTTATTTCAAAAAATTTCAGTCTTTTTTTATTTATATTGTCAAAAAATTAAAAACCCCTGGTGACCAAATACTACCAAAAGAAAGCTCTACTTGTTTAGATATAAATTACATTTGGGTACAGCGTTGTATGACCGCGCACTTACCAGTTAAAGTAGTGCAGTGCTGAATGGCAAAAAAAAAAAATGGCCTGGTCATAAAGTGGGGGGGAATCCTCCAGAGGCCAACTTGCCGACCACTTAAATCTACGTCATGATTTTGATGTTAAAGTGGAGGTCCGCCCACCTACTGCAGATGCTAACTTTTAATAATCGGACACTTAAAGCGGTGTTCCGGCCAAAATTATACTTTTTAAATAAAAACACCCCTATAATACACAAGCTTAATGTATTCTAGTAAAGTTAGTCTATAAACTAAGGTCTGTTTTGTTAGTTTATAGCAGTAGTTTGTTATTTTATAAACTTGCAGCAGGCCGTGGCCATCTTAAGTGTGGGCATCTGAAGCCAGACTGTATTTCTTCCTGGATCTCATCCTTGCAGATCTCGCACATGCTCAGTGCAGCACAAGCAGTGTAATAGGTTTCAGGTCAGGTTTCCATAGCAACGGCAGTGTCAGAGGAAGTTGCCGCCCCTTCCCAGGAGGCATTGCAAACAGGACATGATGCGATGGGCCGCGGCCAGGGAGGAGGAAGTGAAAAATGAATACAGCAGATATACAGTCTGTGCTGAGAAAAAAAAAAAAAAAATATCCAATTTGTTTACAGTGCACAGTTTAGTGAGGGATGCTGAAGAGTTGTAAAAGTGGGTGGAACTCCACTTTAACCACTTCAGCCCCGGACCATTTGGCAGCCAAAGGACCAGAGGTCTTTTTTCAATTTCGCACTGCACTACTTTAACTGGTAATTGCGCGGTCATGCAATTTTGTAACCAAACGAAATTTGCGTCCTTTTCTTCCCACAAATAGAGCTTTCTTTTGATGGTATTTGATTGCCTCTGTGATTTTTATTTTTTGCGATATAAACGGAAAAAAAAAAAAAAAGAGCGAAAATTTGAAAAAAAAAAAAAAAAAAAGAGATTTTCTACTTTTTGTTATAAAAAAAATCTAATAAACTCAATTTTAGTCAAACATTTGGGCCAAAATGTATTCAGCCACATGTCTTTAGTAAAAAAAATGCCAATAAGCGTATATTTATTGGTTTGCGCAAAAGTTATAGCGTCTACAAACTAGAGTACATTTTCTGGAATTTACACCGCTTTTAATTTATGACTGCCTATTTCATTTCTTGAGGTGCTAAAATGGCAGAGAAGTACAAAACCCCCCCAAATGACCCCATTTTGGAAAGTAGACACCCCAAGCTATTTGCTGAGAGGCATGTTGAGCCCATTGAATATTTTTTTTTTTAGTCCCAAGTGATTGAATAAAGACAAAAATAAAAAAGATTTTTTTTTTTTTTCAAAAAGTTGTCACTAAATGATATATTGCTCACACATGCCATAGTTATATGTGGAATTGCACCCCAAAATACATTTTGCTGCTTCTCCTGAGTATGGGGATACCACATGTGTGGGACTTTTTGGGAGCCTAGCCGCATACGGGGCCCCGAAACCCAAGCACCGCCTTCAGGATTTCTAAGGGTGCAAATTTTTGATTTCACTCCTCACTACCTATCACCGTTTCGAAGGCCATAAAATGCCAAAATAGCACAAAACCCCCCCAAATGACCCCATTTTGGAAAGTAGACACCCCAAGCTATTTGTTGAGAGGCATGGTGAGTATTTTACAGCTCTCATTTGTTTTTGAAAATGAAGAAAGTAAAGAAAAAAAAAAAAATTTTTCTTTTTTCAATTTTCAAAACTTTGTGACAAAAAGCGAGATCTGCAAAATACTCACAATACCTCTCAGCAAATAGCTTGGGGTGTCTACTTTCCAAAATGGGGTCATTTTGGGGGGTTTTATGCCATCTGGGCATTCCATGGCCTCCGAAACTGTGATTGGCAGTGAGAAGTGAAATAAAAAAATTACACCCTTAGAAAGCCTGAAGGCGGTGATTGGTTTTTGGGGTTCCGTACGCAGCTAGGCTCCCAAAAAGTCCCACACATGTGGTATCCCCGTACTCAGGAGAAGCAACAGAATGTATTTTGGGGTGTATTTCCACATATGCCCATGACATGTTTGAGCAATATATCATTTAGTGACAACTTTTTGTAAAAAAATATATATATTTTTTTTTTTTCATTATTCAATCTCTTGGGACAAAAAAAAAAAATATTTAATGGGCTCAACATTGCTCTCAGCAAATAGCTTGGGGTGTCTACTTTCCAAAATGGGGTCATTTGGGGGGGGTTTGAACTGTCCTGGCATTTTATGCACAACATTTAGAAGCCTATGTCACACGTCACCCACTCTTCTAACCACTTGTAGACAAAGCCCTTTCTGACACTTTTTGTTTACATGAAAACATATTTTTTTTTTTGCAAGAAAATTACGTTGAACCCCCAAACACTATATATATTGTTAAAGCAAAGGCCCTACAGATTAAAATGGTGGGTGTTGCATTTTTTTTTTCCACACAGTATTTGCGCAGCGATTTTTCAAACGCATTTTTTGTGGAAAAAATACTTTTTTTTATTTTAATGCACTAAAACACACTATATTGCTCAAATTTTTGATGAAATAAAAAATATGATCTTAGGCCGAGTACATGGATACCAAACACGACATGCTTTAAAATTGCGCACAAACACGCAGTGGCGACAAACTACATACATTTTTAAAAGCCTTTAAAAGCCTTTACATGATACCACATTAGATTCACGGAGGAGGTCTACTGCTAAAATTACTGCCCTCGATCTGACCTTCGCGGTGATACCTCACATGCATGGTGCAATTGCTGTTTACATATGACGCCAGACCAACGCTTGTGTACGCCTTTGCGCAAGAGAAGGGGGGGCAGGGGTGCTTTTTTTTTTTTTTTTTGGTTTTTTTTTTATTTATTTAGCTTTTTTATTTTATTTTTAAACTGTTCCTTCCATTTTTTTTCTTTGTTATGATTTTTATTGTTATCTCAGGGAATGTAAATATCCCCTATGATAGCAATAGGCAGTGACAGGTACTCTTTTTTTGAAAAAATTGGGGTCTATTAGACCCTAGATCTTTCCTCTGCCCTCAAAGCATCTGACCACACCAAGATTGGTGTGATAAAAATGCTTTCCCAATTTCCCAATGGCGCGGTTTATATCCGGGAGGGGGGACATTCCCTCCCACTGCTTGTAAAAGCAGTCTAGAGGCTAATTACCCGCTAGAATTGCTTTTACATGAAAGCCGATCACTGGCTGAAAAGAATGATACCAAGATGATACCTAAACCTGCAGGCATCATTCTGGTATAACCATTCAAAGTCCAGCAACATACTGGACATATATTGTAATCTTTTTTTTTTCATGCAGCCTCTTGGCTGAACGAAAAAAAGAGATTGATTGGTGGGTATGCCCACCATTAGAATACCTCCCTTCATCCACCCACTCTAATGATGGGCATACATGCACCATTTATATATGCCGATGCATGGGGGCATCCTCCCGCAAAAGTTATGCCGTGTACACACGGTCGGAATTTCGACCGTATGTACGTGGCATTAGGAGCCAATCGCTCCCCCCCCCTGCTGCCCCCATGCTTCGGCATATATGCTCTTTTTTTTAACTGTGGTGGTGAAATCACCTCCTACAGCGTTGGAGTCGCGGCTTTATGTATCGTGGGAGCAAACGCTGTTGCTGTCAAGATAAATAAATCCGCGTTGCAACTGAATGGCGCACCTGAAAACAAAAAAAAAACTAAAACACTCAGTAAACAAAATTACATACCTGAAAAGCAAGCATGATAAAACATAATAAAACATAATAAAACATAATAAAACATTGCAGAATAGAATGGAGTAAAAAAAGAGCAACAATAGAGAGAGAATAGAGTGAGAGAGAGAACAATAAAAAGACAACTATTTTATTTTTTTTTATTTTTTTGAGATTCACAGGTAAAAAAGCTCCTGACTGAAGCGACTGAATCAAAACGCTACCACAAAAAAAAGTTAGCGATCGCAGGGATCAGGCCTGACTCTGCGAACGCTGCAGTTATGTGTGCTTAGTGTTTTGTAAGTGACAGTGATCGATCCTGCACTTGGGTGGGCTGGGCTGGGCGGAGGGGGAAAACGCAGGTGCTAGCAGGTATCTGGGCTGATCCCGCTAACAATGCGTTTTTTTTTGGAACCCTAAACTGCTGGGACGCTAGTATAGATCTGATCAGATCAGATATTGATCTGTTCAGATACTGTGCCAGTACTGGCACTAACCTGGGGCGACGCAGACCTTATTTGACCCTAAAACCTAATTGATCACCCGCCGGGCGATCAGGGGGTTAATAAATGGCGGGTGCCCTGACAGTATAAAAAACAAGCTAACTAACCAGCGTCACCCGTAACAGTAAACAAAAAAAAACTGGTTACCTAGCGACACTAATGCAGCGATCAGAAAAAGATCGCTTAGTGACACTGGCAAAAGGGGGTGAAAGGGTTAACTAGGGGCAATGGGGGTTAAACCTTTATTAGGTAATATATGGGGGTACCTGACGCTATATAAAAACCTGAACCTAAATAACGAAATAACTAACTGGCTAACCAGCGTCACCAGTGACAGTTATACAGTGATCACTAGGGGCAATCAGGGGGTTAAAATATGGGGGTACCTGACCTAAACCTATTTATGAACCTATATAAACATGGCGGTTACCTAAAAAAAAAAAAAATGGTTACCTAGCGACACTAATGCAGCGATCAGAAAAACGATCGCTTAGTGACACTGGCAAAAGGGGGTGAAAGGGTTAACTAGGGGCAATCAGGGGGTTAAAACCTTTATTAGGTAATATATGGGGGTACCTGACGCTATATAAAAACCTGACGGGGAACCTAAATAACGAAATAACTAACTGGCTAACCAGCGTCACCAGTGACAGTTATACTGTGATCACTGGTGAAAGGGTTAACTCTAGGGGCAATCAGGGGGTTAAAACCTTTATTTAGGTTGTAATATGGGGGTACCTGACCTATGAACCTATATAAACATGGCGGTTACCTAAAAAAAAAAAATGGTTACCTAGCGACAGCAGTGACTAATACAGCGATCAGAAAAACGATCGCTTAGTGACACTGGCAAAAGGGGGGAAAGGGTTACCTGGGGGGCAATCAAGGGGTTAAACCTTTATGAGGGGGGGGTGGGGGGCTCCCTTGGACCTAAAACTAACTGCCCTGACAGTTATTACAGTCACACTGACACTAAATGCAGTGATCAGTAAAAAAATGATCACTGCAATTAGTGACACTGTGACTGGGGGGGGAGGGGGTGATCTGGGGGGTGATCAGGGGGTGACAGGGGGGTGTTTTGTGTGCCTATGTGTACTGGTGTCAGTGTACTGTTTGTGCACTAACCTTTAGATGTTCACAGCTCGGCGTTCCGGTCACATAGACCGGCGCACCGAGCGTGACATCACTTCCTCTGCCTGTGTTTTGATTGACACAGACAGAGGAAGCATCTGATTCGCCAGGAGCGATCGCGAGGGGGTGGCCAGAAACCACTGGCCGTCCCCTCATCCCGGATCGCTCCTGAAGCGATCCCGACCGTCCCCGCCGGCCGGGGGGGGTCCGATCGGACCCCCCACCCGCCGGAAGAATGGCACGTACAGGTACGTGGTTCTGCCTGTACGTGCCATTCTGCCGACGTATATATACAGGGGGCGGTCGGCAAGTGGTTAACTGTCTTGGAGTCCAGTGATGTCGGCACTGCAGCTGATTTTTTCCATCAGCTGTCGGGTGCTCCCGCCTCCATTGCGAGTAAGGGAACCCGGCAGTGTAGCCTTTCAACTTCACGCCGGAAACCCTACTGCGCATGTGCGAGGCCCCGCTCCTCTCGTCTACTGGCACGGCTACAGGGGGAGGAGGCGGGAGGAGGAGGGAGCCCGGGCGATCATGTCAATACCCGTGGCTGAGGCTTACGGAGGTGGGCAAAGCATACCTGTGAAAGACAGGTATGCTGTCCCCCCTCCCCCTGAAAGGTGACAAATGTGGCACCGGAGAGGGGAATGAGTACAACGAGCGGAAGTTCCACTTTTGGGTGGAACTCCCCTTTAAATATCAGGGGGTTATGCCAGCAGCTAGCTGCCATAAACATAACCCACATAACCCACAATTAGGTGGCTGGCTTTCCAATAAAAGTGATCCCAGCAGCGGATTCACCACGAGATCACTTTTATAGGCGGCTGGAGAGGTGTCCTCCCCTTCCTCCTGCCGCTTCCCGGTCATTTCTGGGTTTACCGGAGCCGTCTGAGAAACCTGGAAGCGGTCCGGCTAATAGCTGGGCAGGAAGTCAAGTGAGGGCAAAGTGGCTCTATGCCCTTGGAGAACCGGAGCAAGCTCTGATGTCACTTCCGGTTCTCCGCCATCAACATTTTTTTTTTCTTAAAGCGGTTCTGCACTGTCTATTTTTTTTTTTTTTTTTTTAGCGATGCTATGGATTGCAAGATCTTTTGTTGGTACTCACGTGTTCCTGTTCCCCGAGTCATTGCTGCCGGTTTTCGTCCTGTAAAAAAGAAGAAGAATCATCCTTCCTGCTGGGGGCCATCTTGCCTGTGGGCATGTGAAACCCCACAGGCACTTTAGATGGCCCAGCATGCACCACCGTTACTGCGCCGAGCTCGCGCGTGCGCAGTAACGGCAAAGTGCAGCTCACGTTCTCCAAAATCTCGCGAGATGTCGGCACATCTGCCGACATCTCGCGAGATGTCGGAAGATGTGTCCGAAATCTCGCGAGATTTCGGAAGATGTGTCCGAAATCTCGCGAGATTTCGGAAGATGCCC
This sequence comes from Lithobates sylvaticus, assembly GCA_028564925.1. NCBI lineage: Eukaryota > Metazoa > Chordata > Amphibia > Anura > Ranidae > Lithobates > Lithobates sylvaticus. The sequence continues at coordinate 212,662,377 of CM053035.1, read as the reverse complement.
GCACAGACTCCTGGGATCAATGACACCAGATCCCAGGAGACAGTGCGGCGTGACGAGGATCCCCGCACAGACCCCGCCCACCCCCGCAGAGACAGAAGACAGGAAGTCATCGATTACAAGGTAAGTGAAAAAAAAAACAAAAAAAAACACATTTCATTTAGTACTCTTTGCCTGATTTGGAAGGCAAAGAGATTTACTAAATGAAATGTGTGCAGAACCGCTTTAAAGTAAAAATGTCAATTTTTTTTTTACATTCCTTGATATAGGAATAAAAGTGATAAAAAACATAAAAATAAAGGGACAGTGTAAAAATAAAAAGTAAAATAAATAAGAAAAAATAAAATAAAGCGCCCTATATATATATATATATATACAGTGGGTATAAAAAGTCTACACACCCCTGTTAAAATGTCGGGTTTCTGTGATGTAAAAAAATGAGACAAAGATAAATAATAGACATGTGCACAACAAAAAAAATTGTTTATTTTCGTTTTTTTCGTTTCCGAAAAAAATTCATTTATTTTCGTTTCGTTTTTTTTCGTTTCCGTTGATTCGTAACGATTCGTACATTCGTAAGTCGTCGGTGTTCGGATTCGTAACGATTCGTACATTCGTAAGAGTTCTTTTTTCGTTGATTCTTTTTTTCGTTAGTTTAATTTTTGTTTATTCGTTTATTCGAAATTCGGACGCATTCGTATTTATTCGTACATTCGTAACATTCGTAGATTCGTAATCGGGGCATAATTCATAATTTTATGTAATGTGTATGCTATTATTACATTTTAATAATTTACGAATCGAAAAAAAAAAAGTTACGAATCGAAAAAAAAAGTTACGAATCGAAAAAAAAAAGTTACGAATGTACGAATTTTTTAGTTCAATCTATTCGAAGCACGTTAAGCAGCGCCATTGTAAGGGACACGGAAAATTACCAATTCAACAAAAAAAAAAAAGTTACGAATGTACGAATTTTTTCGTTCATTTTCGTTGTTCCTGTTTTCGTTTTTCGGATTTTCTTCATTCGTACATTCGTTGTTTCTAGTTTGTTTTTTTCGGATTTTCGTTGTTTTTCGGATTCGTTCGATTTGAATGATTCGTTTATTCGGATTCGTTCAATTCGAACGATTCGTTCGAAAACGAACGAACGAAAAATAACGAAAAAAAGCAAAAAAACGAAAAAAAAAAAAAAACGAAACGAATTGCACATGTCTAATAAATAATTTCAGAACTTTTCCCACCTTTAATGTGATCCATAAACTGTACAACTCAAATGAAAAACAAACTGAAATCTTTTAGGTGGAGGGAAGTAAAAATAATCTGGTCACATAAGTGTGCACACCCCTACACTAATATTTTGTTGAAGCCCCTTTTGATTGTATTCCAGCACTCAGTCTTTTTGGGTAGGAGTCTATCAGCATGGCACATCTTGACTTGCCAATATTTGCCCCGCTCTTCTTTGCAAAAACACTCCAAATCTGTCAGATTAAGAGGACATCTCCTGTGCACAGCCCTCTTCACATCACCCCCACAGATTTTCAATGGGATTCAGGTCTGGGCTCTGTCTGGGCCATTCCAAAAATGTATTCTTCTTCTGGTGAAGCCATTCCTTTGTTGATTTGGACGGATGCTTTGGGTCGTCCTACGTTGGGATGACAGCGCAATCTCTGTAGCCACCTGTTTAAATATACTTGCAGTAAAAAGTATTTCTGGTTAAGTATTCAGTTGTGTGGCGTGCTGTTTTCCCCACCAGGTGGAGCCAGTGGATCCTGAGGGTATTATACAGGTACTTTACATTGTTCTCTATTGTACTGTATTGCATTGCACCACAGCTGTGCCAAGGGGATCGAGTTAACCGCTTCCCGACCGCCTCACGCCAATGTACGTCGGCAGAATGGCACGGGCAGGCAAAACCACGTACAGGTACGTGGTCCTTTAAGAGGCCTGCCGTGGGTCGCGCGCGCGCCGCCAGCGGCGCGCTCACGACCCGGTCGGGAGCTCCGTGACCACGGCCACGGGACCAGCGGACCCGATCGCCGCTGGTGTCCCGCGATCGGGTCACAGAGCTGAAGAATGGGGAGAGGTCTGTGTAAACAAACCTCTCCCCGCGCTTCCTACACTGACTGTCAGTGATTTGCTGTTCCCTGTCATCGGGAACAGCCGATCAGTGACGTCAGACGTCAGCCACGCCCCCTACTGTAAAAAAACACACAACACGTCACACTAACTCCCCCCCGCCCCCTAGTGGTTAACTCCTTTACTGCCACTGTCATTTACATAGGAATCAGTGCTATTTAAATAGCACTGATTTCTGTAAAAAATGACAATGGTCCCAAAAATGTCCGATGTGTCCGCCATAATGTTGCAGTCACAATAAAAATCGCTGATCGCCGCCATTACTAGTAAAAAAAAAAAATATATTAATAAAAATGCTATAAAACTATCCCCTATTTTGTAAACGCTATAACTTTTGCGCAAACCAATCAATAATCGCTAATTGTGATTTTTTTTTACCAAAAATATGTAGAAGAATACGTATCGGCCTAAACTGAGGAAAAAAAAAGTTTTTTATATGTTTTTTTGGGGATATTTATTATAGCAAAAAGTAAAAAATATTGCATTTTTTTCAAAATTGTCGCTCTACTTTTGTTTATAGCGCAAAAAATAAAACCCGCATCGGCGATCAAATACCACCAAAAGAAAGCTCTATTTGTGGGAAATAAAGGACGTCAATTTTGTTTGGGATCCACGTCGCACGACCGCGCAATTGTCAGTTAAAGCCACGCAGTGCCGAATCGCAAAAAGGGGCCTGGTCCTTTGGCTGCAAATTGGTCCGGGGCTGAAGTGGTTAAGTTAGTGGGGTTTCTCAAAAGAGTGCATGCCCAATTCAAACTAGCAGCTCCTTCGGGGGTCAGTGCTACAATAGGTAAGATTAAGGGGAGTAAGGTTGGAGTATAATAAATGGCAGCAGTCATTATAAAGGGGAGGTGTACATCTTATCTACACTGGTCATGTATATACTGTGTATATATATATATATATATATATATATATATATATATATATATATATATATATATCCAGGGAACTCCTAACTTTTCTCTGCCCATTCTGCACCGTGCTATCAGTCCTGCCCTGTTAACTACTGGGGACTCCAGAACATCCCCTCCCCCCAGTGTTATGTTCCTGATTTATGATTATTTTCTTAACTTGTATTATTCATTTTTTAGAATTCAAGCCTTCATCAAGAAAATAAAGGAATTTATGTTCATCATATAGAGCAGGGGTCTCCAAAGTACGGCCCGTGGGCCACATCCAGCCCGCAGGGACGTTTTTCCCAGCCCGCGGGTTGAGTCGTCAGACTTACTGCATGATCGGTTCCTGCTAAAGCTATGTCGGGTAGCATGGACTGCGCTTCATAATCAACCCTGATAGTATGCAGTGCAGGTCCCGCAGCCTGACGGAGCCTGTCCAACCCGGGCTTCACTAGTTGTTGATTGCTAGGACCTACTGCACCTCCCGGGTCCTGCCCCTCTGTTAGCATCAGAGTCCTTTACGGCTGTGCTTTTGGCTACAACGTGTCTGTGTAACAGCTGGGCGGGAGCCGGGAGGTGCACCAGAACAGCGCTGAAGCCAGACACAGATGTAAGAGGGACACAGATGTGACTGTTGGAGGTGATGGGGACACAAATGTGCGGCGGGGGCTAGTTTGAGGGACACGAAAGTGGAAGGGGGGCTCTAAAGCCCCATACACACGCGCGGATTATCCGAGGACCAGGTCCGTCGGACCATGTCCGTCATACTTTGTCTGATGTTGGTGTTGCATACACACGGTCAGACAAAGTTGTCGGAAAATCCGATCATTCTGAACGTGGTGACGTTTGTTGCCTACGACGGGACTACGTAGAGGCTAGTAGCCAATAGCTTTGGTCTTGTAATGTGATCTGAGCATGCGTAGCACTTTGTCCGGTCGGACAACCGTACACACGATCGGAATTGGTGTGATCGGACCGTGTTGTCGGCAAATCTTTCCAGCAGGAGATAAGACTTTGTCCGTCGGACAATCCGACGTACACTGTCCGATGGTGCATACACACGGTCTGATTTTTAAACAACATTGTCCGATCGGACAGAATCCATGAAAAAGTCCGACCCTGTGTATGGGGCTTAAAGGGGACACAGTTGTGCTGGAGTCTCTGATGGGGGCATAAATGTGGAGGGGGCTCTAAGGGGGATACAATTGTGCAGGGGGTCTCTGATGGGGGCATAAATGTCGAAGGGGGACACAATTGTGTTGGGGTCTTTGATTGGGGCATAAATGTAGAAGGGGCCTCTAAGGGAGACCATACATGTGGAAGGGGGCTCCAAGGGGGACACAATTGTACAGGGGGCTGATTTTGACATAAATGTGTGAGGGGATCTGATGAGGACATAAATATGCAGCGGGGGTCTGATGGGGTCACAGTGTGTATGGGGGTTCTTATAAGGACACAAATGTGCAGGGGGGCTCCAATGGGGGCACAAATGTGTCAGGGGGCTCTAATGGGGGCACAAATGTGTCAGGGGGCTCTAATGGGGGCACAAATGTGTCAGGGGGCTCTAATGGGGGCACAAATGTGTCAGGGGGCTCTAATGGGGGCACAAATGTGTCAGGGGGCTCTAATGGGGACACAAATGTGTGGGGACACAAATGTGTCAGGGGGTTCTGATGGGGACATAAATGTGTCAGGGGGTTCTGATGGGGACACAAATGTGTCAGGGGGTTCTGATGGGGACACAAATGTGTCAGGGGGTTCTGATGGGGACACAAATGTGTCAGGGGGTTCTGATGGGGACATAAATGTGTCATGGGGACACAAATGTATGGAGGTGTGTGTTGATGGGGACACAAATGTAAGACCCTGTGCACACTGGGAGTTTAGCCCCGTGCATGAGGTTACATCTTTTAGGTGCTGGCGGAGGATAGAGGTGCGCCATCAAGCTCTACTGCCGTCAGTCTGTCAAATTCTATTTTATTCTACTGCAGATTCATAAAAAAAATAATTTATTTATTTTTTTCGGCCCCCGAATATGTGAAAAATGCACAATGTGGCCCCCGAAGTGAAAAGTTTGGAGACCCCTGATATAGAATATTGATTAACATCTCAAAAGAAAATGTAAAAAAAAAAAAGAAAAGCCATCTTTGTGTGCTAATCTTTGCCAACGCCGTCCTCAATACTCCTAACAAAACCTTTTTTTTTTCCTGGCAATAAAGCTCCTTGGAAGGTTTCCATCCGCTACATAACCACCTTAATGTTTGTAATTTGGTTGCGGGGAAAGTGTAGGATGGTAGGCAGGCTCCAATGAGTCATAGACGGGATCCAGGGTGGTGATTATAGACAGAAGGTAGAAGACAGATGGGAGAGAAGTGAGAGTCAAATGTTAATACTCCCCGAAGAACAGGCAGATTGCAAATCCAGAAAAAAAAAAATGATCGCAAAGGACGTGTGTGCAAACTGTGAAGAAAATCTCAAGGCTTTTCCAACTTCTTTTTATCTATTTTTTTTATTTATTTTTTTCAAGACCGGATTAATTCTTTGTATTTGTGTAGATGACCAAAGAAGATCACGACACCAATTATCATTAAGGGGTAAGAAAAACAGTGGCTCGCCATTAGGATGATTTAACTAATCCGAAGAACTACCTTGACGCGTCGGCTTTATCTGGGGATTTCTTGTAATTCAATTATTTATTTATAGGGATTACAGCACACTTGATGAAAATAGGAATCTGACTAATCTAGACAATACGGGGAGGATGGCGCTGGGAAGATTTGGGGTGTTGCAAGTCTTATGTTTGGAAAGATATTTTACTTTTGTAGCGCTACCCCCCCCAAGGGGCTGCTGGTAAAAACTCCCTAAACGTCCCTAAAAGAACAGAGGCTTCCCAACACCGTAAGCACCAGTCCATTCACACCGGCTCCAGTAACACAGTCTAGGACAGTGGTCTTCAAACTGCAGCCCAAGGGGGGTGGGGGGGTAGATGTGGCCCTTTTCTTTTATCCAGCCCTTGGGGCACTATATCATCCACTGACACCATTGAAAGGGCACAATCCCTTCCACTGGCAGCAACAACAGGCCAATATTATTATTATTAATATTATGGTTACCCCCATACTTAAAAAACCCTCACTAGACCCCACCTGTTTGAGTAACTTAAGACCCATCTCCCTGCTCCCTTTTGCCTCCAAGCTCATCGAACGCCTTGTCCATGACCGAATGAGTCGCTACCTCGCGGACAACCTTCTCGATCCCCTACATTCCAGCTTGCGTCCACAACATTCTACTGAATCTGCCCTACTAAAACTCACCAATGACCTACTAACTGCTAAAACCAATGGCCATTACTCCATACTCATACTCTAATGCCGCGTACACACGGTCGGAATTCTCGTCACAAAAAGCTCTGATGGTTTTCCCATCGGAATTCCGCTCAAACTGTCTTGCCTACACACGGTCACACCAAATTCCAACGGTCAGTAACACAGCGGCATAAAACACGTTCGACTGCACTATAAAAGGGAAGTTTAAGGCCCCTTTCACACTGGGGCGTTTTTCAGGCGGTACAGCGCTAAAAATAGCGCCTGTATACCGCCTGAAAAAATCGTGCCCCATTCACTCCAGTGTGAAAGCCGGCGGGCTTTCACACTGGAGCGGTGCGCTAGCAGGACGGCAAAAAAAGTGCTGCTAGCAGCATCTTTGTTGCGGTATAAGAGCCGTGTGTTCACCGCTCCTATACCGCTCCTTCCCATTGATTTGAATGGGAAACCGCGGTAAAACCGCGGCAATACCGCCGCCAGGCGGCGCTACGGCGGCGCTCTGCGGGGGGTCTTTAACCCTTTTTCGGCCGCTCGCGGGGGGTAAAACCGCACCGCGAGCGGCCGAATACCACGGTTAAAACGACGGTAAAGCAGTTCTAAATATAGCGCTGCTTTACCGTCACCGCGGCTCCCCGCCCCAGTGTTAAAGGGGCCTAATGCTTCCGAGCATGCGTTGAATTGTTTCCGAGCATGCGTCGGAATTTTGCATGTCAGAATTGCATACACACGATCGGAAAATCCGATAGAAAGGTTTTCAGTCGGAAAAATTGAGAACAGGTTCTCAATCCAAAGTCCGTCGGAAATTCCGACAGAAAAAGACCGTTTCCAACGGAAATTCCGACCGTGTGTACGCGGCATTAGACCTCTCTGCTGCCTTTGACACAGTTGACCACCTGCTCCTCCTCAGCAAACTCCACTCCCTTGGCCTCTGTGATTCTGCTTTATCCGGGTTCTCCTCCTACCTATCTCAGCGCACTTTCAGTGTCACTTAAAACTCCATATCCTCCACTCCTCTTCCTCTCTCTGTTGGGGTACCCCAAGGTTCCGTCCTTTGGCCCCTCCTATTCTCTCTCTATAACTCTTCCCTGGGCCAGTTGACAACCTCCCATGGCTTCCAATACCACCTCTACGCCGATGACACCCAGATCTATCTCTCCACTCCTCAACTCACCCCCTCCATCTCCTCACGGATCTCATACTTACTGAATGACATCTCGGTATGGATGTCACACCACTTCCTCAAACTCAATGTTTCTAAAACTGAGCTTGTAATATTTCCTCCTTCCCGGTCCCCCACCCCCCCCCCCCCCCCATGACTTTACCATTAAGATCAACAGCACAACCATTGGTCCCTCCACACATGCCAGGGTGCTGGGTGTAATCCTTGACTCTGACCTCTCCTTCAGCCCCCACATCCAATCACTGGCTAAATCCTGCCACCTTCACCTGAAACATCTCCAGAATTCCACCCTTCCTGACCAATGACACCACAAAGCAACTCATTCACTCCTTGATTATTTCCCGCCTTCACTACTGCAACTCTCTCCTTAATGGCCGACCCTTACTCATTCTATTATGAATGCTGCTGCTAGACTAATACACCTCACTTATGAATGCTGCTGCTAGACTAATACACCTCACTAATCGATCTGTGACTGCCGCCCCTCTCTGCCAATCCCTTCACTGGCTTCCCCTCCCCCCACCATATAAAATTAAAAATGCTAACCACAACATACAAGGCCATCCACAACATCGCCCCCATCTACATCACCAACCTCATCTGCAGATATCGCGGAAATCGTCCCCTCCGCTCCTCCCAGGACCTCCTGCTTTCTAGCTCCCTTGTTACCACCTCTCATGCTTGTCTTCAGGACTTCTCCAGAGCCTCTCCCATCCTCTGGAATTCCCTGTCCCGTTATATCCAATCAGCCCCTAACCTGTCCACCTTTAGGAGATCCCTGAAAACTCACTTATTCAGGGAAGCCTATCCCACACCCACCTAACAACCCCATCAAATCATTCCCTCATCTATTACCTTTTGTACCACCACCCCATCCCTTTAGAATGTAAGCTCTATGAGCCCCTATATATATATATATATATACCGTATATACTCGAGTATAAGCTGATTTTTTCAGCACAGTTTTTCATGCTGAAAGTGCGCCCCTCGGCTTATACTCAGTCAAGCACTTTTCTGCAGCAGAGAATGACATTTTCCAACCAAACTTTGAGGCCCCGTATCTCTGGGCCACTTGGTGCCACATTTGGTGTGCAAACCCAGTGGAACCAACACTACAACATATCCAAATTTGGGGTTCCTAGCACCAATTGGCCCAGAGATACAGTACCCCAAATTCGGTCAACTGTGTCCACCTGCAGCAATTTCATTTCGGGACCCTTTGGGTCCAGAGACCCCAAATTTTGGCTACAGCTTGGGGGCCTCTAGGAACCCTTAACTACCAAGTTAAAAATGGGCATTGTTGACCCTCTTTTCCACTTACAGTAGCTGCACATTTCTCACCCTAGGCTTATACTCGAGTCAATAAGTTTTCCCAGTTTTTTCCGTCCGAATGATCACCAGTCTAGTGTAAACACACATGTCCCCAAAACATACATGTCCCCAAAACACACATGTCCCCAAAACATACATGTCCCCAAAACACACATGTCCCCAAAACATACATGTCCCAAAACACACATGTCCCCAAAACATACATGTCTCCAAATAATAAAAACACATGTCCCCCACATATGTCCCAGTAAAATAACATGTGCCAATGATTATCTGCACACATCTGTACATGATCATTTGCGTACATATGTCCGTGATCACGGGAACCAATTATTATACACTTAACGGAATTTTTTTTACTAAAAACATGTAGCAGAATACATTTTGGCTTAAATTTATGACAACATTTGATTTTATTGGATTTCTTTTAAAAAAAGAAAAGAGAAAATATTGCTTTTTTTCAAAATTTCCGCAATTTTTTCGCTTATATCGCAAAAAATAAAAAACGGAGGCGTGAATAAATACCACCAAACTAAAGCTCTATATGTGCGAACAAAATGATAAAAATTTCATTTGGGTACAGCATTGCATGACCGCGCAATTGTCATTGAAAGTGCGAGAGCGCTGAAAGCTGAAAATTGGTCTGGGAAGGAAGGGGGCGAAAGTGCCCAGTATTGTAGTGGTTATAAAAAAAAAAAAAAAAATAATCTATAGATATATATATATATATATATATATATATATATATATATATACCGTATATACTCGAGTATAAGCCGATTTTTTCAGCACATTTTTTCGTGCTGAAAGTGCGCCCCTCGGCTTATACTCAGTCAAGCACATTTCTGCAGCAGAGAATGACATTTTCCGACCCAACTTTGGGGCCCCCGTATCTCGGGGCCACTTGGTGCCACATTTGGTGTGCAAACCCAGTGCAACCAACACTACAACATATCCAAATTTGGGGTTCCTAGCACCAATTGGCCCCCGAGATACAGTACCCCAAATTCAGTCAACTGTGTCCACCTGCAGCAATTTCATTTCGGGACCCTTTGGGTCCAGAGACCCCAAATTTTGGCTACAGCTAGGGGGCCTCTAGGAACCCTTAACTACCGAGTTTGAAGTTCGGGGGAGCTATGGCATGCAAATGGGCACAGTGAGGCTGCAAATGGGCACAGTGAGGCTGCAAATGGGCATTGTTGACCCTCTTTTCCACTTACAGTAGCTGCGCATTTCTCACCCTAGGCTTGTACTCGAGTCAATAAGTTTTCCCAGTTTTTTCCATCCGAATGATCACCAGTCTAGTGTAAACACACATGTCCCCAAAACACACATGTCCCCAAAACACACGTCTCCAAATAATAAAAACACATGTCCCAAAATAAAAACACATGTCCCCAAATAATAAAAACACATGTCCCCCACATATGTCCCAGTAAAATAACATGTGCCAATGATTATCTGCACACATATGTCCGTGATCACCTGCACACATCTGTACATGATCATTTCCATAGATATGTCCGTGATCACGCAAACCAACCCTCTAGGAACCCTTAACTACCAAGTTTAAAGTACGGGGGACCTATGGCTGCAAATGGGCACAGTGAGGCTGCAAATGGGCATTGTTGACCCTCTTTTCCACTTACAGTAGCTGCGCACAGAGGCGGCTCTAGGCTTTGTGAGGCCTTAGGCGAAACTTACACATGAGGCCCCACTCACGCCCGTAATAGGAAAAAAAAATACAAGCACACAGAAAAGAGGGTGAGATAAAGGGGGGGGGGGGGGGGGGGAATCAGTGATTGAGCACAGGCAAATTAGGAGGCCGCGAGGCCCCTGTGAGTGCGAGGCCTTAGGCAATTAGAGAGCCGCCTCTGGCTGCGCATTTCTCACCCTAGGCTTATACTCGAGTCAATACGTTTTCCCAGTTTTTTGTGGTAAAATTAGGTGCCTCGGCTTATATTCGGGTCGGCTTATACTCGAGAATATATACGGTATATATGTATATATATATATATATATAATTTACTTCACAAGTCAAGGAAAAACACAAGTCCTACAGGATGGGTTCGAATGGTTGGGGTGGTGTTGGGTCATATTTTGCCTAGACTGGGGCTTTAAAAGAACTTATTTACAATTCATCTCAGTTATTTTTAGAGAAGGACAACAATCTTCTGTCATCTTCAATAGATCCCCCATAATGCCGCCCAGACAACATTTTTCACCCGTAAAATGAACAAGGACAGGCGGGATGTACAACGCACCTTCAGCAGCAGGACATCCTGTTTTATAGCAGAGATTTTCCATTTACTTACAAGGATTATCTCTCACGTATCAAAGAAAATCAGTAAACCATTTTCATTTTAAGAAACACTCCAAGTTGTCTACAGGACCACCCACGGCTCGAGAATACTCACAGCGAAAAAAGCAATCTGCTGCTTCTATTTGATTTCTTATTGCTTGGCCTTCCTTGAATTACGGCTCTGGAGTAAAGGACGAGATAAGAAACAAAAGGAAGACACAATCAACCTCAGAATTTCCTAAAGCCAGCTCTCATTTTTTTTTCCGGCCGACACTATCTCTGGAAGCTGTTTTTATCGAGCCGTATAAAGAAAGGCCAGTCTGCTAGAAACTGTAATTGGACGGCAGTTTTTTTTTTTTTTGGTGATTTAAATTGCGTGCAGAAATATAAATTCTCCGCTACAGAGACGGGAGGATGAGCACTGTGACATCATAGTCCAGGTGTTGTGATTTCGTTTTTTTGTTTTTTTAATTAAATGATGATTTAGCCACTTACCCACTGGGCACTTAAACCCCCTTCCTAACCAGTGAGAAAATAAAAATAAACACTGCGCTAATCCCTAACCAGAGAAATATAAAATGTGTTAAACACAATTATATAGGTGAAATGTGAAAAGAACAATGTATATAAAATAATTAAAAAAAGCAGCAGCTAAAAAATTGCGAGATATACACAATAAACAAGACAAAATAATACAAAAAGCCGCGCTGGTTGTTGAAATGAATAAACAAAAATTGATGAATGGTTCAATGAGTGTACAGATTCACAAAATGAACCCAAAAATAAAAGTCCAGTGAAGTGAAGTGATATTGACCAAGAAAGTTCATAAATGTGACAATGTGAGATCCAAAATATGGTGACTATAGAAATCAAAAAACACCGTGATCCACCACCGATATATGAATGCGCTTACCAGAGGGCAAGCTTAGATAAGCCTGTAATGTGATGATAACGAGACAAATCTAGATCATCAGGACTCGGCACCGATCCAAATCTCCATACACAGGGTTAACCAGGAACAGAAATTTCAATATTGATCCCCCTTCAAATCGACTGTACCATGTGCACTCTCCAGGAAAATCAAGCCAGGAATCGCTCAGCAACCAGTATGCAAATAACGTTCCCCAGAAGACGTCATTGGACGAAACGGACGTAGGGAGGCTGACGCACTGACGTCATCGCGTTCCGCGTTGTGAGCGGGTGGATTGCTAGCCGGCCGGTGTATTTTACTTTTTCCTGCTAGTTACATCTTTTCTTGTGTAAGTAGGATTGTTTTATCTTTTAATAAACTTGTTATCTGGTATCACACCATGGGAGCATCCCTTTTCTTCCTGTATTTGCATACTGGTTGCTGAGCGATTCCTGGCTTGATTTTCCTGGAGAGTGCACATGGTGCAGTCGATTTGAAGGGGGATCAATATTGAAATTTCTGTTCCTGGTTGAATGAATAATTTGTATAGCGCTACAATGCGAACTGAATCGCCTCAAGGCGCTGTATTGGCGTTTGGTTATCAAGCTTCTAGAAGAGGTAGGTCTTGAGTTTCTTCCTGCCTGATGGTTAACCCTGTGTATGGAGATTTGGATCGGTGCCGAGTCCTGATGATCTAGATTTGTCTCGTTATCATCACATTACAGGCTTATCTAAGCTTGCCCTCTGGTAAGCGCATTCATATATCGGTGGTGGATCACGGTGTTTTTTGATTTCTATAGTCACCATATTTTGGATCTCACATTGTCACATTTATGAACTTTCTTGGTCAATATCACTTCACTTCACTGGACTTTTATTTTTGGGTTCATTTTGTGAATCTGTACACTCATTGAACCATTCATCAATTTTTGTTTATTCATTTCAACAACCAGCGCGGCTTTTTGTATTATTTTCCCTTCCTAACCAGACCAATTTTTAGAGAAAAAGAGAGAGCCGGCCGGATCATCAGAGAGCAGGGAACATCGCTTTAACAGCTTAAATTTCAATTGCCGCATGTTCCCCGCACTCGCTGTCACATACAGCCCCGCCTCCTGGTCCTGGTACTTTGATAGACAGAACACCTGTCCAATCCCGGGACGTGTGACGTATATCAAAGTCCCCGGGCCAGGAGGCGGGGCTGTATGTGATGGCGAGCGCAGGGAACACACGGCAATTGAAATGTAAGCTGTTACAGCGATGTTCCTTGGCGCTCTGATGATCCGGCCGGCAATCCGCTTCCTCTCCTCTCTTTTCCCCTGCACAGGTAGGCTGCATTGATGGACACAGGTAGGCTGTATTGTTGGGCACAGGTGAGGCAGCATTGTTGGGCACAGGTAGGCTGCATTGTTGGTGACAGGTAGGCTGCATTGTTGGGCACAGAAAGGCTGCATCGTTGGGCACAGGTAGGCTGCATTGATGGACACAGGTAGGCTGCATCGTTGGGCACAGGTAGGCTGCATTGATGGACACAGGTAGGCTGCATCGTTGGGCACAGGTAGGCTGCATTGATGGACACAGTTAGGCTGCATTGGTGAACACAGGTAGGCTGCATTGATGGACACAGGTAGGCTGCATTGTTGGGCACAGGTGAGGCTGCATTGTTTGGCACAGGTGAGGTAGAATTGGTGGGCACAGGCAGGCTGCATTAATAGATGCAGGTAGGCTGCGTCTTTGGGCACGGGTAGGCTGCGTCGTTGGGCACGGGTAGGCTGCATTGATGGACACAAGTAGGCTGCATTGATGGACACAGGTAGGCTGCATTGGTGGACACAGGTAGGCTGCATTGATGGACACAGGTAGGCTGTGTCGTTGGTCACAGGTAGGCTGCATTGATGGACACAGGTAGGCTGTATTGATAGACACAGGTAGGCTGCAATGATGGACACAGGTAGGCTGCATTGTTGGGCACAGGTGAAGCAGCATTGATCAACACAGGTAGGCTTCATTGTTGGGCACAGGTGAGGCTGCATTGTTGGGCGCAGGTGAGGCTGCATTAATGGACACAGGTGACGCAGCATTGATGGACACAGGTAGGCGGCATTGTTGGGCACAGTTGAGGTAGCATTGATGGACACAGGTAGGCTGCATTGTTGGACACAGGTAGGCTGCATTGGTGGACACAGGCAGGATGCATTGATGGACACAGGTAGGCTGCATTGATGGACACAGGTGAAGCAGCATTGATGGACACAGGTAGGTTACATTGTTGGGCACAGGTGAGGCTGCATCGATGGACACAGGTAGGCTGCATTGTTGGGCACAGGTGAGGTAGCATTGATGGACACAGGTAGGCTGCATTGTTGGGCACAGGTAGGCTGCATTGTTGGGCACAGGTAGGCTGCATTGTTGGTGACAGGTGAGGCTGCATTGTTGGTGACAGGTGAGGCTGCATCGTTGGGCACTGATAACGTTGTTGTTTATATTTATTTTTTTAACTTAATTCTGCATACAATATGTTTAGGGGCGGAATTAGGGGTGGGCCAGGGTAGGGGTTGGCTAGTGGCTCAGGACTTGAAATTGGTTACCCGACGATCGTTTCATCACAACTTGATGTCATCAGGGGTAAATTGATCGTTTCATCACAACGTGACGTCATCAGGTACCCCTGATGACGTCACGTTGTGATGAAACGATCGTCGAGTAACCACGCCCACACGTCCTGCGCAAGTGCGATCGCTTTCTAACTCCGAGGCCAGGAGTTTTTTTATCCTTCTTTGCTACAACGTAGCTAGTTTTGCTGTAACAGACTAGTAGCTTGCTAGCCTGTTTTTTACCTATGCTGTACATCGTATCCATTGCTTGATTGAGCCCAATAAAGGAGCCATTTGTTTTTACGGTACAACACGATTTGGAGGTCTTTTTGTATTTTTTGGTGCCCCTCTTGGATCTGATTGATGGGAGGAAAATTACCGGCACCTGGTGGCTTTTGACGCATGCTTCATTAGACCAGGAATCTGGAAGCTGTACCGCTGGGAGGGGAGACACCTGCCCTTGGAGGATCCTGATTGATGGGATACATGCACTAAAGACCAGGAATCTGGTAAGCCTCCATTCAAACTTTATGATATCTTGATGGGAACTGCGTGGTCAATATTATGCACCTTTATCACGTTTATAAGTTGATTTTGGGAGATTATCCAACACTATTTGCACTTTGATTTTCTTGCACTAATTCCATGCGATTTTTTGTAATATTAATTGTTCACCCATGTCTTTGCACACTCATGCTTTTTTAGGCGCATATCATTATATGCACATGGAATAATTTATCACATTTATTTATCATATTATTTGCTGTTTTGGATTTTTATGCACTAATTCTATGCGATTTTTTTATGCATTACTAATTGTTCACTCATGTTATTGCATGCTCATGTTTTTTATGTGCATACTATCATTGTATGCACATGCATTAATTTAACACAATTTTTGTTACATTTGATTAATTTCAGGTGTCCCCACTTAGTTTGTCACTGTACACTTTCACTATCTTAGATATAGTTATATACTTATTAATTTTGAGCGCTGCACTTTCTGTTCCCAGATACTTTAATGATCCTTGAGAAATTGTGAAAATCTCGGTTTAAAGGGGTTGTAAACCCTCCTGCATCCTATGCATTAAGGTGAAAAAACACCTGGGAGTCATCGGCCCCCCAGCCCCCCCTACCTGAGCACCTTCATCTCTTTGGCAGGCGCTGTCCCTCGGCTCGGCTCTTGATTGGATAGATTAATAGCAGCGCAGCCATTGGCGGCATTCGTGTCTGTGGACGCAAATGCTGGACTTGGGAGCACACCTGTAAGATAACCCCCCTCGGGAGAGTGCTTCTCCTAGGGGGTTATCTGATGCAGGGAGGAGCCGCGAGAGCCGCCGGGGGACCCCAGAAGAGGATGTTTGGGGCCACTCTGTGCAAAACGAGCTGCACAGTGGCTGCGTTTGATGAGCACAGTGGCTGCGTTTGATGAGCACAGTGGCTGTGTTTGATGGCAGAGTGGCTGCGTTTAATGGCACAGTGGCTGCGTTTGATGGCACAGTGGCTGCGTTTGATGGGCACAGTGGCTCCGTTTGATGGCAGAGTGGCTGTGTTGGATGGCACAGTGGCTGCGTTTGATGGGCACAGTGGCTGCATTTGATGGCACAACTTACACTTACTTGAGGGTGAGGCCGAGGGTAAATTCCGAGGGTCAAGTGCTAGACATGTGCACAACAAAAAAAATTGTTTATTTTCGTTTTGTTTTTCTCGTTTCTGTTGATTCGTAACAATTCGTACATTCGTAAGAGTTCTTTTTTCGTTGATTCGTTTTTTCGTTAGTTTAATTTTCGTTTATTCAAAATTCGGACGCATTCGTATTTATTCGTACATTCGTAACATTTGTAGATTCGTAATCGGAGCATAATTCATAATTTTATGTAATGTGTGCTATTATTACATTTTAATAATTTACGAATCGAAAAAAAAAAAGTTACGAATCGAAAAAAAAAGTTACAAATATACAAATTTTTTCGTTCAATCTATTCGAAGCACGTTAAGAGGCACCATTGTAAGGGACACGGAAAATTACCCATTCAACAAAAAAAAGTTACGAATCGAAAAAAAAAGTTACGAATCGAAAAAAAAAGTTACAAATGTACGAATTTTTTCATTCAATCTATTCGAAGCACGTTAAGCAGCACCATTGTAAGGGACACGGAAAATTACCAATTCAACAAAAAAAAATTACGAATGTACGAATTTTTTCGTTCATTTTCGTTGTTCCTGTTTTCGTTTTTCGGATTTTCTTCATTCGTACATTCGTTGTTTCTAATTCGTTTTTTTTTGGATTTTCATTGTTTTCGGATTCGTTCGATTCGAACGATTCGTTAATCGGATTCGTACGATTCGAATGATTCGTTATTCGGATTCATTCGATTCGAACGATTCGTTCATTGGTACGAAAACGAACGAACGAAAAAAACGAAGAAAACGAAAAACGAAAAAAAAAAAAACGAAACGAATTGCACATGTCTATCAAGTGCTATGGTGGTGCAGTGCAGTCACTCACAGCAAGGCAGCTCTCTCTTCAGAAATGCTCCGCTCCCTCTGAGCCAAGCTGTCTGAAGAACATGGCAGAGGTGGGTGGAGCTAGTTTACTAGCCGCGGAGGCGGCATGCTATGAATGCTGGGGCGACCATGGCCTCTGACGTCACTGGTTGCTAGGTAGACGCCGGGCAGATGGCGATTATAGCAACCAGTGCAGTCAACTTCAAGTCAGTGCCACAGCTTCGGCGCCCCTCCTCTGCAGCAGCTTGCAGCGCTGGGGCACGGTGCACCCCGCGCACCCCGCCCAGGATCGGCCCTGGAGGTAAGTATGACATGTTAGTTATTTAAACAAAAAACGATCCTTTACAATCACTTTAATGTATTTTCTCATAAGACTAACACGTAGGCAGCTACATAATATCTACAAACAATTTTCCCATGTAGCGCCCACGGTTGCATGTGTTACATGTTAAACTGTAAGAGATAGAAAAGAATATCTCAAATCAGCTTTCAAAACAGGATTTGCTCATTCCGTGTGCACATGTTTAATGTATAGAAATCCACATCTGTCGACATGAAAATAACGGTGGACGACATCTAGTTACATTTACAGATTAGTATATTTTCCTATTTACTGTGTGGCAGCTGCTGGGTTTGTACTTTTATGCATTATTCATGCTTTTCCTTCCGCATTTGCACTGCTGTCAGCTCTATACATAAAATTTAAACAGTTGAATTCATTTGGACACATTTTAAATTCCGGGGCCAAGCAGGAAGAATAGCAGCTAAAAAATTCACCCACTTCACAGGCCCATCGTGCCTTGTGCTTAAAAGCCGGTGATCCGGACAGAAATTGGCGTGAATCAATAAATATTTCCAGGATCGGGTTTCTATGGAAATTTTGTAAGCCGTTGATCATCATCAAGTTCAATGGGCAATAAAATATGTGCATAATCCCAGACTGGGGAGTGCTACTTGTACAGGAAACGAATGTTGACAAAGCTTATTGAATAAAAAATAAAAAAGGAAATAAATGTTGCGTTGCTGGTTCTCGAATGCGTGTAAATGTCTACCATGCCTGTATTGTCCATTGGCTGTGGAGTCATTCTCAAAAAGTTCTTTTAAAAGCCACGGAGATAGGATATATTATTTTATTTTATTTTGCCCCCCTAGTCCATGCGCCCGGCCCCTAATATACATGCAGGGCGCCGGACGCATGGATTTCAATGGGGTTTTTTTCTTTCCGAAGCACATGATTAGAACCTGGGGCTCTAATTGGCTTTAAAAAAGGGTGGGCTCGGGGCGCAGAACACTGCGCCCTGAGCCCACCCAGTTGTGTGACAATAGAGAATTAATATTCTCTAGACGAGTGCACTGTCGAAAAAGTTGTTTGTTTTCGTTTCATTCATTTTTTGTTTTTTCGTTTTTGGGTCATTCAGTATGATCACAATTCGTAAATTCGAATATTTGAAAATTTGGAATTTCGGAAATTCTAAAATCCGAAAATAAGAAAGAAAATCTGAAAATTTGAAAGTGTAACTAACTAACAATAACTAACTATTAAATAGGTATTGGATTTTTCTTTCAAGTTTGGCTGTTAGTGAACATAACGAATATTCACAAATTCGAAAATTCGTAAATTCGAAAATTCGTAAATTCGAAAAAAGGCATAAAAATGTGTCAATTCGTAAAAATTCGTAAGTTCGAAATTTGAAGAATGCAAAAGCCCAAAAATTCGAAAATCTGAAATAATAACTAACTAATAATAACTTAACTATTACATTTTAGGTATTGGAATTTTCTTTCAAATTTGGCTGTTAGTGAACGTAACAATACAAATTTATCCAAAGTTACAAATTATCCAAAATAACGAATGTTGCATCTAAACAAATAGAACGGAGCAAATTAATAATGAATAATAATAATAGTA
Organism: Lithobates sylvaticus; assembly: GCA_028564925.1. Classification (NCBI taxonomy): domain Eukaryota; kingdom Metazoa; phylum Chordata; class Amphibia; order Anura; family Ranidae; genus Lithobates; species Lithobates sylvaticus. The sequence goes on along the minus strand of CM053035.1, from coordinate 212,643,290 downwards.
ATAAAACGTTTTTATTATTATTATTATTGTTATTTATTATTAATATTTTGTTCCATTTTATTAGTTTAGATAAGGCATTCGTTATTTTGGATAATTCGGGAACTTCGGATAAATTTGTATTATTACTTTCACTAACAGACAAATTTGAAAGGAAATTCCAATACCTATAATTTAATAGTTAAGTTATTATTAGTTAGTTATTTATTTCAGATTTTCGAATTTCCAAATTTCCAAATTTCCGAATTCTTGAATTTTCGAATTTACGAATCTATGAATTTTCTAATTTATTGAATTTACGAATTCTTGAATTTACGAATTCTTGAATTTACGAATTTATGAATTCACAAATTTATGAATTTACTAATTCTCGAATTTCCGAACATTCGAATTTACGAATATTCAGAATACAATTAGTTAAACAGGTTTTCGTTAATTTGGATATTTCGAATTAACGAATTTGTTGAAATTAGTTAAAAATGAATTTGGAACTAAACGAGTTGCTCATGTCTAATATTCACTATTGTCTTCCTGAATCTCCTCCCGGTAAATCAGGAAGCGGGTCTTAAAATCCGATTGGCCTAGAGGAGAAGTGACCATATTGCATGCCACAGAGGATATGCAGGGGGAAGCCACTGAGGAGACACCGAGCAGGAGACACAGAGGAGGAAGCGCAGAGAAGGAGACACCGAGGAGGAGACACAGGCCCGCGACCTAGATGGGGTAATTGTGGGGTTTGCCGATCAATAGAGCGACGGGGGGATTTTGACGGATGGACTGACCGGGGGGGTGGGGAGTTTGACTGCGGACAGATGGACCGGGGTGGGGGGGGTGGCGGGTTGAGTTGTTTGCCGCTTCCCCAAAAAATGGAGCATCAGCCGTCACTGTTTTGGATGTCGTCTGGATGGTTAAATTCAAGAAAGCTGGAAAATGGATGGGCAGAGGCTAAGCAGACACAATTGCAAGCAAAGAATATCCGAAGAATAAAAGATTAAAAATCAACTGGTATCAATAAAACAGTTAATATCCCAGTCGATATTCGATCCATGATATTCGGTCCAGTTTAGACGCTTCACAGGTCCAATAACATCCATTCCAATGAGGGCAGAGCTTAGCAATTCCTGTACATTTAATTACCTTAGGATTTATTTGATGGTAGATTGTAGCATTTACCCCCATAGGGGCCACTGACTTGCCACAGGTTTGTTTCCCAGATTAGTGCAATAACAGTCAGACACACAGCAACAGTCACTCTTCTGGCTCAATGAACAGTCTAGAGTAGGAGTAGGCAACCTTTTAGAGGTTGATATCTACCTGGACAACATGGAGAAATTCAAAGACCTCCGGGGGGGGGGGGGGGGTGGTACTAGGCAATCAGTCTTGTGGTGGTAATTATGATAATTTATAATCAACTGTGTTTAGCTCGGTGACCACAAGTCTGACTTGTAGTGAAATCCTGATGAGTCACATCGGCTGCTTAAAGGGATTAGTTAATTAGTTTATGTTAAGTTGTTACAGGTGTACTGTTAGAATAATATGAGAGGGAGGGGGGATCTCCTCTTCTACTCTGTATAAATGTGAGCTTGGCTTTGTAATAAAAACTCAGTCCATGTTGGCACCAAGCAAGTGTTGTCTCGTTTGGTGCTTGGGAGCGGTTGGAATATCTTATACCTATATCCAGACTTGAAGGAAGTGATATATGACGAACGCACTCAAGAGGAGTGTAGGGACGTTCCGTCACATTGTTGGCAAGCAGTGGGATTATGCTTCCTGCAGTCTGGGACATCCAAACCTCCACCTGGATCCAAGGTCTGGATAACAGGAGAGGAGGAGAGGTACAGATACCAGCCACCATGGAAGAGGAATTCAGAAGGAGGTTGCGAGAGATGCAGCTACAGCACAGAGGACCAGTATCAGAGCAGGTCCTGCTGGGATGGTTTGATTCTATTCGCTGCGAACTCTGGAAGGAAGCGCTAGCCCGTGAGCGGCGTCACCAGGGAAAAGTTCTCCCCTCCAACCAGGAAAGGTACTGGTTGCAGTATGGATTGCGGGTGCTGTTTTTGGGAGAAAAAACGCACAAGGAGCAGACAGCTGAATTAAGCAGGCTGATCTGGGCAGAGATGAAGCTGGATGAGAGTTACAGAGCCCTCCGGTGTTATGTATCCCAAGCATGCCCTTGGATAGCAGATGACAGCCCAACGGAAGGCTTAAGCTACGGCGGCCTGGGACTGTTGTATGTGAAGCTGACAGGGGACTCTAACTTTGGGAGTGATTTGGAGTGGCGGTTGGATGAAATCATGGATTTCAGAAAAGGGCTACTGAACATCTCGGAAGTGCACTGGGCACTTGAAGATTTGGAGTTTCTGGCCAATCAGGAATGGGAGCTGGAGATCGCCTACAGACGGCTGCTAGACTCTGCTCAGTGCCAGGGCTGGGCTCCCTTTGCCTGGGACTATAAAGAAATACCAGTGGACAACTCTGAAATCCTGGCTGAAGAGTCAGCAATGTGGCAGAGTAACAGTGTGCTTTGCCAACCTGCCCCTACAGCTATGGATGCGGAGGTCTTATGGCGGATGCAGCAAGTGCTGACTGACCTTGATGATCCTGTTTCTGCATGGGATGATCTTGGATGGAGGAAGGTGCCTGTCCAGCAGCATGCCAGAGAATCGGCAGTGGAAAATCTGGAGATTTCCATCCCCAAAGCTGAAGTGCTGACAACCGGCCAGAGCTCGGCCAACCTCTGCTCAGCACTGATAGCATCTTCTGAGTTCCATGGACAGGAGATGGTGAACCTCTATCCCCAGACACCAGTTGCAGAGACTGGGGATTTGATAGACTTTTCTGCTGAGGAAAAAAAACCTGATGAGCCTCCAGCAGAAGAGCTGGTATTAGGGCCGAACTTCACTGTGCTCTGCCCAGCACCAACGCCAGTATCCATGGAGTTGCAAGGAACTTCCCCAGCTGAAGCTCTGGTCACTGAACAGAGGGTCCAAGACCTCTGTCCCACACCTGTGGCAGTTCTGGAGGCCCAGGGTGAGGAGGTGGTGGTCACTCCCGAGCAGCAGCTCAGGACCCAAGGAGAGAATGCAATCTGCACTTCACATCTGCAGCTTGATCTGGTGTCAGTGGATGGGCCTGTGGTCTCCACTAACAGAAAACCAGCAGAAGTGCTGGCAACCAGGCAGAGTGCTACCAACCTCTGCCCAGCACCGGTAACAGCTGCGGAGTTCCAGGGAGCTGGGGCAGTCGGCCTCTCTCCCCAACAGTTAGCTGGAGCAGATGATGTAGGGAAGCTCCTACGCCCAGCTGAACTGCTGGCAACGGAACAGAGCGCTGCTGGCCTCTGCCCTCAACTGACACAGGACAGATTTCCTGTAAAGGTGGATGGGAATTCAGTCTCCACCTGTATACCCCAGGGATGCTGGGCAGTAGGCCCATATGCCCAACAGCATGACAGACTGAGCCCAGTCACCCTGTCTTCTCTCCAGCGGCTGAAAAGACTCCAGGGAGAAGGGCCAGTCCAGGCCTCTCCCCAGCGGCAGATATGTGCTTTGAGAGAGGCAGAGGTTGGCTGGGTGAGTGCTCTGTTTGAAACAATTTGTTTGGGGTACTGTGTGGGTACAGGCATTAGAGGACTGGGACTATGGACTAACTTCGGAGTCAACCCGTTTGGGGTCTCCTCCTGTGTTAGTCTCCTGCCGAAAGGGGAGAAATGTGACAGACCTAGCCGGGACACAGGCTTTTTGAGAGGACTACATGCCAGCCTCCTGCCAGCTGATTGCGGGCCCCCCCAAGACACACTCTCTGTATATATGTGTATATATATATAATGTGTGTGGTCTCATGCTGTTGGGACATACACTCTCAGATGCTAGTGTCATGAACTCAACATGTTAATTGAGTTAGCTGATCCCATTGTCCTCTGCACAATGCAGGAGACGGTGCGTCTGTTACTTGTGGTCTCCTGCTATTGTGATGAGATGTCTTGTGGTGGTAATTATGATAATTTATAATCAACTGTGTTTAGCTCGGTGACCACAAGTCTGACTTGTAGTGAAATCCTGATGAGTCACATCGGCTGCTTAAAGGGATTAGTTAATTAGTTTATGTTAAGTTGTTACAGGTGTACTGTTAGAATAATATGAAAGGGAGGGGGGATCTCCTCTTCTACTCTGTATAAATGTGAGCTTGGCTTTGTAATAAAAACTCAGTCCATGTTGGCACCAAGCAAGTGTTGTCTCGTTTGGTGCTTGGGAGCGGTTGGAATATCTTATACCTATATCCAGACTTGAAGGAAGTGATATATGACGAACGCACTCAAGAGGAGTGTAGGGACGTTCCGTCACAAACACAGTCTATGAGAAGTACAGATGTTACTTGCCACCTTCCCACGGAGCCAGACGAAATCTGAATCGAGCGGTAGCTGGTTGCTATTGGTGACCGCTGCGGGGATAATGCCTTTGCCCCACATTGGGCGCCAAATGTAGCAAGGTCCCAGGACTCCTTTAGTCTAATGAGAACTTCCAGAGCCAGAGATAGCTGACATCCTTCTATAAACAGTGGGTTGCAAGGCATAGTGGGTGTAATGTAAGGTAGATTCATGGGTGCCAGACACTTCTGGCACCCATGAATCTACAAAGAGATTTATTTTTCTCTTGAACAGAACTGTGGGAGAGAGGGTTTAGGGCCAGGACACTCTTAAGTAGTTGCAATATCAATTAGCAGACTCAGAGAATTCTACAGGTAGACAGACATGCAGGGAAAGGCATCCAGCAAGACATCACATCTGCATGTGTAGGAGCGCTGTCTCCTACGGCAACAGTCTTAGAACAATTCCTGAAAACAGATAGTAACAAACTCTTTTACTTTTATACAGTCACTTCTTGTAGAATCTCAGCCCACTGAGCTCCCAGTCTCTCTCACTAGACTTGCTGATTCTCTGCCACTGAATCCCGTGAGCTCTTCTAATCTTCTTACTTTAGTATCTTCCTCCCACGCTTCCCTGCTGGGTCTCTGGTTTGGCACCCCAGATACTTCTCAAGCGTCGCCCCACTGGCTGGGTCCCTGGCTTGTCACTTTCTGAAGTTTCCCGATTCTTCACCATCCCCAGATGGTGAGAATACTGCTCCGGTACTTGCTTCAGCTACTCACTGTGGTCCCTGGTAACAAGGTGGATGGTCCCTTAGTGGTGACAGCTTCCCCTCTACCTTCGGCCCGGGACAGGTTTTCTGGACGGGCAGAGCCGTCACTTCTGGTTGGACTGCAAGCCGCAATCCCAACCCTAAGCTGCTTTCCTGCTTCTGGATAGGTCCTCAAACAGCCTAGCAGCCAGATGTGCCTAGGATAGGCCCAAACTCTGGCCTAGCAACCCGGGCAGCACAACGCACGTCTACCCAGACAGCCGTCCAGGTGGTATCGAAACACCTGACCTCACCCAAATAAATAGGCTCTCCCAGCAGGGACCCAAGAAAACCACTGCCCATTGGCTGAGATACCCTATCTATTACGAATCTGTCCTTGCAATGCCCTTTTCTTATATAATGTCACCAGATAACCGACCATCTAGTGACAGATTTGATTTCACCCTGAGTTGGCAACTATAGCTGGCAGGTAAATTTAGGAGTAACCCTGCCTAAACATCAGGGTGCTACAGAAGTGTCAACCTTCAGCTTAACCCTCTGGGTGATGAAGAGTATAAAGTATAGGGAAGGAGGAGCAGTCAGCTAGGGAGAGGGAGCGGTGGTGACCGGTGATGGAGATTCCATAAGTAGGGTGGTCTGGGACATAATGCACCCTGCCGAGTAGTTAGGCCCCTATTCTTGGGCCTGCTCCGGAATGGAAATGGTCTTAGAGAACCAAGGTGTGCAAAGCCTCTCGAAGTATGTGTGGTGGCTCCCTTCTTTGCCTTTAGGCTGAGCATGACAAAGTGCAATGTGTGAGAAGAATTTGGTGGGGAGAATCAGAACTTGATGCTGTATCTCTCCAAATGTCTCTGTGGTCAGTGGCAGGACAGGTGTCACTGGCAGTAGACATGTGCACAATAGAAAAATGTGTTTAGTTTCTGTTCCTTTCCATTGATTCGTAACGATTCAATAGTACGTCGGCGTTCGTATTCGTAACGATTCGTATTTTCGTAAGAGTTATTTTTTCGTTGATTCGTTTTTCCGTAAAATTTTAGTTTATTCGAAATTCGGACGTATTCATATTTTCGTAGATTTTGTTACATTCGTACTTTCGTAAGATTGATTTATTCGTACTTTCGTAACATTGTTTTTTCGTAGATTCGTAATCGGAGCATAATTCATAATTTTATGTAATGTGAATGCTATTATTGCATTGTAAGAGACACGGAAAATTACGAATCGAAAAAAAAAGTTACGAATGTACGAATTTTTTCGTTCAATCCATTCGAAGCGCGTTAAGCAGCGCCATTGTAAGAGACACGGAAAATTACCAATTCAACAAAAAAAAAAGTTACGAATGTACGAATTTTTTCGTTCATTCTGATTTTCGTTGTTCCTGTTTTCGTTTTTCGAATTTTCTTCTTTCGTAGTTTCGTTGCTTCTAATTTGGTTATTTCGGATTTTCGTTGTTTTTCATATTCGTTCGATTCGATAATTCGTTATTCGTTAAAATTTTTAGCGAAGACCAACTATAAGCTACTGTCAAGATGGTACAGAACTCCAGACCTGCTCCACAGATTCTTCCCGACAACGCCGGACCTTTGCTGGCGGTGTCGAGCAGAAAAGGGAACACTGCTGCACATATTCTGGTCCTGTCCTTTACTACACCACTTTTGGAAAGTGGTCCGGGAAGTTGTACAAAAATTTACAGACAGCCCCATACCCCGCTTTCTTCCTTCTCCACGCATCAGACACTCCCGAAAAAAACATACAAAAAAATCGGTGATCAGACACTTACTAGATGCAGCCAAGGCCTACCGATAATGTGGAAATCCACAAGCCCACCTACCATAGCATCATGGATAGCGAAAGTGGAGGAGATAAGATATATGGAGGACCTCGTCCTCACAGCCCAGCATAGACAAGAAACATTCTCTAACACCTGGCAGTCGTGGATTATCTTTATCTACTCGGCAGAGGGCCAGGCGCTTAAGGGAACCACAACAGACACACAAAGTTGCACTCCGCCACCGCCAATCCCATCTGACACACATGTTTAAATTACTAATGACCCATGTTCGTGGGCCCGAGTACCCCCGTACCCCCACCCCCTACCCACCACCCACCCATCCTCCCACTTCAGCTCCCCCTCCCCTCTTCTTTCTCTCTTTTCGTACTACTCTCTACTCTAATATTCTACCTTTAACCAATCCCACCCTAAACTGGGTGGATCTACTTTACTCTCTAATTTCCACTTTTTTTCCAACATAAATAAAAAAAAACGAGGAACTGGGCCCATGTCCTCGGTACTGCACAACACGACAACCTCAAGCACAAATACCCTAACGGAGCAAATAAAACTAACAGTAGCTCAGACACACTAAGTGACAATACACCATGGAGAGTAACCTCCAACAATTTGTCCACACTTAGATGTGTTTAAACACTGTTTCTCTCTCCCTTTCTACATTAAGACTGTGTAATGTAATGTATTCAGAATTATAATAATAAAACAAATCAGCGCAATGGTATATCAAATATTATGTAAAATTATTTAGAAGCAGCTGAACACCAAGGGTCAACCTTCAAAAATCCCTCTGTAGAAACATATATAAAAAAGGTGCAGCGCTAAACACACTGCGGCCGTTTCATCTGTGGTGGAAGTTTTCTTTCACGTTGTCACCTGCATATGTATGCCTCCGTCATCACCTTAGAAAGACACCATTGGACTGTTTATGGACATATTTTTTGAATTTTTCAATTGTTTTTTATTTATGTGTGTTTAGCGCTGCACCTTTTTTTATAAATGTATTCAGAATGTTTTGAATAAGTTGTTTGCTTGATACCCATACTATTTTGTAATGTATCGACCCGACAGGGTCCCTTTCCTTGTTATAAATAAAAAATTAAAAAAAAAAAAAAAAAAAAAAAATTTTTTAGCGAATCATTCGTTCATTTGTACGATAACGAATGAACGAATATAACGAATTTTAACCGAAAACTAAAAAAAAACGAAACGAATTGCACATGTCTAACTGGCAGGTGTAATGGACGTTATCCTTCCATGGGTGGGGCCCAGTGAAGTGCTTTGGCCTCTGGCCATGAGGAGGTGCTGAACCCACATGAGTAGTAGTCCATAGCAACCAGCATGCAATCTCGCCATGCTAACACCCTGGTGACGCATCACTGGGTCTGGCCACCATAATGCTGTTGATGCCTCTGCTTCCACTCGTACGCCGACGACACTCAATTATATTTTCGTATCACCGGACAAAAAGACCATCATCAGCAATTAGGAAAATGCCTCACTATGATAGACGACTGGATGACTACTAGCTCCCTCAAACTTAATGAATCAAAAACAGAACTTCTTATTCTACATGCAAATCATAACCCCCGAACCAAGATCCCTTGGACACCTCCTACCATCTTTGGACAGACCATCCCCCCAAGGACCAAGGCCAAGAGTCTCGGAGTCATTTTTGACTCAGAAATGTCAATGGATGCCCAAATAGGATCAGTAGTCAGTGGATCTCACCATCTGCTCCGCCTGCTACGCAGACTCCTCCCCTTCATTCCAAAGGAGGACAAAGCAGTGGTAGTTGGAACAGTCATCAATTCTCGACTGGACTACGCAAACTCCCTCTACATAGGATTACCCCAATATCAACTTGCGCGCTTACAACTCATCCAAAACACGGCGGCAAGACTGATAACAGGAAAAAAACCCTGGGAATCCATCTCCCCTCCCCTGAGGAGCCTACATTGGCTAAACGTAAGGAATCGGGTCGCTTTCAAGACCCTCTGCCTCACCCACAAATGCACTTATGGAAACGCTCCGCAATACCTTTGCGAGAAAATAAAACACTACACACCGAATCGCAGTCTTCGATCGGCTAATCAAAATCTTCTCCTCATTCCTAAATCCCGCTACAAATCAAAGGGGGAACGGAGATTCGCTGTCCAGGGACCACGGCTATGGAACGCTCTACCAATCGACATTCGCATGGAAGAAAACCATCAGGCCTTCAGGAAGAAACTCAAGACCACCTCTTCTAAGAAGCGTGACAACAAAGCACCAATACAGCGCCTTGAGGCGATTCAGTTTGCATTGTAGCGCTATACAAGTTATTCATTCATTCATTCATTCATTCATGCCTCCCGAAATATGTGACATGCATATCTCAGGAGCCTTCGGGAGCAGTGGCTACGGAGCGAAGGACCGCTTTAACTCATTTTAAAGTCCTTCAAATTATAACGGCGCTACATAAATGAATAGCATGAAGAGTTCTGTACTTTGTCAACTTGTCTCAGCTAATGGAATCAATCTACAGGAACGCAACAAGAGTTTTCTGGATTCAAAGCAAGTTTGTCTCCCCAGAGAAATTAGGATCAAACTGTTTTGGATTTAATCCCAGCAAATGATGGAATAACACATATAATTGAATCTCTAAACATTCAGGTCCACCGATGGTTAAGAAAATCACTTTCCATAATGAATCCTATGTTAAACTTGAACTTTGCTGTGCTGTAGTAACACAATTTAAACTCAAGTAAGACCAATTACATTCTTATAGCGGCGCGACTCATCATAACTGGCGGAGTTCTTCACTAGCTACAAGTGTTATCCATCTTGCCAATTACTTTAAACGTCGATGGCGTTTCCCAGAAACCGTCATTAATCAACTCTGGAACAAAGTTTTACTTTGACACACTTCCATCGGAGTCTAAGGACTGAGACAGCGTATATACAGTGCCCTGAAAAAGTATTCATACCCCTTGAAATTTTCCACATTTTGTCATGTTACAACCAAAAACGTAAATTTATTTTATTGGGATTTTATGTGATAGACCAACACAAAGTGGCACATAATTGTGAAGTGGAAGGAAAATGATAAAAGTTTTTCAAAATTTTTTACAAATAAATATGTGAAAAGTGTGGGGGGGGATTTGTATGTCTCTACCAGCTTTGCCCATCTAGAGAGGACATTTCTGCCCATTCTTCTTCTTTGTAAAATATCTCAAGCTCTGTCAGATTGGATGGAGAGCGTCTGTGAACAGCAATTTTCAAGTCTTGCCACAGATTCTCAATGTGATTTAGGTCTGGACTGTGACTGGGCCATTCTAACACATGAATATGCTTTGATCTAAACCATTCCATTGTAGCTCTGGCTGGATGTTTCGGGTCGTTGTCCTGCTGGAAGGTGAACCTCCACCCCAGTCTCAAGTCTTTTGCCGACTCTAACAGGTTTTCTTCTTAAGCCCCATACACACGGTCGGATTTTCTATCGGACAATGTTGTCGGAAATTCCGACCGTGTGTAGGCACCATCGGACAGTTTCCATCGGATTGTCCGACGGACAAAGTTCTATCTCCTGCTCTATCAATTTTCCGACAACAAAGTCCGATCACTCCAATTCCGATCGTGTGTAGCGTAGTCAGACAGACAAAGTGCCACGCATGCTCAGATCACATTACAAGACCAAAGCTATTGGCTACTAGCCTCTACGTAGTCCCGTCGTACGCAACAAACGTCACCACGTTCAGAATGATCGGATTTTCCGTCAACTTTGTCCGACCGTGTGTATGCAACACCAGTGTCGGACAAAATCCGTCGGACCAAATCCAATGGATTTGGTGGTCGGATTTTCCGACTGTGTGTATGGGGCTTTAGATTGTCCTGTATTTGGCTCCATCTATCTTCCCATCAACTCTGACCAGTTTCCCTGTCCCTGCTGAAGAAAAGCATCCCCACCACATGATGCTGCCACCACCATGTTTCACTGTGTGTTCAGGGTGATGTGCAGTGTAATGCCGCGTACACACAATCGGAATTCTCGTCGGAAAAAACTCTGACGGTTTTTCCGACGGAATTCCGACGGAATTCCGCTCAAGCTGTCTTACCTACACACGGTCACACCAAATTCCGACTACAATAACACAGCGGCATAAAACACGTTCGACTGCACTATAAAAGGGAAGTTTAATGCTTCCGAGCATGCGTCAAATTGTTTCCGAGCATGCGTCGGAATTTTGCGTGTCGGAATTGCCTACACACGATCGGAAAATCCGATAGAAAGGTTTTCCGTCGGAAAAATTGAGAACAGGTTCTCAATCCAAAGTCCGTCGGAAATTCCGACAGAAAAAGACCGATGGGCGTACACACGGTCGGAAAATCCGATGAAAAGCTCCCATCAGACTGTTTCCATCGGAAATTCCGACCGTGTGTACACCGCATTAGTTTTTCGCAACACATAGCGTTTTGCTTTTAGGCCATAAAGTTCAATTTTAGTCTCATCTGACCAGATCACCTTCTTCCACATGTTTGCTCCCCTCCCCCACATGGCTTCTCACAAACTACAAACAGGACTTCTTATGACTTTCTTTCTCCAATGTCTTTCTTCTTGTCACTCTTCCATAAAGGGCAGATTTGTGGAGAACATGACTAATAGTTGTCCTGTGGACAGACTCTCCCCCCTGAGCTGTGGATCTCTGCAGCTCCTCCAGAGTTACCATGGACCTCTTGGCTCTTCTCTGATGAATGTTCTCCTTGCCCGGCCCGGTCAGTTTAGGTGGACGGCCATGTCTTGGTAGGTTTGCAGTTGTGCCATACTCTTTCCATTTTCCGATGATGGATTGAACAGAGCTCCGTGAGATCTTCAAAGCTTGGGAGATTATTTATAACCTAACCCTGCTTTATACTTCTCCACAACTTTATCCCTGACCTGTCTGGTGTGTTCCTTGTAAAAATAACAAAGACATTTCCACGCTCAACTTGCCGACCAGCCTGCGACCAACCAAATTGAGCTGTCAAGCAGTATGCGTCAAAGACAGGGGTTTAAGTGGCACACATTTGCAAATACATGCGTAAGCCACAGGGCCCTGGCAAGGCACCCCATTTTCTGTGGACCTAAACTCTAAATTACGTGAGTCTCCAACAATGGAAGCACATGCATTTAGATGGACAGGTGTAGGGTAGATAAACCAGAAGGGAGCCCTTCACTGGCTTTCATGATGCTGTTTGCTCACTAATGTTCTCTAACAAACCTCTGAGGGCTTCACAGAACAGCTGTATTTATACTGAGAATAAATTACACACAGGTGGACTCTATTACTAATGAGGTGACTTCTGAAGGCAATTGGTTCCATTAGATTTTAGTTTGGGGTATCAGAGTAAAGGGGGCTGAATACAAATGCCCCCCCCCCCCCGCACTTTTCACATATTTATTTGTAAAAAAAATTTAGAAAACCATTTATCATTTTCCTTCCACTTCACGATTATGTCCCACTTTGTGTTGGTCTATCACATAAAATCCCTGCAACTAAAAAAACATTTACCTTTTTGGTTGTAACATGACAAAATGTGGACATTTTCAAGGCTTATGAATACTTTTTTCAAGGCACCGTATATTATGCAAAAGAGTGGATCCTGGTCTTATAGCATACAGCACAGTGCATAGTGTGGGGCCATGTGGAGTATATAACGTATAAATCAGCCTAGAGTTGGTCTCAGGGCTGGGACAAGCAGTGGGCAGGAAAGGCAGCTGCCCTGGGCACTGTGGTATCATATGAGGTGGGGGAGGGCACCACAAGTAGACTGGGGGTGGATTAGTGTTGGGATGGGGAATTTGGGAGTTATCAGGGTGTAAGAATTGTTTACGAGGGGCAATTTGATGGGGGGGGGTGCTAGAAGTGGTGATGTTGGGGGATTTGTGTTGGGAGGGGGAATAGGAGAAGATGATTTGTGCTAGAAGGGGAATTTGGTGGGTTTATACTAGAAGAGATGATATGGTAGAGGGGGGATGGGGATTTGTGCCAGGAGGGGACATTTTTTTGGTGGAGGGGGAGGATTTGTGCTAGTATGGATTACTGGGGGGAAGGATTTGTGCTAGGAGGGGGGATAGGGGGACTTGTGCTGGGAGGGGAGATTTGGAGTGGGGGGGGGGGATTTGTACTTGGGGGGATTAGGATTGCCGGGATTAGGACCATGTATGGGCAGGCTGATTGTACCAAGGTTTATTGATCAATCAACTACTGTACAACCAGCATGTTGGATTCTTGCAATGTGATTATTGCCAGAGGCAATAGACACTAGCAATAATTGCTGTGTGTTCTCAGGGCCAGGACAGCTCCCCCCGCCAGGAGAACACAATAGCTCCATGGGAGGGATTCCCCCATCAACACTGGTTGTGTCAATGATGGAATCAAGCGGTTTTTCTTTCCTACAACCTGTGGTTTCAGGGAAGAAAATTGTTGCATCTATGGCCGGCTTTAGTCCTTTCTTTGGGAGCTAACCCAAACAGGCGATTCTGTTGGCTTGTTCACCCAGAGGAATACAGCAAACAGTCTCGGAAAACTCTGGGCTTAGGTCAGTACTCATAAAATGTCTGAGGATCACAGAATGTCTCCTTCCAGTATTCACCAGTAGACATGTGCACAACAAAAAAAATCGTTTATTTTCGTTCCGTTTTTTTTGTTTCCGAAAAAAAAAATTGTTTTTTTTCGTTTCGTTTTTTTTTTTTCGTTTCCGTTGATTCGTAACGATTCGTACATTCGTAAGTCGTCGGTGTTCGAATTTGTAACGATTCGTACATTCGTAAGTCGTCGGTGTTCGGATTTGTAACGATTCGTACATTCGTAAGTCGTCGGTGTTCGGATTCGTAACGATTCGTACATTCGTAAGAGTTATTTTTTCGTTGATTCGTTTTTTCATTAGTTTAATTGTCGGACGCATTCGTATTTATTCGTACATTCGTAACATTCGTAGATTCGTAATCGGAGCATAAGTCATAATTTGATGTAATGTGTATGCTATTATTACATTTTAATAATTTACGAATCGAAAAAAAAAAGTTACGAATCGAAAAAAAAAAGTTACGAATCGAAAAAAAAGTTACGAATGTACGAATTTTTTTGTTCAATAGAGACACGGAAAATTACAAATCGAAAAAAAAAAAAAAAAAAAAGTTACGAATCGAAAAAAACGTTACGAATGTACGAATTTTTTTGTTCAATCCATTCGAAGCACGTTAAGCAGCGCCATTGTAAGGGACACGGAAAATTACCAATTCAACAAAAAAAAAAAAAGTTACGAATGTACGAATTTTTTTGTTCAATCCATTCGAAGCACGTTAAGCAGCGCCATTGTAAGGGACACGGAAAATTACCAATTCAACAAAAAAAAAAAAGTTACGAATGTACGAATTTTTTCGTTCGTTTTTGTTTTTCGGATTTTCTTCATTAGTACATTCGTTGTTTCTAATTATTTTTTTTCGGGTTTTCGTTTTTTTCGGATTCTTTCGATTCGAATGATTCGTTAATCGGATTCGTATGATTCGAACGATTCGTTATTCGGATTCGTATGATTCGAACGATTCGTTCATTCGGACGAAAACGAACGAACGAAAATAACGAAAAAATACGAAAAACGAAACAAATTGCACATGTCTATTCACCAGACACTCTTCAGTGTGCTCTCCAGACCCGCTCCCCAGGCATAGAATCCCTTAATTAGCTCCAAAGGGGATCCTAAGAGATAGACCCCCAGCTCTGCCAAAAATAGGCTGATGTAGAGTGTACATAAGCTAAAGGGATTTTCCATTTTCTTAAAATATCGCACTCGGTACTGACAAATGAGTAGGAGTGAGGTCCACACAGACGTACAAAGAGGCAGTTAAAACTCGGTGTAGCTCAGCCTTTCTCAAGCTTTTTCAGCCTTTTTACCCTAGAGGAACCTCTGAAATCCTTTTCGGTCTAAGGGAACCTATACTAGGCTTATTCTTAATTGAGGTGAATAAGCTGTATGGAAATACTTTCAGCCAGGGTTGGATTTCCATTAGGTTCATGCCGCCACTACACTACACTACGTATTATGGGAACCCCAAAGGAATAAAAATTATCTAAACTGGTATGAGGCCCTTCTGAACCAGCCTTTCTCAACTTTTTTTACCTTAGGGGGACCCTAAAAATTATTTTTAGGCCTAGGGGAACCCTTACTAGAGCCAATTTATAGGGGAGATACAGTATCTCATAAAAGTGAGTACACCCCTCACATTTTGTGCATGTACTGTGACATACTGAAGCAGAGCATGATCCCCTCCCTTCAGAGACTGGGCCGCAGGGCAGTATTCCAACATGATAACCACCCCAAACACACCTCCAAGACCACCACTGCCTTGCTAAAGAAGCTGAGGGTAAAGGTGATGGACTGGCCAATCATGTCTCCAGACCTAAACCCTATTGATCATCTGTGGGACATCCTCAAACGGAAGGTGGAGGAGCGCAAGGTCTCCAACATCCACCAGCTCCGTGATGTCATCATGGAGGAGGGGAAGAGGACTCCAGTGACAACCTGTGAAGCTCTGGTGACCTCCATGCCCAAGAGGGTTAAGGCAGTGCTGGAAAATAATGGCGGCCACACAAAATATTGACACTTTGGGCCCAATCTGGACATTTTCACTTAGGGGTGTACTGACTTTTGTTGCCAGCGGTTTAGACATTAATGGCTGTGTGTTGAGTTATTTTGGGGGGACAGCAAATTTACACTGTTATACAAGCTGTACACTCACTACTTTACATTGTAGCCAAGTGTCATTTCTTCAGTGTTGTCACATGAAAAGATAGAAGAAAAGATTTACAAAAATGTAAGGGGTGTACTCACTTTTGTGAGATATTGTAATTGTAAAATGACACTTACATTGGTGGTCAGTGGGGAAAAATTCCCTACCCCCCTTCTATTCAGTGGTGGTCAGAATACCCCCCTTACAGTTAACTAAAATGATCATTGACCTTGAGATCATTCTGCTGGCTCTGCCAAGTGACGTTAGACCTGGAACTATGCAGACAACATGAGATCAGTCAGCCACAGTTTAGGGAACCCCCACCAACTTCTAGAGGAACCCTAAAGTTCCACAGAACTCTGGTTGAGAATGGCTGGTTTAGACTCTTTGTCAGGAAGGGCATGCCAGCAGTCAAGATGGCGACTATAGATGTCCTCCTGTTCTGCATGTCCCACTGCCTATGCACACGTGCACACGCTTGCGCACTAGTGCCGCACAAAATACCAACATTGGAGCGCACACGCGCGCGCGTCCAGTGACGTTTGTGGCGCTAACAGACTATTTCAACTGCCTTACTTCCTTGGATCCGTGCTGTCTGGTCTACAGCGTTACCTGAGACCCCTGATTGTCGTATGCCTGTATCCTGCTCCAGTTGACCCTACCCAGCTTGCTCCTGACTATCCCTGCTTATCTGCCTGCATCTGACCTTGTCCTGTTTTGACTACATTCCTGCCTGCTCCTTCTGCTACCTCGCCTGTTGCCGAACCTGCCTGTACCTGAGACCACGTTCCTGCCTGCTCCTTCTGCTACCTCGCTGCCAGCCCGTTGCCGAACCTGCCTGCCTGCTCCAGTGTCCACCTGCTCTGGACTTGTGTGCCCACGCTTCCAGTCCATCAGCCTGCACCTACCTGAGCTCCAGTTTCCTGTCTGACAGCTGTTCCTGTGTCCATTCCAGTTCCTGCTTCAGCTCCGGTCCAGCTCGTCTACCAGCAACCTTGCCAGGCACTCGGGCGACTCTGCACTCCTGCGCCTCCTGTTTTCTCCATCAGGGGCCTCGAGTCGGAGGTGTAAGAGAGGCCTCCCTCTGCATACCAGACTCTACCACCAGGTACGTGACACTCTTGCTGGATCAAAAGAAGTAAATTGTAAATCTATTCGGTTTCTACTTTATTATGCTAGGTAAATCATTTTTTTTATATTGGATACGCTCTGAATCTCTACACATTAGCTTGTGGCAACGACTAATTAATCAGAACCTGCCGCTCTACAAAAATAACTTATGAGGCAAGAGGGTGCCCAGGGAAAATCTCTAAACTTTAGGGACCCTGGACCCAACACACTAGTGACTCTCTTCTCAATTTGGTTTCTGACTCTAATGATCTACCCCAACATTCCGACTCCATTACATCACAGATATTGTTTATGACTCGCTCCTGTGTATGATGTGGGAGTGCCCCTATGTCATATTAGGCCAACCATTGTACTAGTACCATTCGTATTGTCTTGTATTGTATATCTGGTTTGTACCTTAGGTGAACGAGCTACTTATAATCTCATAACTGATTAGATATACCGTATTTATCGACGTATAACACGCACCGGCGTATAACACGCACCCCAAGTTTAGGAGGGCATTTTAAGGAAAAAAAGTTTTAGGAGGTAGGTTTAGGGAAAAAAAAAAACTTACATTTAAGCATCATTTGCAGCTTGCCCAGCATCATTTGCAGCTTGCCCAGCGTCATTTGCAGCTTGCCCAGCGTCATTTGCAGCTTGCCCAGCGTCATTTGCAGCTTGCCCAGTGTCATTGCAGCTTGCCCAGCATCATTTGCAGCTTGCCCAGCGCCATTTGCAGCCTTGCCCAGCGCCATTTGCAACCTTGCCCAGTGTCATTTGCAGCCTTACCCAGTGTGATTTGCAGCCTTGCCCAGCGTCATTTGCAGCCTTGCCAGCGTCATTTGCAGCTTGTCAGCGTCTTTTGCAGCTTGCCATGTTTAAATTTGCCACCGGAAAAGAACGAGCGGGCGCCGCCATTAAAGACCGAGAGCCGCCGGGAAAAGCCCGAGCCGTCTGTTCAGCTCCGCACGCAGTCCCGCCTCCCCGCTGTTTCGGAAGCGAGAGCAGGGAGGCGGGACTGCGAGCGGAGCCGAACAGTCAGATCGGTCTTTTTCGGCGGCGCTTGTTTTTTTCCGGTGCTGCTCGTTTTTTTTGACGGCAGTCGCTATTTTTCGGCGCTGTTTGATTTTTTTTGTCACTTTTTTGGGGGGATTGGCGTATAACACGCACCCACGACTTTCCTCCGATTTTAAGGGGGAAAAAGTGCGTGTTATACGCCGATAAATACGGTACTCATGGTTGTTTAATGTGGTTCCCTGTTTTCTTATTTCTTTTCATTTATGTTGCCTTTTGTGTATACATGCCCTTATATAGTAGATACTAGATTTTTCATACACCAGTACTCTCTGATTTTATAATGACTGTCATTAGCATTAAGTGTATCCTGTTGGCTACCATTTTGGAAAAAGCTTTTGTACTTGTATTATGTGTCATCTTTGTATACATTTTGTATGCACTTTTTCCAATAAAAACGAGTCTAAATAAAAAGAATATGTAGCGGTCACACTTTAATGAGTGTGCACTATAAATGGAAATTTTGTTTTTTCCCTCAGAACAGTAGTGGGGTTCTGGGGGTTAATTGTACAGGTTTACTTTGTCATCAGTCTGGCTGGGCTGTACTAAAGTTCTGCCTGGTGATAGGTGCAGTGAGGCCCCTGTGACAGGCTGAGAACCAAGCCTGGTTGGACGTGTTGGGTACCAATCTTTCCCGGAGCCAATCAGTGGGCGTGTCTGGCCCCGCTGTGTAGTCTGGGAGGGGGTATTTAAGATGCTGAAGTCACGTGTTCAGGGTTCGGCTGCTGCTTTGATTCCTGGTTCCGGTCCGGGTCAGCCCTGAGAGGGGTCCCGGGCCCAGGAGTCTCTGCCGCCCCCATAAGCATGGTCACCCTGACCAGCCCCAGAGGCCCTCATGGTCTGGGGTGGGGATCTGTCCGTTTCCGGGCCTCAGAACTGGCTAGTCCGAGGCCCAGTAACTGAAAGAGGATTTGGAGGTGTCCCGGTGTGCTCTCGGTATTGGAGGGACACGGCAACTCGTACAAGTGACCAGGGGAGGACTCTTCGGAGGAGGGCCAAGAAGCTGGCTGCTCGGTAAGAGCCTGGAAGCTGAGATGTACGGACACTAGTGAATCCGCATTTCTTACGGTATCGCCAAGAAGGCTGAGAGATCCAGGTACTGTGGGAAAGGTTCCTAATGTATCTTCAGTTACAATCTAGTCTGTGGCGGAGACTTTGCTCAGTTTCCGGATCACATGTTGGCTGCTAAATCTCTGGTTAGAGGTTTATCCAGCAGTGAAGCGCCCAGTTGCGAGTGGCTACTCTCTGGGCTAACTAGAGACATTCAGTGGATGTCAGCAGTTCAAAGTGCCTGAGCTTTTTCACCTCGTACCCTCTATTCCCACCCGAGACTGTGTTACTGTTGGATGTTACCCCTGCAAAATAAAAATCCTCACAAAGGACTTTTGAGTGTCAGCTCTGAAGTTACAGGGGGTCCCCGACTTACGAACGCCCGACTTACGAACATCCCCTACTTACGAACCGGGTGCTGCACCATTTTCCGCCGTTCTGCGCATGCACGGCCAGACGGAGCCTCGGAAAATGACAGCAAACATCGGAAATGTCCGTAATTTGCCGCGCATGCGCAGAACGGCATTCGACGGAACATCGGAAATGTCCGTAATTGTCGGTCTGCGCATGCGCGGCCGACTTACGAACATTTCCGAGTTAAGAACAGGCGGGCAGTCCCTAACGAGTTCGTAACTCGGGGACCCCCTGTACTGGGCACTAACCCTGGGAACCCCTAGACAACGAAAAGACGAGCTACGAGGAGGTAAGCCCAGAAAAGTCAAGGCCGCCCCATGGGGTTATGGCCGTTACACTAGATTTTTTATACACCAGTTCTCTCCGATTTAATAATGACTGTCATTATCTTACGTGTATCCTGTTGGCTACCAGTTTGGAAAAAGCTTTTGTACTTGTATTATGTGTCATCTTTGTATACATTTTGTATACACTTTTTCCAATAAAAACGAGTCTAAAAAAAAAAAGAATAAGAAGTGAATGCTGAAGATATAGTAATGTGATGCCGAATCGTGCAAACGCCTAGTTGTGTCTACAGTTGGATTACCGTGTAAGTAAAGAAGACTAAGGTTGAAGAAGAAAGGGCGGATCCAAGCAAGCAAAGGGCTGCAGTTTGGAGACCACTGCTCTATAGTAACCGTTCTTCTTCTTTTTGCAGGTAAAAATTGCTGTCATTGGGTCCAAATGTTTGTGATATTGGGAGTGAATTTTTGTGAATCAGTACTGCTTAGACCTTGAAGAAGGTGACACGCCCCGAAAGCTCGTCCATGAAAAATTATATGTTAGTGCAAATAAAAAAAGTATCACGGACAGTACTCAATTTTCTCTGATATTGGGAGGAAATGTGCCCCATCGTTGGTATCATTGTGAAGAATTGTGCCCCTTCTCGGGTCTCAGTGAGCAGGAAGTATGCCCACTTGTTGGTTCTGTACCCTGTGGATGTCGGACAGCCGGCACCCCTCCTTTATCAAGAACTCAATGATGGCACATTGCTTAGGCTTGGAATACATTATTTACCTGCAATGAAAAAGAAGAACAGTTACTATAGAGCAGTGGTCTCCAAACGGTGGCCCGGGGGCCAGATGCGGCCCTTTGCTTGCTTTTATCCAGCCCTTGAAGCACTATTTCATCCACTGATACCAGTGAAGGGGCACAAATTCTTACAATGACACTAACGATGGGCACGATTCCTCCCAATATCATCAACAATTGGGCCCCAATTACAGCAATGATGGGGCACTATTCCTCCCACTGACACCAATGATGGGGCACAATTCCTCCCACTGACACCAACGATGGGACACAATTTCTCCCAATGACACCAACAATTGGGCCCAATGACAGTAATGATGGGGCACAGTTCCCCCCCACTGACACCAACGATGGGGAACAATTTCCCCCAATGACACCAACAATTTGGCCAAATGACACCAAGGACAGGGCACAATTCCACCCAATGACACCAACAACTGGACCCAATGACAAAAATAATGGGGCAAAAATTCCTTCCAATTAGTACTTCATTTTCCCATCGCACACGTTCCTGGAAATGCTCTCAGATTTGGGTGCTGAAGCAACAACCAGCTGGATACTGGTTCAAGTCACAATGAAGATATTTGCCAGCACACCATGGAGCGACACAAATAGCGTCCAAAAGGGTGATTTATTGCATGATCACAACACAAGGATAGTGCAACGTTTCGGAGCCACGTAGGGCCCCTTCGTCAGGCATGTGATGAAAAATTCCTCCCAATGACACCAATAACTGGGCCCAATGACACCAATGATATGGCACAATTCCTCCCAATGACACCAACTATTGGGCCAAACGACACCACTGACTCGAACAATGGGGCACAATTCCTCCCAATGACACCAGCAATTAGGTTCAATGACACCAATGATGGGGCACAATTCCTCCCATTGACACCAATGGTGGGCCACAATTCCGTTCTGTGACACCAACGATGGGGCATTGTTTTTTACCGGCTGACGTCAGGACCTTTCCTACTCCCAATGGCCAGAGTCCAGCCCCCCTAAAGTCTGAAGGACAGTAAACGTAGAAAGTTTAGAGACCCCTGCTACAGAGAAAGAGTTATTCCACCAACATGTGACATTTGTAAGTTAATAAAAAGTTAGGCCTACTTTCCCGTTACTTTTGGTGGAGCTCTCACACGTACAAAACTAGAGCAGAGCAATATAGAGCCAAATGGATTAGGTGCTGCCCGAAAACCAAGTCCTTGACTCATAATCTGTGGCTGAATGTTGCTGCTCTGGCCAATGGCTTTGCTCCATATCTCTTTGCTCCAGTTGTCCAGTTGTTTGAAGTCAGGCTCATGCCCCGTACACACGGTTGGAAATTCCGACCACAAAATCCGTCGTATTTTTTCCGACGGATTTTGTCCGACACTGGTGTTGCACACACACGGTCGGACAAAGTTGTCGGAAAATCCGATCATCCTGAATGTGGTGACGTTCGTTGCGTACGACGGGACTACGTAGAGGCTAGTAGCCAATAGCTTTGGTCTCGTAATAGACATGTGCAATTCGTTTAGTTTTTTTTAGTTTTTCGTTTTTTTTCGTTATTTTCGTTCATTCGTTATCGTACGAATGAACGAACGATTCGGTAAAAATTTTAACGAATCGTTCGAATCGAACGAATCCGAAAACAACGAATATCCGAAAAAACAAAATTAGAAACAACGAATCTACGAATGAAGAAAATTCGAAAAACGAAAACAGGAACAATGAAAATCAAAATGAACGAAAAAATTCGTACATTCGTAACTTTTTTTTTTTTTTTTGTTGAATTGGTAATTTTCCGTGTCCCTTACAATGGCGCTGCTTAACGTGCTTCGAATGGACTGAACGAAAAAATTCGCACATTTGTAACTTATTTTTTTTTCGATTCGTAATTTTCCGTGTCCCTTACAATGGCGCTGCTTAACGTGCTTCAAATGGATTGAACGAAAAAATTCGTACATTCGTAACTTTTATTTTATTTTTTTCGATTCGTAATTTTCCGTGTCTCTTACAATGGCGCTGCTTAACGTGCTTCGAATGGATTGAACGAAAAAATTTGTACATTCGTAACTTTTTTTCGATTCGTAATTTTCCGTGTCTCTTACAATGGCGCTGCTTAACGTGCTTCGTATGGATTGAACGAAAAAATTCGTACATTCGTAACTTTTTTTTTTTCTTTTCGATTCGTAATTTTCCGTGTCCCTTACAATGGCGCTGCTTAACGCGCTTCGAATGGATTGAACGAAAAAATTCGTACATTCGTAACTTTTTTTTTCTTTTCGATTCGTAATTTTCCGTGTCCCTTACAATGGCGCTGCTTAACGCGCTTCGAATGGATTGAACGAAAAAATTCGTATATTCGTAACTTTTTTTTTCGATTCGTAATTTTCCGTGTCCCTTACAATGGCGCTGCTTAACGTGCTTCGAATGGATTGAACGAAAAAATTCGTACATTCGTAACTTTTTTTTCGATTCGTAATTTTCCGTGTCTCTTACAATGTATGAATAGCATACACATTACATAAAATTATGAATTATGCTCCGATTACGAATCTACGAATGTTACGAATGTTACGAATTCACGAATAAATACGAATGCGTCCGAATTTCGAATAAACGAATAAACGAAAATTAAACTAACGAAAAAACGAATCAACGAAAAAATAACTCTTACGAAAATACGAATCGTTACGAATACGAACACCGACGACTTACGAATTTACGAATCGTTACGAATCAACGGAAACAAAAAAAAAAAACGAAACGAAAATAAATAAATTTTTTTGTTGTGCACATGCCTATGGGGCACAATTCCTCCCATTGACACCAATGGTGGGCCACAATTCCGCTCCGTGACACCAACGATGGGGCATTGTTTTTTTCCGGCTGACATCAGGACCTTTTCTACTCCCAATGGCCAGAGTCCAGCCCCCCCTAAAGTCTGAAGGACAGTAAACGTAGAAAGTTTAGAGACCCCTGCTACAGAGAAAGAGTTATTCCACCAACATGTGACATTTGTAAGTTAATAAAAAGTTAGGCCTACTTTCCCGTTACTTTTGGTGGAGCTCTCACATGTACAAAACTAGAGCAGAGCAATATAGAGCCAAATGGATTCGGTGCTGCCCGAAAACCAAGTCCTTGACTCATAATCTGTGGCTGAATGTTGCTGCTCTGGCCAATGGCTTTGCTCCATATCTCTTTGCTCCAGTTGTCCAGTTGTTTGAAGTCAGGCTCATGCCCCGTACACACGGTTGGAAATTCCGACCACAAAATCCGTCGTATTTTTTCCGACGGATTTTGTCCGACACTGGTGTTGCATACACGCGGTCGGACAAAGTTGTCGGAAAATCCGATCATCCTGAACGTGGTGACGTTCGTTGCGTACGACGGGACTACGTAGAGGCTAGTAGCCAATAGCTTTGGTCTTGTAATAGACATGTGCAATTCGTTTTGTTTTTTTTCGTTTTTCATTTTTTTCGAACGAATGAACGAACGATTCGGTAAAAATTTTAACGAATAACAAATCGTTCGAATCGAACGAATCTGAAAACAACGAATATCCGAAAAAACAAAATTAGAAACAATGAATATACGAATGAAGAAAATCCGAAAAACGAAAACAGGAACAACGAAAATCAAAATGAACGAAAAAATTCGTACATTTGTAACTTTTTTTTTTGTTGAATTGGTAATTTTCCGTGTCCCTTACAATGGCGCTGCTTAACGTGCTTCGAATGGATTGAACGAAAAAATTTGTACCTTCGTAACTTTTTTTTTCGATTCGTAATTTTCTGTGTCTCTTAAAATGTAATAATAGCATACACATTACATAAAATTATGAATTATGCTCCGATTACGAATCTACGAATGTTACCAATGTTACGAATAAATACGAATGCGTCCGAATTTCAAATAAACGAAAATTAAACGGAAATACGAATCAACGAAAAAATAACTCTTACGAAAATACGAATCGTTACAAATACAAACACCGATGACTTACGAATTTACGAATCGTTACGAATCAACGGAAACGAAAAAAAACGAAACGAAAATAAACAAATTTTTTTGTTGTGCACATGTCTATGGGGCACAATTCCTCCCATTGACACCAATGGTGGGCCACAATTCCGCTCCATGACACCAACGATGGGGCATTGTTTTTTTCCGGCTGACATCAGGACCTTTTCTACTCCCAATGGCCAGAGTCCAGCCCCCCTAAAGTCTGAAGGACAGTAAACGTAGAAAGTTTAGAGACCCCTGCTACAGAGAAAGAGTTATTCCAACAACATGTGACATTTATAAGTTAATAAAAAGTTAGGCCTACTTTCCCGTTACTTTTGGTGGAGCTCTCACATGTACAAAACTAGAGCAGAGCAATATAGAGCCAAATGGATTCGGTGCTGCCCGAAAACCAAGTCCTTGACTCATAATCTGTGGCTGAATGTTGCTGCTCTGGCCAATGGCTTTGCTCCATATCTCTTTGCTCCAGTTGTCCAGTTGTTTGAAGTCAGGCTCATGCCCCGTACACACGGTCAGAAATTCCGACCACAAAATCCGTCTTTTTTTTGGGGGGGATTTTTTCCGAAAAATTCCGACCACGAAATCAGTCTTTTTTTTTTTCCGGATTTTTTCCGACGGATTTTGTCCGACACTGGTGTTGCATACACACGGTCGGACAAAGTTGTCAGAAAATCCGATCATCCTGAACGCGGTGACGTTCGTTGCGTACGACGGGACTACGTAGAGGCTAGTAGCCAATAGCTTTGGTCTTGTAATGTGATCTGAGCATGCGTGGCACTTTGTCCGTCGGAATTCGCTACACACGATCGGAAAAAGTCCGATAGGACTTTGTTGTCGGAAAATTTGAGAGCAGGATCTCAAACTTTTTCCGGTCGGAAATTCCGACGGAAAAAGTCCGATGGAGCCCACACACGGTCGGAATTTCCGACAACATGGTCCGATAGGACATTTTCCGTCGGAAATTCCGACCGTGTGTACGCGGCATCACAGTGAAGGTTCGTAGTCATATTCTGGTCCTTTATTTTTTTTTTTTTCGGGTTAATAGTTCCGTGTTTAACAGAAAACTTACTGGCAAGATTTGCCCTTTGTTTCAACTCAGATTAGCTTCATGTTGGCTTTGCTGACTGCGATGAGCACCTGGGATCAATCTATAAATACATTTAGCTTTACATTCTATAAATCTAGCAGAATTTATACCTCATTAGATGCGCTTTGCTTCCTGAAACAGCAATAAAACCCATTAACAATTAAGCCAGTTCATCAGAAACATTCATCTCCAAGGAAAATATTTTCCCAAATAAAAACCCAACTTGGTTTAGTTGTGTTTTCCGTCCTAATTGTGATAAATGTGCATTGTGGGTAAATAAATGACAAGTAGAATGGTTTATAAACCATCGCCGCTTTAGTTAGCGAGACGGGAAGGTGATTCTATCAAAAAAAATATTTAAAGCTTTGTGTCCTTTGTGTAACGTGTGGAAAAATCTAGAGTGCTGAGAAGATAGAACTTCGCCGCGCTTTTATATTGACTGGAAAGTGTACGGTATGCTTGTTGCACATTTTGTGAACGGCTGCTGGTTTTTCTATGAACCCACTATGGGGCCTATTTATAAAGCAGCGGTATGGCTAAACCACGTCCATACTACTGTTTTTTTTTTTTTTTTTTAAATAAAAAAAAAAAAGCTACTGCGAAAGCACAGCGGTGTGTTTAGCGCTCTACTAGCTTCAGACTTCTACATAAAGTAGTGAGTGTACAGCTTGTATAACAGTGTAAATTTGCTGTCCCCTCAAAATAACTCAACACACAGCCATTAAAGCGGTTCTGCACACATTTTATTTAGTAAATCTCTTTGCCTTCCAAATCAGGCAAAGAGTACTAAATGAAATGTGTGTTTTTTTTTTTTTTTCACTTACCTTGTAATCGCTGACTTCCTGTCCTCTGTCTCTGCGGGGGTGGGCGGGGTCTGTGCGGGGATCCTCGTCACGACGCACTGTCTCCTGGGATCTGGTGTCATTGATCCCAGGAGTCTGTGCGGGCATCTTCCGAAATCTCGCGAGATTTCGGGCACATCTTCCGAAATCTCGCGAGATTTCGGACACATCTTCCGAAATCTCACGAGATTTCGGGCACATCTTCCGAAATCTCGCGAGATTTCGGGCACATCTTCCGAAATCTCGCGAGATTTCGGACACATCTTCCGAAATCTCGCGAGATTTCGGACACATCTTCCGAAATCTCGCGAGATTTCGGACACATCTTCCGAAATCTCGCGAGATGTCGGCAGATGTGCCGACATCTCGCGAGATTTCGGAGAACGTGAGCTGCACTTTGCCGTTACTGCGCACGCGCGAGCTCGGCGCAGTAACGGCGGTGCATGCTGGGCCATCTAAAGTGCCTGTGGGGTTTCACATGCCCACAGGCAAGATGGCCCCCAGCAGAAAAGAAGAAGATAAAGAACTTCATCGGACGAAAACCGGCAGCGATCACGAATGAAGATGGAACAGGTGAGTCCCCTAATATTCCTATTACCCCTTAGCATATTCCCCCCCCAAAAAAAAAAAAAAAAACCCCGGTGCAGAACCGCTTTAATGTCTAAACCGCTGGCAACAAAAGTCAGTACACCCCTGAAATGGTAAAAATCCGACTGTCTGTATAGCAAACAGCCAATTTTTCCTGTTTCTAATATAAATACCCATTTCCGTCTTAATGATATAATGCCTTACCTACATATCTTCCATTACCTCCCAAACCCCTTCATCCATGCATTCATCCTTATCTCATCCATGCATTCATCCTTATCTCAGCCCCCTCATTCAAACCTCACCAGCCAAGCATTGCATTAAAGGAGCCATTCCCAGTATAATCTTACATGTTCATCTCAGCCTCGGGCAGCATCCCTGACTCTGTCCCAGCTCAGTAAACTCCTTTATTTCGAAACCATTCAAAAGCCACACCCTCAAAGGTTTGCCTCCAACAGCTAAACCCCTCCCACAAAGGATGTGGCCTCATCTCATTCACACAGGATGTGAATGACCATATAAGGACATACAATACAATGGTGTTACAATAAAGTGACAATTGTTTTCCTTCAAAAGAACCAATCACAGAATACATTCAAATAGACTAAGCAGTGATGTCCAAACCGTCTAACTGCTTTCAATGACAACGAACGATATAAAGCCATGGCTCCGTGGGCCATAATATTTATATCGTTATGCTAAAGTTCCAATGTACACAGAGATGTTCGCTTGAAGTTATTAATGCAGTCACCGGGAAATGGCTAGTCTCCCGGTGAGGCACAAATGAACTTCATTAAACCAGCAAACACGTCTGTAGTGTCCACAGGAAGATTTCCGTAGCCAATGGTCTTCCGCCAAAGTCTTTATGTGCGAATACGCTCACATGAGTGCATTACAGCAAAACCGACACTGGGGGGCATCTGAAAACATACATTAATAACATTTTCCATGACACCCCTAAGTGAAAATGTCCAAATTGGGCCCAATTAGCCATTTTCCCTCCCCGGTGTCATGTGACTCGTTAGTGTTACAAGGTCTCAGGTGTGTTAAATTTGGTGTTATTGCTCTCACTCTCTCATACTGGTCACTGGAAGTACAACATGGCACCTCATGGCAAAGAACTCTCTGAGGATCTGAAAAAAAGAATTGTTGCTGTACATAAAGATGGCCGAGGCTATAAGAAGATTGCCAAGACCCTGAAACTGAGCTGCAGCACGGTGGCCAAGACCATACAGCGGTATAACAGGACAGGTTCCCCTCAGAACAGGCGTCGCCATGGTCCACCAAAGAAGTTGAGGTCACGTGCTCAGCGTCATATCCAGAGGTTGTCTTTGGGAAATAGACGTATGAGTGCTGCCAGCATTGCTGCAGAGGTTGTAGGGGTGGGGGGGTCAGCCTGTCAGTGCTCAGACCATACGCCGCACACTGCATCAAATTGGTCTGCATGGCTGTCGTCCCAGAAGGAAGCCTCTTCTAAAGATGATGCACAAGAAATCCCACAAACAGTTTGCTGAAGACAAGCAGACTAAGGACATGGATTACTGGAACCACGTCCTGTGGTCTGATGAGACCAAGATAAACGTATTTGGTGTCAGATGGTGACAAGCGTGTGTGGGGGCAACCAGGGGAGGAGGACAAAGACAAGTGTGTCTTGTCTACAGTCAGGCATGGTGGTGGGAGTGTCATGGTCTGGGGCTGCATGAGTGCTGCCAGCACTGGGGGGCTACAGATCATTGAGGGAACCATGAATGCCAACATGTACTGTGATATACTGAAGCAGAGCATGATCCCCTCCCTTCAGAGACTGGGCCGCAGGGCAGTATTCCAACATGATCACCACCCCAAACACACTTCCAAGACCACCACTGCCTTGCTAAAGAAGCTGAGGGTAAAAGTGATGGACTGGCCAAGCATGTCTCCAGACCTAAACCCTATTGGTCATCTGTGGGGCATCCTCAGACGGAAGGTGGAGGAGCGCAAGTCTCTAACATCCACCAGCTCCGTGATGTCGTCATGGAGGAGGGGAAGAGGACTCCAGTGACAACCTGTGAAGCTCTGGTGACCTCCATGCCCAAGAGGGTTAAGGCAGTGCTGGAAAATAATGGCGGCCACACAAAATATTGACACTTTGGGCCCAATTTGGACATTTTCACTTAGGGGTGTACTGACTTTTGTTGCCAGCGGTTTTAGACATTAATGGCTGTGTGTTGAGTTATTTTGAGTGGACAGCAAATTTACACTGTTATACAAGCTGTACACTCACTACTTTACATTGTAGACAAGTGTCATTTCCTCAGTGTTGTCACATGAAAAGAGAGAAGGAAAGATTTACACAAATGTGACTGAGGGGTGTACTTACTTTTGTGAGATACTGTGTGTATGTATATATATATATATTGTAACACAGTGAGTTACAGACCCACAGAGCATAGATTTGAAACTGAGAAAACTGCTCTGGCAGCTTTCCTCGGATTTTGTTATTTCCGGATGGGGCTCTGTAGTTTGGAGATCCCTCAGAGTCTTGGGTGGGACGGGATCTCCAACCCTGTGTCCGGTTCTTGTGGGCAGCCAGCAGGGTGTTTGCCCAGGTGGCCAATATAACGAGGGGCTGGTGGAGAGCAGTAGGTGGAAGGTGGGTGTGAGCAGCTTTCTACTGCTGTTGTTGTCTGAAGACAGACCTGTGTCTGGAAAGCTGTCTGCCCTGTAGGAGACTGAACCCCTAGGAAGGGGGATTATTTGCCCAGGGACTGGGAAAGGCTGGCCAGCCTTGAGAGTCGGGGAGACTACGGAAGCCCAGTGAGTCCAGGGGTTGGAGGGAATCAAGCAGTCTGTTGGGAGCAAGCAGAGGAACTGCTGGCAAGAGAGAGCCAGGTGGCTCGGTATGTTTTTCATTTGAGTGCTAAGTGAAGTTGTAACCCCTGCGTGGGAATCCTGAATGGACTTGGGGGTAACCCCATAAACGTGGGCTACCAGGCCCTTAATGATGACGCCTGTGTGACGTGGACTCCCTGCACAGAAAGCGCATCTACCACTTGAGCTAAACACCCCCAATATCACAATAAATAAAAAAATAAAAAAAATAAAATATATATATATATCTCACAAAAGTGAGTACACCCCTAATTGAAAATGTCCTAAAAAAGAGGCCCATTACTGTATGTTTATCTGCCTTGTGTTACTCAATCAGACAGTGTGCGTGGTCTTGAGGAGTGTGTGCTTTTAAGTGACAAAGTTGTCTCTTTACCTTTTATCTCCGTGTAGTCGGTGTTTATTACCATTTTTTTTGTGACATCATCACGCAATAAAGTTTTTCTTACAGTGGGTGAGACTGCAGTTGCTTTATGCCCTTCCTCCTCCTTTAAAGTGGAGTTTCCCCCCATAAATATAAGTTTGTTTAGACCTGCCTATAATCGCATAAAAAAAAAAAAAAAAAAAATTGAGGAAAAAAAAATGCCACTTACCTAGTTCTCCCTGTTGCTAGGTGGTCCCACGTAATCTGCCTCTGCGCTAGCCCGGGCTAAAAACTTCACTTCCCTCGGCGGCAAGGTTCGCTAAGGCTCCTGGGAGATGTGAGTCCCCATTTATTTCCCAGGAGTCTTTGAGCACCGCCGAGGTCTAGAATCGCGTTACTTCCAAACAGGAAGTGACGTGATTCCGAGGACGCCGCCTGTTGTGATGGCAACAGAAGCTGTGAACGGCGCTCGCGCAACGTGCTAATGCGCATGCGCGAGATCTGCGACAAGGGGCATTGCATGATGGGAAATTGACATCAGCACAACGTCAGCACATCCCGGAAGAGAATGCCTGTGGGTTTCACATGCCCACAGGCAAGATGAAACCCCCGTACGGAGATTTTATAAATACACTATTGGAGGAGAGAATTAAAGGATAACAGCGGGAAGGACGGGAGACGTGAGTGATCATTTTAGAACCATTTAAGATTTCTAACGTACCGCAAAAAAAAAAAACAAGGAGGCAGTGGAACCCCACTTTAAACTCCTTTGGGGTCCTCCCCACCTTTTGTGCCTATTCCTAAGTATTCCCTGGAGCTAACCACATCATTTCACCCAAGGGTTTGGTCCGGAGAATATGGTGGAAGCTTTAAAATGCATTGTGCTTCAGCCAATCCCTGGGGAGGTGGACTCAGTAGGTGGAGGGTGCTTGGTGGAAGCTGAAAAATGTGTAGCTGTCCTGGGACATTGTGAGTACTGAGCTGAAGATCCTGGTGACTGTGCGTTGTCCTCATTTTGGGGCGATAAGTGCCAGGGTAGCTCTCTTTCTGAGTCTTAGTTCTGGCCTTTCCCCTTTGTTCCTGGCTTAACGACTGCTCTGAAAGAAGTTCAGCCTTGTGAAGTGTGTCCTCCTGTTGCTATTCAGTGCTTCCAAAATATTCCATACCACCCCAACCCCCCTCCTGTTCTACAAACAATAAAACATAAAAAGACAACCCCTAGACCAGAGGTCTCCAAAATTTCTAAGCAAAGAGGCTGTATACTGTCCTTCAAAATGTAGGGGGGGGGGGGGGGTGGGGGGGGGGGGGGGGGGGGGGGCGGGGGGGGGGGGGGGGCCGGGGGGGGGGGGGGGGGGGGGGGGTCCTACAAATAGAGCTTTCATTTGGTGGTATTTGATCACCTCTGCAGTTTTTATTTTTTGCTAAACAAATAAAAAAAGACAGAAAATTTTGAAAAAAATAAAAGTTTTGGTTTTGTTTCTGTTATAAAATTTTGTAAATAAAACTGATAAGGCGGCACTGACGGGCACTGATAAGGTGGCACTGATGAGGTGGCACCAATGAGCGGGCACTGACGATGGGCACTGATATGAGGCACTGATGGGCACTGGTAGGCGGCACTGATATGCAGAACTGATGGGCATTGATAGGCGGCACTGGTGGGCACTCATGGGTGGCACAGGTGGGCGCTGGTGGGCATTGATGGGCGACACTCATGGGCAATAAAAGGATGAAAAGATGGGTACTTATGGGTGGCACTGATAGGCATTGATACGTGGCACTGATGGGCACTGATACACACACTGATATGAGGCACTGATGGGCATCCCTGGTGGCACTGGCAGTGGTAGACATTGTCAGTGGGCACTGATTGGCAGCTGCCTGGGCACTGATTAGCATCTGCCTGGGCACATATGTGCATTTCCCTGGGGGTCTAGGGGGCATACCTGGTGTTCCAGTGTGGTGGCATCCCTGGTGGTCCTGGGCGGCATTATGGTGGTCCTTGGCGGGATTCAAAGGGGGGGCTGCACTGATATACAATCAGCGCAGACCCCCCTGTCAGAAGAGACGCCGATCAGCTCTCCTCTACTCGCATCTGTCAGACGAAAGTGAGGAAAAGCCGATCACCGGCTCTTCCTATTTACATTGTGATCAGCCGTGATTGGACATGGCTGATCACTTGGTTAAGAGTCTCCGTCAGAGACTCTTTACCTAGTTCGGTGTTGCGGGGTGTCAGACTGACACACCGCAACAACGATCGTCGCGATGCGCGCCCCCGGGGGCACACATCGGCTTAATATCGTGAGGACGTCATATGACGCCCAGTCAGGGTGTTGAAACCACTTTGCTGCCGTCATTCTGCTATATGGCGGGCGGCAAGTGGTTAAATAAGAGTTTGTCTCCCTTTAGTGTCCATTCTATTTAATGTCATTAAGACTTTTCTTTTGTTTCATTAAGCCACGATACAAAGCATTGTAGGAGATATAGTGCAGGAGGAAGTGACTGATATGTTAAAACTCAGTCAGCAAACTACCTACCCACAATGCCCCACTTACCTACCCACAAGGCAAGCCACCGAACAGCCTGTAGGGTAAGGACATATAAGGGACAGGCGTGGCACGTTTCTGCCTCTCTTGCTGGGACGCCATTAAGGACCTGCCTGCAGGGAGCGGTGGGTGTGCGATTGAAAGACTACGGCCTGGAATTGTGTGGCCTTCAAGGAATTCCAGAACACAGTGTGCTGGATCAGTGTGAGGATGGATCGGAGGGCTCAAGATAACCTGAAAGCTTCCTCCATTGCAGTCACCAACCATCAGAAGGAGGGTGCGGTGTGACGGCACCAGCTTGGAGCGGGCCTGAGATACCGGGAAGCGGAGCAACACAAGCATCTGGGCCTTGTGTGGTGAGCGGGCACTTGCCCAGATTTATTTAATACTTTGTTACTGTGCAAATAGGTCCCAGAAGGCTGGTGAGACCTGTAGTCCCACAGAAACAGTTTCACTTATTCAAAGACTGCGTGCAGTGAAACCTCAGAGTTTGTTTTCCCTGTACTACAGAGTTAATTAACAGTCATGTTTCTGTTAATTTGGATCTGAAATTCGTTAACGAAATTTCGTATTTTGTATGAAATTCGTAAGCATAGAAATTCCCATAGGGTTCCCATCATCCCTGTGCTAAGTTCCCAGGTCTGTACACCCGCTGTGTCCAATATGAGGGGTTACCACCATCCCTGTGCTGAGTTCCCAGGTCTGTACACCCGCTGTGCCCATTATGAGGGGTTACCACCATCCCTGTGCTGAGTTCCAGGTCTGTACACCCGCTGTGCCCATTATGAGGGTTACCACCATCCCTGTGCTGAGTTACCAGGTCTGTACACCCGCTGTGCCCATTATGAGATGTTCGCACCATCCCTGTGCTGAGTTCTCGGGTCTGTCCACCCGCTGTGCCCATTATGAGGGGTTCCCACCATCCCTGTGCTGAGTTCCTGGGTCTGTACACCCGCTGTGCCCATTATGAGGGGTTCCCACCATCCCTGTGCTGAGTTCCTTGGTCTGTACACCCGCTGTGCCCATTATGAGGGGTTCCCACCATCCATGTGCTGAGTTCCTGGGTCTGTACACCCGCTGTGCCCATTATGAGATGTTCCCACCATCCCTGTGCTGAGTTCTCGGGTCTGTACACCCGCTGTGCCCATTATGAGGGGTTCCCACCATCCCTGTGCTGAATTCCGGGGTCTGTACACCCGCTGTGCCCATTATGAGGGGTTCCCACCATCCCTGTGCTGAGTTCCGTTGTCTGTACACCCGCTGTGCCCATTATGAGGGGTTCCCACCATCCCTGTGCTGAGTTCTGTTGTCTGTACACCCGCTGTGCCCATTATGAGGGGTTCCCACCATCCCTGTGCTGAGTTTCGGGGTCTGTACACCCGCTGTGCCCATTATGAGGGGTTCCCACCATCCCTGTGCTGAGTTCCCGGGTCTGTACACCCGCTGTGCCCATTATGAGGGGTTCCACCATCCCTGTGCTGAGTTCCTCTGATAAGTGAACAAAACACCAGTCTGTTAATTTGGATCCGAAATTCCGAAATTCGTTAACGAAATTTCGTATTTCGTATAAAATTCGTAAGCATAGAAATTCCCATAGGGTTCCCACCATCCCTGTGCTGCCTTCCTGGGTTTTTAACTTTTAGGTTCGTTAAGGTTTCGTTAATTACGAATTTTCGTTATGGAATGGATCCGAAATTCTTAAACGAAATTTCATATTTCGTACGGAATTCGTAAGCACAAAAATTCGGATTTCGGATTCGTACGAATGTATGAATTTCCGGAAATTCGTACAAATTTTTGTTTCGTACGAAACTAATCGCACATGTCTACTCCTCATTGGCTTACCTCTACATAGTCTATCCCCCCTTCCATCCATCATGAATGCTGCCGCCAGGCTCATCCACCTTACCAATCGCTCTGTGTCTGCCACTCCTCTCTGTCAATCCCTCCACTGGCTTCCACTCACCCAACAAATTCAATTCAAAATACTAACAACTACCTACAAAGCCGTCCACAACTCGGCCCCCAACTACATCACTGGCCTAGTCCCTAAATACCAACCTAATCGTTCTCTTCGTTCTTCTCAAGACCTCCTGCTCTCTAGCTCCCTCATCACCTCCTCCCATGCTCGCCTCCAGGACTTTTCCAGAGCCTCTCCAAGCCTATGGAACTCCTTACCCCAATCTGTCCGCCTATCTCCTACTATATTAGCGTTTAGACGATCCCTGAAAACCCTCCTCCTCAGAGAAGCCTATCCTACCCACACCTAACAACTGGATTTTCATTTTCTCCATCAGCTCATCCCCCCCCCACAGTTATTACCTTTTATTTCCACTTGACCCTCCCTTCTAGATTGTAAGCTCTAACGAGCCCGGGCCCTCTGATCCCTCCTGTATTGATTGTATTGTAAGTGTACGGTCTGCCATCATGTTGTAAAACGCTGCGCTATATAAATCCTGTATAATAAAAATAAAGCCAAAAGACAGCTACAGCGGGGGCTTACTTTACAGAGAGAGCGTCCTTCAGACTCAGCTGATCACAGATCGGGGTAAAGGGCCAATCACAGCAGCCTTTTACCATGTGATCAGCCGTGTCCATGACAGGTTATCAGCATTCCTTTCCTCACACTGACAGCATGAGGAGAGAGGAAGAGTGTCGATAACTGGCTTGTGTAAAAGGGGACACTGATAATCAGGGCAATGATTTTTAGTGTCCCGATTATCAGTGCAGTCCCAACAGTGCTGCCAATCAGTGCCCATCAGTGCTGCCATTTAGTGCCCACCAGTGCTGCCAATCAGTGCCTATTGGTGCTGCCCATCAGTGCCTCTCCATCAGTGTTACCTATCAGTGCTGCCTATCTGTGCCCATCAGTGCCACCTATCAGTGCCCATAGGTGGTGCCTCATAAATACCTCCTCATCAGTGCCACCTACCAGTGCCTATCAGCGCCCATCGGTGCTGCCTCATCAGTGCCTTCTAATCAGTGCCCATCAGTGAAGCCTACCATCCCATCAATGAAGGAGAAAAATTAGTGTATTTTTCGCTCCATTGCCGCCCGCACAGCGCCGGTAAAGCGCCGCTAAAAGGAGTGGCACTTTACCGCAAGCGTGGGGCGGTCTTCAGTGTGAAAGTGGCCTAAGTGTGGAAAAAAAATGACAAAAATGTCACATGGGAACAGTGTAGCATGACCGCGCAATTGTCATTCACAGTGTAACAGCGCTGAAAGCTGGACATGTGCACAACAAAAAAATTTGTTTATTTTGGTTTCGTTTTTTTCATTTCCGTTGATTCGTAACGATTCGTAAATTCGTAAGTCGTCGGTGTTCGTTTTCGTAACGATTCGTATTTTCGTAAGAGTTGTTTTTTCGTTGATTCGTTTTTCCGTTAGTTTAATTTTCGTTTATTCAAAATTCGGACGCATTCATATTTTCGTAGATTTAGTTACATTCGTAATTTCGTTAGATTGATTTATTCATACTTTCGTAACATTGTTTTCGTAGATTCGTATCGGAGCATAATTCATAATGTTATGTAATGTGTATGCTATTATTACATTGTAAGAGACACGGAAAATTACGAATCGAAAAAAAAACGTTACGAATGTACGAATTTTTTCGTTCAATCCATTCGAAGCACGTTAAGCAGCGCCATTGTAAGGGACACGTAAAAATTACCAATTCAACAAAAAAAAAAGTTACGAATGTACGAATTTTTTCGTTCATTTTGATTTTCGTTGTTCCTGTTTTCGTTTTTCGGATTTTCTTCTTTCGTAGTTTCGTTGTTTCTAATTTGGTTATTTCGGATTTTCGTTGTTTTCGTTCAATTCGAACGATTTGTTATTCGTTAAAATTTTTAGCGAATTGTTCGTTCATTCGTACGATAACGAATGAACGAAAATAACGAATAAAAAACGAAAAACGAAACGAATTGCACATGTCTACTGAAAGCTGAGAATAATTGTCCTGGGCAGGAAGGGGGTGAAAGTGCCCGGTAGGCCAGTGGATAAGTATCTCCATTTGTTATAAGATTTCAATTGTTTGAAAGATATAAAATTTGGTGTTTACAAAGTTGAGTCAACTTTTATTTTATTTTGGGCGGCAGAACCCAAAACTTAAAAAAAAAAAAAAAAAATGACATCACGGCGGTCTGAAACCGCGATCTGACACTAATATGCATTCGTTTGCCAACCTCCGGATCCTAATGTGGCGTACGTTACATCGCATCACAAGGAATCTCATTTCTTACAATTGTATCTGACAAGCTACAAAAAAACATAATTCAAACCAGAAGAACATCGCTCTGATCTTCTTCATTAAAAATGAGGCAATTAAATCAGGTTGGCGAACATCTTATTTGTCATTTGAAGTTGAATTTATTTATTTTTTTCTTAAGAGAGGCAGAGGAGAAAAAAATGAAAGGGAACCCGCCATGACAGAGACCGCCGAGCTCGCCTTCGGAAAACGATCGACTTTTTTTTTTTTTTTTTAAGGTATCATTTTGAATTTATGGCTTCGATTCTTTGATTCCATTAGACATGTGCACAACAGAAAAATGTGTTTATTTTCGTTTCGTTTTTTTAGTTTCCGTTGATTCGTAACGATTCGTAAATTCGTAAGAGTTATTTTTTCGTTGATTCGTTTTGCCGTTAGTTTAATTTTCGTTTATTTGTTTATTCGAAATTCGGACGCATTCGTATTTATTCGTACATTCGTAACATTCGTAATCGGAGCATAATTCATAATTTTATGTAATGTGTATGCTATTATTACATTTTAAGAGACACGGAAAATT
Source organism: Lithobates sylvaticus (assembly GCA_028564925.1). Taxonomy (NCBI): domain Eukaryota; kingdom Metazoa; phylum Chordata; class Amphibia; order Anura; family Ranidae; genus Lithobates; species Lithobates sylvaticus. The sequence continues at coordinate 212,605,790 of CM053035.1, read as the reverse complement.
ACGAATCGAAAAAAAAGTTACGAATGTACGAATTTTTTCGTTCAATCCATTCGAAGCACGTTAAGCAGCGCCATTGTAAGAGACACGGAAAATTACGGAAAAAAAAAGTAACGAATGTACGAATTTTTTCGTTCAATCCATTCGAAGCACGTTAAGCAGCACCATTGTAAGAGACACGGAAAATGACGAATCAAAAAAAAAAGTTACGAATGTACGCATTTTTTCGTTCAATCCATTGGAAGCACGTTAAGCAGCGCCATTGAGTTATTTTTTCGTTGATTTGTTTTGCCGTTAGTTTAATTTTCGTTTATTCGTTTATTTGAAATTCGGAAGCATTCGTATTTATTCGTACTTTCGTAACATTCGGAACATTTGTAGATTCGTAATCGGAGATAATTCATAATTTTATGTAATGTGTATGCTATTATTACATTTTAAGAGACACGGAAAATTACGAATCGAAAAAAAAAAGTTACGAATGTACGAATTTTTTCGTTCAATCCATTCGAAGCACGTTAAGCAGCGCCATTGTAAGAGACACGGAAAATTACCGATTCAACAAAAAAAAAAAAACGAATGTACGAATTTTTTCGTTCATTTTGATTTTCGTTGTTCCTGTTTTCGTTTTTCGGATTTTCTTCTTTCGTAGATTCGTTGTTTCTAATTTGTTTTTTTCGGATTTTCGTTGTTTTCAGATTCGTTCGATTCGAACGATTCGTTATTCGTTAACATTTTTTAGCGAATCGTTCGTTCGTTCGTACGATAACGAATGAACGAATATAACGAAAAAAAAACTAAACGAATTGCACATGTCTCGATTCCATGACCTCAAACACGTGGGCAGCTAAGGACTTGAAAAAAGTGAAAAAGCAGCTGCCCCCTCCCCCCCCGGGATTTTAAGGTCACAACATACCAAGAGATACAAAAAATCTACAAAATCCATTCTTAATACAAATTTACAGAATAAAACATTTTAAAACCAGAAACACGCACCAGAATGAGAAACAATCGATTAAATTGAAGACACCTTAATACAAGGATAATGTTACTGCAATAGGAGGTATACAATACATATGTTCATCCATGAATAAAGAATAGACATGTGCGGTTCTTCTTTACGTTCTAAATCAAGTTATTTTTCAGAAATTGGGATGTTTCCGAATTTCACAATTACAATGGTAATGAATTTAAACGAATCAAAAATAACGAAATTCTAATTCAAATTCAAATCAGATTTGAAAACGAATTTTAAATCCAATTTGAAAACTAGAATAGAATAAAACAGAATAGAAAATAAAGGCATAGAATAGAAATGAATAGAGTAAAACATAACAGAATAGAATAGATAATGTTACTGTAATAGGTGGTATACAATGCATATGTTCCTCAATTAATAAAGAATAGGCCTATGCGGTTCGTTTTGTTCCGAATCCAAATTATTAGACTGATTTGGAAATCGGGACTGATCAGAATTTCCAAATTACAATAGTAATGAATTTAAATGAATCAAAAATAACGAAATTCAAATCAAATTTGAAAACAAGATGTATATACAATTTGAAAACTAGAATAGAATAAAACAGAATAGAAAATAAAGGGATAGAATAGAAAAGAATAGAAAAGAATAAAATAGCGTAAAACAGAACAAAATAGAATAGAAAATACAAGAATAAAATATAATAAAATAAAGGAAGAGTATATAAAAGAATAGGATAGAAGATTAAAAAAACAAAAATAAAAGAATAGAAAATAAATGAATAGAATTGAAAAGAATATAGTAAAAAAGATCAGAAAAGAAAATAATAGAAAATAATAGACCTGAGTAAAACAGAATAAGATAGAATAGAAATAAAATATAATATAAAAAAAAGGAAGAGAATATAAAGTAATAGAATAGAAAAGAATAGAGTAAAACATAACATAATAGAATAGATAATGTTACTGTAATAGGTGGTATACAATGCATGTTGCCCCATGAATAAAGAATAGACATATGCGGTTCGTTTAGTTCCGAATCCAAATGATAAGACTAATTTTTCATGATTTGGAAATTGGGACGTGTCCGAATTTCCCAATTACAATAGTAATGAATTTAAAACGAATGAAAAATAACGAAATTCAAATTCAAATCAGATTTGAAAACAAATTTTAAATCCAATTTGAAAACTAGAATATAATAAAACCGAATAGAAAATAATAGAATAGAAAATAATAGAATAGAAAATAATAAAATTGCGTAAAACAGAACAGAATAGAACATACAAGAATAAAATAAAACAAAGGAATAGAGTATAAAAGAATAGGATAGAAAGAAAAAAAAACAAAAATAAAAGAATAGAAAATAAATGAATAGAATTGAAAAGAATGATTCGAAAATTGGGATGTTTCCAAATTTCCCAATTACAATAGTAATGAATTAAAACAAATAAAAAATAACAAAATTCAAATTCAAATCAGATTTGAAAACAAATTTTAAATCAGATTTGAAAACAAGAATGGAATAAAACAGAATAGAAAGTAAAGGGATAGAATAGAAAATAATAGAATAGAAAAGAATAGAGTAAAACAGAACAGAATAGAATAGAATAGATAATGTTACTGTAAAAGGTGGTATACAATGCATATCTTCCCCCCATGAATAAAGAATAGGCATGTGCAGTTCGCTTCGTTCCGAATCCAAATTATTAGAATAATTTTTCAAATTGGGACATATCAGAATTTCCAAATCACAATAGTAAGAATTTAAACGACTCAAAAATAACGAAATTCTAATTCAGATCAAATTTGAAAACAAGATTTATATACAATTTGAAAACTAGAATAGAATAAAACAGAATAGAAAATAAAGGGATAGAATAGTAAAGAATAGAAAAGAATAAAATAGCATAAAACAGAACAAAATAGAATAGAAAATAGAAGAATAAAATAAAATATAATAAAATAAAGGAAGAGTGTATAAAAGAATAGGATAGAAGAAAAAAACTAAAATAAAAGAATAGAAAATAAAGGAATAGAATTGAAAAGAATAGATTAAAACAGATCAGAAAATAAAATAATAGAAAATAATAGACCTGAGTAAAACAGAATAAAATAGAATAGAAATAAAATAAAATATAATATAAAAAAAGGAAGAGAATATAAAGTAATAGAATAGAAAGGAATAGAGTAAAACATAACATAATAGAATAGATAATGTTACTGTAATAGGAGGTATACAATGCATATGTTCCCCCATGAATAAAGAATAGACATATGCGGTTCGTTTATTTCCGAATCCAAAATATAAGACTAATTTTTCATAATTTGGAAATTGGGACGTGTCCGAATTTCCAAATTACAATAGTAATGAATTTAAAACTAATCAAAAATAATGAAATTCTAATTCAAATCAGATTTGAAAACAAATTTTAAATCCAATTTGAAAACTAGAATATAATAAAACAGAATAGAAAATAAAGGGATAGAATAGAAAATAATAGAATAGAAAATAATAAAATTGCGTAAAACAGAACAGAATAGAACATACAAGAATAAAATAAAATATAATAAAATGAAGGAAGAGAGTATAAAATAATAGGATAGAAGAGAAAAACAAAACAAAAATAAAAGAATAGAAAATAAATGAATAGAATTGAAAAGAATGATTTGAAAATGGGGATGTTTCCAAATTTCCCAATTACAATAGTAATGAATAAAAACGAATAAAAAATAACAAAATTCAAATCAGATTTGAAAAAAAAATTTAAATCCAATTTGAAAGCAAGAATAGAATAAAACAGAATAGAAAGTAAAGGGATACAATAGAAAAAATAATAGAATAGAGTAAAACAGAACAGAACAGAATAGATAATGTTACTGTAATAGGTGGTATATAATGCATATGTTCCTCCATGAATAAAGAATAGACATGTGCGGTTCATTTCATTCCAAATCCAAATTATTAGACTCATTTTTCATGATTCGGAAAATGAGACCTATCCGAATTTCCAAATTTCAATAGTAACGAATTTAAACGAATCAAACATAACAAAATGAAAATTCAAATTCAAATCAAATTTAAAAACAAGATTTAAATATAATTTGAAAACTAGAATAGAATAAAACAGAATAGAAAATAAAGGGATAGAATAGAAAAGAATAGAATAGAAAATAATAAAATAGCGTAAAACAGAACGGAATAGAATAGAAAATACAAGAATAAAATAAAATATAATAAAGAAAGAGGGTATAAAAGAATAGGATAGAAGATAAAAAATAAAAAATAAAAGAATAGAAAATAAATGAATAGAATTGAAAAGAATGATTCGGAAATTGGGACGTATCCGAATTTCCAAATTTCAATAGTAACGAATTTAAATGAATCAAACATAATGAAATTCAAATCAAATTTGAAAACAAGATTTAAATACAATTTGAAAACTAGAATAGAATAAAACGGAATAGAAAATAAAGGGATAGAATATAAAAGAATAGAATAGAAAATAATAAAATTGTGTAAAACAGAACAGAATAGAATAAAAAATACAAGAATAAAATAAAATATAATAAAGGAAGAGAGTATAAAAGAATAGGATAGAAGAGAAAAAAAGAATAGAAAATAAAATAAATAGAATTGAAAAGAATGATTCGGAAATTGGGATGGTAATGAATTAAAACTAATCAAAAATAACAAAATTCTAATTCAAATTCAAATCAGATTTGAAAACGAATTTTAAATCCAATTTGAAAACAAGAAAATAAAATAAAGGTATAGAATAGAAAAGAATAGAGTAAAACAGAATAGAATAGATAATGTTACTGTAATAGTTAGTATACATGCATCTGTTCCTCCATGAATAAAGAATAGACATGTTTCGTTCCGAATCCAAATTAACTAATTTTTCATGATTCGGAATTTGGGACGTTTCCGAATTTCCCAATTACAATATTAACGAATTTAAAACAAATCAAAAATAACAAAATTCTAATTCAAATTCAAATCAGATTTGAAAACAAATTTTAAATCCAATTTAAAAACTAGAATATAATAAAACAGACTAGAAAATAAAGGTATAGAATAGACAAGAATAGAATAGAAATGAATAGAGTAAAACAAAACAGAATAGAATAGATAATGTTACTGTAAAAGGAAGTATACAATGCATATGTTCCCCCATGAATAAAGAATAGGCATGTGCAGTTCGCTTCGTTCCGAATCCAAATTATTAGAATCATTTTTCAAATTGGGACGTATCAGAATTTCCAAATCACACGAATTTAAACGACTCAAAAATAACGAAATTCAAATTCAAATCAAATTTGAAAACAAGATGTATATACAATTTGAAAACTAGAATAGAATAAAACTGAATAGAAAATAAAGGGATAAAATAGAATAGAAAAGAATAAAATAGCTTAAAACAGAACGGAATAGAATAGAAAATACAAGAATAAAATAAAATATAATAAAGGAAGAGAGTATAAAAGAATAGGATAGAAGAGAAAAAAGAATAGAAAATAAATAAATAGAATTGAAAAGAATGATTCGGAAATTGGGATGTTTCCGAATTTCCCAATTACAATAGTAATGAATTAAAACTAATCAAAAATAACAAAATTCTAATTCAAATTCAAATCAGATTTGAAAACGAATTTTAAATCTAATTTGAAAACAAGAATAGAAAATAAAGGTATAGAATAGAAAAGAATAGAGTAAAACAGAATAGAATAGATAATGTTACTGTAATAGGTAGTATACACTGTATATGTTCCTCCATGAATAAAGAATAGACATTTTGCGGTTCGCTTCGTTCCGAATCCAAATTATTAGAATCATTTTTCAAATTGGGACATCAGAATTTCCAAATCACAATAGTAACGCATTTAAATGACTGAAAAATAACGAAATTCTAATTCAAATCAAATTTGAAAACAAGATTTATGTACAGTTTGAAAACTAGAATAGAATAAAACGGAATAGAAAATAAAGGGATAGAATAGAAAATAATAAAATAGCATAAAACAGAACAAAATAAAATAGAAAATACAAGAATAAAATAAAAAAAAATTAAATAAAGGAAGAGTGTATAAAAGAATAGGATAGAAGATAACAAAAAAAACTAAAATAAAAGAATAGAAAACAAATGAATAGAATTGAAAAGAATGGAGTAAAACAGATCAGAAAAGAATAGAATAGAAAATAATAGACCAGAGTAAAACAGAACAGAATAGAATAGAAAATAAAATATAATATTAAAAAAAGAAAGAGAATATAAAGTAATAGAATCGACAATAATAGAGTAAAACAGAACAGAGAAGACTAGAACGGAAAAGAATAGAATAGAGTAAAACAGAACAGGAATCACGGGGGGCCCACATTAGACATGTGCACAATAGAAAAATTGTTTATTTTCGTTTCGTTTCTTTCGTTTCCGTTGATTCGTAACGATTCGTAATTTCGTAAGAGTTATTTTTTCGTTGATTCGTTTTTTCCGTTAGTTTAATTTTCATTTCTTCGAAATTCGGACGCATTCGTATTTTCGTAGATTTAGTTACATTCGTACTTTCGTAAGATTGATTTATTCGTACTTCCGTAACATTGTTTTCGTAGATTCGTAATCGGAGCATAATTCATAATGTTATGTAATGTGTATGCTATTATTACATTGTAAGAGACACGGAAAATTACGAATCGAAAAAAAAAGTTACGAATGTACAAATTTTTTCGTTCAATCCATTCGAAGCACGTTAAGCAGCGCCATTGTAAGAGACACGGAAAATTACCAATTCAACAAAAAAAAAAGTTACGAATGTACGAATTTTTTCGTTCATTTTGATTTTCGTTGTTCCTGTTTTCGTTTTTCGGATTTTTTTCTTTCGTAGATTCGTTGTTTCTAATTTGGTTATTTCGGATTTTCGTGGTTTTTCGGATTCGTCCGATTCGAGCATTCGTTAAATTTTTTAGCGAATCGTTCATTCATTTGTACGATAACGAATGAACGAATTTTAACGGAAAACGAAAAAAAAAGGAAACTAATTGCACATGTCTAGCCCACATCAAAGATGTCTTTTCCGGGGGGCACAGGGGAGGCAGCCAGTGAACACAACCAGGGGGCAAGGCAGACAAAGGGAAGGAGATATGACCAAGAAACAAGGCCACTGCCCTACACAGAAACCACTTAATACGAAAAAAAGATATAAAAGATAAGGAAAAGGAAAGTGAAAAAGGAGGAAAAAAAGCCAAAGATCAAAAGGCCCCACATATAAAGGAGCCGGTGAATCAGGGGATTTTTTAAGAAGGCCAAATCATAATAAAATTCTACAAAAGCGAGAGGCTTATGGCAATAAATGAATGAAACTAAGAAAATAAACCATAAAAACAGAAATTGAGGAACCCCGAGGGGGTAAAAATTTGTGAAAGGACCCCAAAAAAGTGAAAAGATAGATAGGCAACCCAAGGGACTTACTACAAGAGAAAGAAAGCCTATTGCCGCGTACACAGGAAGGGACTTTGTCCGCCGGACCTAGTCCAGCGGACAATCCGCTGGACTTTCCAGCTGGGCTTCGGCGGACTTAAAAGCGAACGGACTTGCGCACACACGATCACGCTAAAAGTCCGGTGGTTCACGCGATGACGCACAGCACGTACGACGGGACTAGAAAAAGAAAAATACTAGAAAAATACTTGCTACTGAGCATGCGTCCTTTTTGGTCCGCCGGACCATACAACAGATGGCCGTATTGTCCGCCGGACTGCCAAGTCCAGCGGATAATTTTAAAACAAAACTTAAAACTTTAGTCCGCCGGATTTTTGGGAAAAAAGTCAGTCGAAGGCCCACACGGTGGACTTAGTCCAGCGGACAATCCCGCGGGATAGTCCCTTCGTGTGTACGCGGCATATGGCAGAATTTCAGGTCCAGAGGACATCTGGTGCAAAAGAGATGCTGTGAGAGGGGATATGATTTCGATTTATAAATACCAGACTGGTGACCCCACAATAGGGAGAAAACTTTTATCGCAGTAGGGAGTTTTAAGCGGAGTTCCAGGCATATTTTTATTTTTATTTTTACATTATTCCGCTGCATTAAAACTAAATAACAACCTGTGGACATTATTTTTACATTTTTACTCAGCTTTTCTTGTCTGTTGCTAGGGGGTCCCTCGTAATCTGCCTCTTTCTCTCCACGGCGCCTGACGTCATTTCCCCTCGGCGCCCGTGCTCGCTAGTGCTCCTGGGAGATGTCTGTCATCATTTCCCAGGAGTCACCGAGAGCTTTGTTGGCATCACAACAGGGGCAGGCACTTCCGACGCCGCCGCCCGTTGCGATGGCAACGTCAGAAGTGTACGGCGCTGCGCCGTACATACAGTGCATGCGCGAGAACGGGCGGTGCGTGCTGGTCACTCTAGCTGCTCCCTATCCCGATACAGTATGCTTGTGGGCTTCACATGCCCACAAGCAAGATGGGAACGGCCGGGACAAAAGAATAAAACTTTATTTTTTATAATAAAGCGGACATCGGGGGACGAAATTTCTAAAACAAATCAGTGGTAAAAGTAAATGTTCTGATCTTAAAGAGGAGTTCCCCACCCAAAAAAAAAAAAAAAATCTGTAATGTTCCTAAAAAAAAACAAAAAAAAAAAAAACATTTGGAATTTTTTTTCTAACTCTCCTCTAAATGCCTGTTGCTAGGGGGTCCCTTGTAGTCTGCCTCCTTCAGTGCCCGGGCTGGTGACATCACTTCCCCTCGGCACAGGAAGGGCTCAGCTCTGTCCCCTCCCTCCTGTCAATCATCTGGGACACGTGACAGGTCCCAGATGATTGCGTGGCCACTAGCGGCACGCCGCTCGCGCATGCACAGTGGGTGCCCGGCTGTAAAGCCACAGCCGGGCGCCCACAGTTAAAATGCTGGTGCCGCCAAACGGAGGGGGGGGGGGGGCTTCGTTCCCCCCACATCGCTGGACCCTGGGACAGGTAAGTGTCCGATTATTAAAAGTCAGCAGCTGCAATATTTGTAGCTGCTGACTTTACCTTTTTTTTTTTTAAATGGGCACCCCGCTTTAAGAAATGTTTTGAAAAAAAAAATGAATACGGTGGAACTTTAACCACTTTCAGCCCCGGACCAATTGGCAGCCAAAGGACCAGGCCCCTTTTTGCGATTCGGCACTGCGTCGCTTTAACTGACAATTGCGACAATTTTGAAAAAAATGCATTATTTTTTACTTTTTGCTATAATAAATATCCAAAAAATATATAAAAAAAAAATGGAAAATTTATTATCAAATACAGTAATTTTCCTTTCCTGATGGACTCCACGCCTACGTGTGGGTTAACCCCGCCTCCTCTCCAATGCTATAGGACCCCCTACCCTATAAGATTGAGCTCACCTGTACAGACTGTGTTCCGTAACTAGCCTACTCAATAACTGAAGGGTGGGAACTCCGTCTGCCATGGAGTCCATCAGGAAAGGAAAATTACGGTAAGTATTTGATAATAAATTTTCCTTTTTCCTGACAGACTCCATGGCAGCCTACGTGTGGGAAATAACTAGCCAATCCACACGGGTGGGCATGCTGAACAGAGATAATTTCAATTTGACCCGTCAACCGACAGGATTTATCAACCAAAGTTCACAGAAGACAGTAAAGCAATCTCAATACAGTAATGTGACATTAAAGTTCAATTAGAGGACCATGAGGCCGCTTTGCAGACCACTTTTGGAGCCATGTGACGGGCTGCTGGCTATGAACCGCTATACCCCTGGTGAAACGTGCCGGCACTGCCTCCGGAGGAGCCAGACCCTAGTCCTAAAAAGGTTGATGGATGAACTGTGCGATCCAGGCCGTAGTCGATGACAAGGGAAAGATCCCTATTGGGAAACTTGGTCCCTTTTGAGGGCTGAGTATTAACTGCCCACTGAACAACTGCTGAACTCAAGGATGAACAGCCCATGAAGTTCCAGATCACGCCAACAAGGCTAAGACTTGGACTCTGATGGAGCCGAGGAATAGAGACAAATCTAGACTGGAAGAAAAAAGAAAGTTTAGGATATCGTAAGCTTTTGGATTTCTTCATGATCTGTCTGAAGGTTGAGAACTCTACAGATTTGGCCCATATTCTCCTATTGACCTAATTCGTGCTCGTCCCTGTAGAGCTCATGATAGTGTAAATCACCCTTAAGCGCACCTGAGCCGGACAAGGGTGCCGATCTGCCCCTTGAAAACGGAAGGTCCAACCGAGAAGAAGAAGCACTGGATCCCGGAGGCTGAGCTGACTCAGGAGGAGAAATCAAGGCTTGATCGACTGGTAAGGAGCTACTGCCACCACTTTGACCGCTTCCGCATGATATCTTCATAATAACCTGAGAATTAATGGGAGTGGTGGAAAGCGTATGCCCTCTTGAAACTCAATCGATCTGAGAGATAAGAATATACAGATTTGGCCCATATTCTCCTATTGACCTAATTCGTTTTTTTCCCACAAATAGAGCTCATGATAGTGTAAATCACCCTTAAGCGCACCTGAGCCGGACAAGGGTGCCGATCTGCCCCTTTAAAACGGAAGGTCCAACCCGAGAAGAAGAAGCACTGGATCCCGGAGGCTGAGCTGACTTAGGCTCCAAAACAAAATTGACGTCCTTTTTTTCCCACAAATAGAGCGTTTCTTTGGTGGTATTTGATCGCAACTGGTTTTTATTTTTTGCGCTATAATCAAAATTAGAGCGACAATTTTGAAAAAAATGCATTATTTTTTACTTTTGGCTATAATATCCCAAAAAATATATAAAAAAAAATAAAAAAATTTTTTCCTCAGTTTAGGCCGATACGTATTCTTCTAAATATTTTTGGTAAAAAAAATCGCAATAAGTGATAATTGATCGGTTTGCGCAGAAGTTATAGCGTTTACAAGATAGGGGATAGTTTTATAGCATTTTTCTTTTTTTATTTTTTTTTAAATATATATTTTTTTATTAGTAATGGCGGCGATCAGCAATTTTTATTGTGACTGCGACATTATGGCGGACACATCGGACATTTTTGACACATTTTTGGGACCATTGTCATGTATACAGAAATCAGTGCTATTTAAATGCATTTATTCCTGTATAAATGACACTGGCAGTGAAGGGGTTAACCACAAGGGGGCAGTGTAAGGGTTAAGTATGCCTAGGGGTGTGTTTCTTACTGTGGGGGGGCGTGGCTGTCAGCTAGTGAATGCTGATCTCTGCTCCAATCACAGGGAGCAGAGATCGGCATCACTAGTTGCTAGGCAGAACAGGGAGATGCTGTTTATCTCGGCATCTCCCCGTTCAGCCTTCCCGTGAGACGATCGCAGGTGTCCCTGCGGCGATCGAGCCCGCGGGGACCGCGGCCGGACTCACGGGGGTCCCGACCGGCGCTCCCGACCGGCGCTCCCGGCGCTCTCCCGATGGCACGGACAGGCTAAAGGAGGGACTTATATATACGCCCTCCTGCCTGTACGTGCCATTCTGCCGACGTACATCGTCGTGCGCCGCTCGGCAAGTGGTTAACAAGACTCGTGGCCATTCATTAAAATTAGAAGAAAAGAGGTTTAACTTTAAACTACGTAGAGAGTTCTTTACTGTAAGAGCGGCAAGGATGTGGAATTCCCTTCCACAGGCGGTGATCTCAGCGGGGGGCATCGATATAGTTTCAAGAAACTATTGGATAAACACCTGAACGACCGCAACATACAGGGATATACACTTATAATCACACAATAAACAGTGAATCATATAATCAAAAAACACTGTCCTAATAATCCCTGGGAAAGCAGAAGTAAGTAAAATAAATATGAATATATAAAAAAAATAAAAAAATAAAAATAATAATAAATATAAATAAAAAACAAAAATAACCTCTATTGTAGATGACTCTATGGGGACCAAACTACCAGTCTAGGTACAGGATTCCGTACGGTTTAGCCGTTAAGTCACCTTGGCTTTGTTGGTCCTCGATTATTCCGTTTGGCAGTGCTTCGCCCCATTTGGTTATCACTCCTGATCTACTTATATCAGCAGGTATTTCTTTTTCTTCTTTTTTCTTTTGTCTTTTTTCTTTTGTCTTTTTTGGGGTATTATTAATATTTTTTATTCTTTTTCCTTCTGCTTTCCCAGGGATTATTAGGACAGTGTTTTATATAAGCCGAGGCACCTAATTTTACCACGAAAAACTGGGAAAACGTATTGACTCGAGTATAAGCCTAGGGGGAGAAATGCGCAGCTACTGTAAGTGGAAAAGAGGGTCAACAATGCCCATATGCAGCCTCACTGTGCCCATCTGCAGCCTCACTGTGCCCATTTGCAGCCATAGGTCCCCCAAACTTCAAACTCGATAGTTAAGTGTTCCTAGATGCCCCCTAGATGCAGCCAAAATTTGGGGTCTCTGAACCCAAAGGGTCCCGAAATGACATTGCTGCAGATGGACACAGTTGACCGAATTTTGGGTACTTGGTACTAGGAACCCCAAATGTGGTGTGCAAACCCAGTGGAACTAGCACTACAACATATGCAAAGATGGAGTTCCTATCACCAAGTGGCCCTGAGATACGGGGGCCCCAATGTCGGTTTGGAAAACGTCAAGCACTTTTCTGCAGTAGAGAATGACATTTTCCGAGCCGACTTTGGGGCCCCCGTATCTTGGGGTCCCTTGGTTCTAGAACCCCAGCTTAGATATGTTGTAGTGCTGGTTCCACTGGTTTTGCACACCAAATTTGGGGTTTCTAGCACCAAGTGGCCTGAGATTCCGGGCCCCAAAGTCGGGTCGGAAAATGTCATTCTCTGCTGCAGAAAAGGGCTTGACTCCAGTATAAGCCGAGGGGGGCATTTTCAGCGCAAAAAAATGTGCTGAAAAACTCGGCTTATACTCGAGTATATATACGGTATATGATTCACTGTTTATTGCCAGATTTGGCTGTCCCCAGTCATCTACACGTGAACCACAGAGATTGATCCCCTTTTTGGGAGTTTATTACATCCATATTATCTGGATATTTACATACGAGGTTCATTCCCCTGCAAGGTATTTTTTCTTTCATCTTCATTATATTTTATTGTGTGTTTCTCCTTTTTTTTTTTGTGTTCATTTTTGCCTCAACTTTTTCCTTTTTAACAGTCAAGCACTTTTTAATTGTAATATGTATGTTATGGCTTCCTGAATTTCTGTTTAAAACGAGTATGTTCTATTCTAGACAGTGAGATTCGATCTCTCCTTTGCTATCGCTGAATACCTTGATTGTGTCCTGAAGAAGCCTAACGGGGAAACGCGTTGATACACAAGGGCTCACTGTATACTCTGTATCATATACATGATTTTTAACCTTTGAATGCTCTATTCATGTATTGTATTTTCATAATAAACATTGTTATTTTTCTACACCTTGCTATTTGTTTCGTATGCCTTTAAAGTCTGACCTAGGGATACTTAGTAAGTCCTTTTTTTGTTCCCCATCCCCGGTATTGTTTTCAGCTGGCGGCTGGCTTTCTCATGAGCCGGTGTTTCCTGGGCTTACTGTTTTCAATGGCGCGCCTAAGAAACAATCCGACGCTGTGGCCGGCTGATCCCAGAGGCGATCAAAGACCAGAACGTCTTCGATCGCCTCTATGCCCTTGGAGGATCGGAGCCACGTCATGACATCACTTGACCGGTCCAGGGCGGAAGTAGGCAATTTTCTTTTTAAAGCAAAAGATCAAAAAACATTTTTTTTATACAATAAGTAAAACATTTTTTTAACCACTTTCAGCCCCGGACCAATTGGCAGCCAAAGGACCAGGCCCCTTTTTGCGATTCGGCGTTGCGTCGCTTTAACTGACAATTGCGCGGTCGCGCGACGTGGCTCCAAAACAAAATTGGCGTCCTTTTTTTACCACAAATAGAGCTTTCTTTTGGTGGTATTTGATCGCCCCTGCGGTTTTTATTTTTTGCGCTATAAACAAAAATAGAGCGACAATTTTGAAAACAATGCAATATTTTTTGCTTTTTGCTATAATAAATATCCCCAAAAAATATATAAAAAAACATTTTTGCCTACACTCCTCCTGTACCACCTGGACCCCACTTGTGATACACTTAAAGGAGCAATATCCATTGGACCCTCCTCCCTGGATTGACGCTACCACTGTACTGGAGGACTATTGCAAGGATACCTACCCCATTTGCTACACCCATCCTCCTCTCTTCAGGATTTGAAAAGGATGACAGCCTCCTGGGAAAAATTCCTGTGACTTGCAGTTCTACCAGCCCTCCATCTACTGAGATCCTCCTGGATGCAACACTCCTTACCTAGATGTGAGTGGATATTGTTTTTATTAATAAATGTCTATATGATATATATTCAGAGGCGCCCCTCTCCTTGTCTTTTTTCTCCAGCTTTTATTGGACCTGGCTTCAGGCCTCTTCGGTGGCAGCCCTGACAACTACATATGCCTTGCTGTGTATATCATATATACACATTCAGCCGCAAAAAAACCCTTTCCCCCCCCCCCTTAAAAAAAAAAAACTAGGACTATTGGGAACCTCTGCATAATAACGAGGTACTGTGACTTTGCGCCTTTGTACTAGTTAGTAACCCGATCGTGGGACACCAGTGGCGATCGGGTCCGCTGGTCCCGCGGCCGGGGTCACGGAGCTCCCGACCGGGTCGCTCGCGCGCGACCCACGGGCAGGCATTTAAAGGGCCACGTACAGGTACGTGTTTTGCCTGCCCGTGCCATTCTGCTAACATATATATGCAGTGGGCGGTCGGGAAGCGGTTAAAGCGCCCCGTCCCTGCTGAGCTTGCGTGCAGAACCGCCCGCATATAAAAACGGTGTTCCAACCACACATGTGAGGTATCGCCGCGATCGTTAGAGCGAGAGCAATAATTCTAGCACTAGACCTCCTCTGTAACTTAAAACTCATAACCTGTAGACATTTTTTAATGACACTTATGGAGATTTTTAAGGGTCAAAGTTTGTCGCCATTCCACAACCGGGCGCAATATTACAGCGTGACATGTTGGGTATCAATTTACTCGGTGTAACATTATCTTTCACAATATAAAAAATTGGGCTAACTTTACTGTTGTCTTATTTTTTAAGTAACAAAATTGCGCTTGTATGACCGCTGCGCAAATATGGTGTGACATAAAGTCTTGTAACAACCCTGAAGAGGTGATCAAATACCACGAAAAGAAAGCTCAATTTGTGTTTGCGTTTTACCGTCGGATTTGCGGCACATTTCGGCCGCTAGCGGGGCGCTTTCACCCCCCGCTGGCCTCCGAGAAAGGGTTAAAACCCCCGGCAAAACACCGCAATAGCAGCGTTTTGCTGGCGGTATTACAGCGCTGCCCCATTGATTTCAATGGGGAGCAGCGCTGGGGGAGTTCACCGATCCTTCACCGCTCCATAGACAGCGGCGCGCAGGCGCACTGAGAAGGCCGCTCTCAACGGCGATATGTCCCGAAAGGCGGCTCCCGTGCCCATGCGCGGGAGTGACGTCATCGCGGCACCGTCTAATGACAGCGACGGAGCCGTGAGACCCACCAAGAAGATGGAGGCGCCGTACACAAGGGGACAGTGGTGACATTGCATGCTCCTGTGTCGGGTAAGTGACACATAATGGACTACTATGCGATGCGATGCACAGTAGTCCATTATGCTTTCCCTCTGCAGGTAATTAGGGTTTACTACCTCTTTAAGTGGTTAAAGTAACGTAGTGCCGTATCGCCCCAAAAAATGGCCTGGTCATGAAGGGGAGGAGGGGGTAAAACCTTCCGGGGCTGAAGTGGTTAAATTTGTAAAAAAAAAAATGCAAAAACTGTTCCTACAGCGAAAGGGTTAAAACCGTAACAAACGTTTAACCTCTTCGCACCCGCGCTATAGCCGAAAGACGGCTTCAGCGTGGACGCTCCCTGCAGGGAGGGCGTCCCAGGTTAAAGTTAAAAAAAAGTAAAATAAAATAAAAAATTAAACTAAATGTGCCATCTGTCCCCACTGCCATCTGTCCCCACTGACACCTGTCCCCACTGCCATCTGTCCCCACTGACACCTGTCCCCACTGACACCTGTCCCCACTGCCATCTGTCAGTGCCACCTGTCCCCAGTGCCATCTGTCAGTGCCACCTGTCCCCAGTGCCATCTGTCCCCAGTGCCATCTGTCCCCAGCGCCACCTGTCCCCAGTGTCCCCAATGTATAAGCGCCATCTGTCATCAGTGCCACGTCAGTGCCATCTGTCATCAGTGCCATATCAGTGTCACGTGTCATCAGTGCCACATATTAGTGCCATCTGTCATCAGTGCCATCTGTCATCAGTGCCACCTGTCAGTGTCATGTGCCATCTGTTATCAGTGTCACGTGTCATCAATGCCACGTATAAGTGCCATCTGTCATCAGTGCCACGTATTAGTGCCATCTCTCATCAGTGCCACGTATTAGTGCCACATGATATCAGTGCCACGTATAAGTGCCATCTGTCATCAGTGCCACATATTAGTGCCATCTGTTATCAGTGTCACGTGTCATCAGTGCCCCGTATTAGTGGCATCTGTCATCAGTGCCACATCAGTGTCACGTGTCATCAGTGCCACTTATCAGTGCCATCTGTCATCAGTGCCACGTCAGTGTCACGTGTCATTGTCCTGGTGCTCCAGGGCCTTCAAAAGTGTAATAGGTAGTCAACAATTTAGATGTGTAATTTATGCGCCTAGAACACGTGATGGCGCTCCCTGCATGTTGGGCCTCTCTAAGTGGCCAGGCTGTGAAAAAGTCCCACACATGTGGTATCGTAATACTCAGGAGGAGTAGCAGAATTTATTTTGGGGTGTCATTTGTGGTATACACATTCCATGTGAGAGAAATAACCTATTACAATGACAATTTTGTGGAAAAAAAAAAAAAAAATAAAAAAATAATTTATTTTGCAAAGAATTGTGGGAAAAAAAAATGACAACATCAAAAAGCTCACCATGCCTCTTACTAAATACCTTGGAAGGGTCATTTGGGGGGTATTTGCACTTTCCTGGCTTGTTCGGGTCACAAGAAATGAGATCGGTCACCAGTACATCAGATGTGATCAATTTTGAATAATTCGCACGACAGTTTGTAGAGTCTGTAACTTTCACAAAGACCAAATAATATCCACTAATTTGGGTTATTTTTACCAAAGATATGTAGCAGTATAAATTGTGGCCAAAATTTATGAAGAAAAATGTATAATTTGCTAAATTTTATAAAAAAATTTGTTTTTTTTAAATTTTCGGCCTTTTTTAATTTATAGCGCAAAAAATAAAAAAACCCAGAGGTGATCAAATACCACCAACAGAAAGCTCTATTTGTGGGGAAAAAAGGACAAAAAATTTGGGTACAGTGTTACATGACCGCGCAATTGTCATTCAAAGTGTGAGAGCACCGAAAGCTGAAAATTGGTCTGGGCAGGAAGGGGGTTTAAGTGCCCAGTAAGCAAGTGGTTAATAAGGTTTCTTGCATTAACCGCTTCCCGACCGCCTAACGCCGATATACGTCGGCAAAATGGCACGGGCAGGCAAAATCACGTACCTGTACGTGATCGTGCATGTGCCTGCCTGTGAGCTCCGTGACCACGGCCGCGGGACCAGCGGACCCGATCGCCGCTGGTATCCCGCGATCGGCTGAAGAACGGGGAGAGGTCTGTGTAAACAAACCTCTCCCCGCGCTTCCTACACTGCCTGTCACTGATCGGCTGTTTCCTGTCATCGGGAAAGCTGATCAATGACGTCAGACGTACAGCCACGCCCCCCTACTGTAAAAAAAAAAACACAACACGTCGCACTGACTCCTCCCCGCCCACTAGTGGTTAACTCCTTCACTGCCACTGTCATTTAAATAGCACTGATTTCTGTATAAATGACAAATGTCCCAAAAATGTGTCAAAAATGTCCGATGTGTCCGCCATAATGTCGCAGTCACAATAAAAATCGCTGATCGCCGCCATTACTAGTAAAAAAAAAATATTAATAAAAATGCTATAAAACTATCCCCTATTTTGTAAACGCTATAACTTTTGCGCAAACTAATCAATAATCGCTAATTGCGATTTTTTTTACCAAAAATATGTAGAAGAATACGTATCGGCCTAAACTGAGGAAAAAAAATTTTTTTTATATATTTTTTTGGGATAGTTATTATAGCAAAAAGTAAAAAATATTGCATTTTTTTCCAAATTGTCGCTCTATTTTTGTTTACAGCGCAAAAAATAAAAACCGCAGGGGCGATCAAATACCACCAAAAGAAAGCTCTGTTTGTGGGAAAAAAAGGACGCCAATTTTGTTTGGGAGCCACGTCGCACGACCGCGCAATTGTCAGTTAAAGCGACGCAGTGCCGAATCGCAAAAAGGGGCCTGGTCCTTTGGCTGACAATTGGTCCGGGGCTGAAGTGGTTAAGTTGATCTTTTTTTTTTTTTTTTAATATGTTTGTATAAAATAAAATGAAGGCGGCTATAAAAATCGCCTTGAAGTCAGCTTTGAATGTGTGTTCTCGGTCCTCCATGTGATCAGACGGGTCCTTCACCGATGGCACAGAACGTCGAGCGATAATATTACAAGAGAGGAGTAGAAATCGTGATGTTTTGGGTGACAGGGAAGGTTTTTGATGGATGTTGGCGTGGTTGGCACCGGGTATAATGTGGAGTTTTCTTTCATAACTAGATGTCAAGGCATCATATTGTACAGAACAATGGCCGACTCCATTAGCGGGTCACAATGGATGTTTTTTCTCTGCAGGTAAATAAGCGGCGTGCAATTACGGCGATGTATTAAAGGCATTGCATTCCTGGTATGTTTTATTCCTTTTATCGCAGACATTTTCAAGTGCGTTTTCCACTAAAAATAGACTGAAATGAATTATCTTCCTTTGCAACATTTAGCAACATATTGTAGAGTTGGAGGTTTTCATGGGAAACGATGGAGCTGGAAGTGCTTCAAGTATTTCCTTTTATAAATGTAATATTTATACATTTGAATATGTTATGTGGGGGGGCGTCTGTTGCTAGGCTTTTTTTTTTATTATTCCTTTATTGTGTATTGCTTTGTAAATGAATATACCAGAATAAAAAATAAATAAAAATCTATGGTGAGTACATTAACCTCTTGCCTACTGGGCACTTAAACCTCCTGCCCAGACCAATTTTCAGATTTCAGCGCTGTCACACTTTGAATGACATTTGCGCGGTCATGCTACGCTGTACTCAAATACATTTTTTATTATTTTTTTCACACAAAAACATCATCTTTTGGGTATTTTTTTGGTAAACAAACAAAAAAAGACCGAAATTTTTGAAAAAAAAAAAAAAAAAAAAAAACATGTTTCATAGTTTGTTATAAAATTTTGCAAACGGGTAATTTTTCTCCTTCATTGATATTCGCTGATGAGGCTGCACTGATGGGCTGCACTGATAGGCACTGATGGGCTGCACTGATAGGCACAGATAAGGCGACACTGATAGGCACTGATAAGACGGTACTGATGGATCCTGGTGGGTGGCACTGATGGGTGGCACTGATGAGTGACACGGATGGGTGACACGGATGGGTGGAACTGATGGGTGGCACTGATAGATATCACTGATGGGCACTGATAGGTGGCACTGATGGGCACTGGTAGGTGGTATTGATAGGCAGCACTGGTGATGAGGCACTGATTGGTGACATTTATAGGTGGCACTGATAGGTGAAACAGTGGGCACTGATGGGTGGTACTGTGGGCACTGGTAGATGGCACTGGTGGGCACTGATAGGTAGCGCTGGTGGAGATTGGTAGGTGGCACAGAAGCCTCTGCAGAGGCTCTCCACGATCAGGACTGATGTCCCTCTCACAGCCTCCAGTGATCGGCTTTTTTTTAATTCTCCTCACGCTATCAGCGCGAGGAGAAAAAAATAACCAATTACCGGCTCTGTTTACATCACATGATCAGCTGTCATTGGCTGACAGCTGATCACGTGGTAAGGGGTCGTTTTTTTTTTGTTGTTTTTTTTTTTTAATAACAAACATGTCATACTTGCCTCCACTTTGCAGTTAGTTTTGCACAGAGTGGCCCCGAACATTGTCTTCTGGGGTCCCCCAACGGCGCTCATGGCTCCTCCCCACATTGGGAAACCCCCTAGGAGAAGCGCTCTCCTTGGGGGTCACCTTGCGGGCGCACTCCCGAATTTTTGAGTGTCATGGCAAAGGCTGTGATACTTATGTACATGGGAGGAGTCTGTGATACTTATACATGTGATTATTTTCATTTTTTATTTTGAATAAATTTGCCAACATTTCAAACAAATGTGTTCACAGTTGTCATTATGGGGAATTGTTTGTAGAATGTTGAGGAAAATAATGAATTTAATCCATTTTGGAACAAGGCTGTAACATAAAAAAAATTGGAAAAAGTGAAACACTGTGAATACTTTCCGAATGCCCTGTATATCTACCCAAAGTTTTCATGTTTTTATACAGTGTCGTGGAAATTCCACTGCACGTAATCAATGTCTCCTGCGCTAATAGAGCGCCCTTTCAGCTTCTTGGTAAAATGCAAATTGGTAAACCCCTGTTTCCCGTATGTGTAAACAGACATGACCACTGTCCTTAGATCATTAGTTCCACATCTCGACTGTCTCTCAAGAGCCCATGTCCTGTTTATTTAGAGTACTTAACAATAGAGATTGACGGTTTTCACAATCAGCCAATCAAGCACAGGCATACAAATCTCAACCAATGAACAATGACTAGGGGAGTCTATGGGCGTGTCTGGGCAGGGGCAGTGTTTATAATTTTCTGCCCCCTGTACCTGTAAGCCATCATCTTCAGCTAGAAAAAGGAAGCCGCATTGGCTGGCCTTGAAATCATGAACACTGTCTCCGACCATAACAATTCAAAGACTGCCGTTTTCACCGGTGGAGTGAATCCTTATTCTGCATTGTTGAGAGAACAATACATACCCGGAATATTCTACCATTCCTGAGGATGGGAGATTATCTGCAGGAACACGCCATAGCCTCCCTACATGTTGATCAGACACACAAGAGACACGAGCGCACATCCCCCATAACCGATAATGTCTTGGCACAGTGAATACATCCCCACAGACAGTGGCGGCTGGTGCTCAAAATTTTTGGGGGGGGCGCAAACAAACAGCCTCACTGTGCCATCAAATGCTGCCACTGTGCCCATCAAACGCTGCCACTGTGCCCCAAGTGCTGCCACTGTGCCCCAAGTGCTGCCACTGTGCCCCAAGTTCTGCCACTGTGCCCCAAGTTCTGCCATTGTGCCCCAAGTTCTGCCATTGTGCCCCAAGTGCTGCCATTGTGCCCCAAGTGCTGCCACTGTGCTCCAAACGCTGCCACTGTGCCCCTTAAGTGCTTCCACTGTACCCCTTAAGTGCTGCCACTGTGCCCCTTAAGTGCTGCCACTGTGCCCCTGAAGTGCTGCCACTGTGCCCCTCAAGTGCTGCCACTGTGCCCCTTAAGTGCTGCCACTGTGCCCCTTAAGTGCTTCCACTGTACCCCTTAAGTGCTGCCACTGTGCCCCTTAAGTGCTGCCACTGTGCCCCTCAAGTGCTGCCACTGTGCCCCCTGCCTGCCCTCGGCACTTACCTTGTCCCGGTGTGCAGCTGGTGACGGCGTCAGGCGACGAGCGGTGTCTCATCGTCGGATGTCTTCTTCTCCCGCGCTCTTCCTGTCTTCTGCTGTGATTGGACGCCTAGCGTCCAATCACAGCGCCTGTGACTTCAGCCAATCAGGTGACAGGTAACAGACCCGGCAACCTGATTGGCTGAGAGGCGGGTCTGTGTTAGGGAAGCGATGTATTCGCTTCCCTAACACAATACTGTGTAATCAGCGAACGCACAGCCGTGCGCCCGCTGTTTACACTTAGGGAAGCCTATTAGAGCGCACCGCTCTAATAAGGTCCCCTATTAGAGCTTACAGCTCTAATAGGGGCGCTTCCAGCAACACCCCCCCCCCACTGTAATTCAGATGCCCGGCGCCCAATCAGGGGCCGGACACCTGAATATGGGGCGGCAGCGGTGACAATAGATAGATTCATGCAATGCATGAATCTATCTATTGGGGATAGAGCGGTGCAGGAGAGGGGGGCGGCGCTCCTGCGCCCTCTATGCACGCACCGCCACTGCCCACAGACGATCGTCTGTGCATTGCACAGGGGCCCTTCGCTGGCGGACATATCCCCACTCCACAAACACTTCTCTGCATCCTTAAGAAGCTTTCCACTACCAAAACAGATCTCAACCAGCATCAGTCTGCCCCGATCGGCTCTTTAGATCGGGATGCAGGCGAACTAACACTAGGATACACTGACACAATACATATTAATATATCTTAATAAAATGTCTACAAAAACAGTACTATTGAAGTCCATGATAGCCTCAAAAAATGGTTTCTCTTCAAATGAATATAGGATGTACCGTAGCTACTCTTAAAAAACATTTTTCATGGCACACACTTTATAAAAGTTAGGCATAAACCAGTTAGGCCTATTATCCGGATTAAAAACTGTCCTATATATGCAAAATATAAGCAGATTAAATATCAGCTTTAAACATTTACTAATCTTTCCAAAACTAAAAAATAAACTTTTGGCTTTCAGCTTTATTTTCAGTGTTCATTTAAGATGAAGCTTTCTGAATTTCTCAGTCTTATCGAGTTTATGTTTTATGACCAGTTTACATGCAAACCGTGCTTTCTAAAGGTCTTGTGGAATATTGGATGTAGAAAAACTTCCTAACTAAGAGATAAACCTTAAGCCATTACCTTGTTTGGTGTCACATAAATATCAGAGAAAATATGTTTTATGTGATGCCCTGTAATACCTTAGTATGCACTAACAGAGCCGGCTGACTTAATCCCCGGCTTTCCAGTGATGTACGGCGGATCGTGGACTAGGAGGGACAGTCTGAAAAGATGAATGTATTCGCAGACACAAGCTCAATAAAGTTGAATTTTCAATCATCAGCCCACCACCTTTCTTGAACTGTTTTATGTTTTAAATGTGTCTTTAAATGTATTTTGTAGGTTTTCTTTTCTGCTAAACTTTGTTGGTAAAGATTAATGTAAAAATCATCTTCGGGCAAGACTGATATACATAAAGTCTAGACCGTATGCAATGCGACCCCAGGGAGGTGGAAGGATACTCTAAGAGCACCAAAGCCTCTAAAGATCTATTGCCAGAAAACAATGTCTGATTTCAGGATCAAAGTATCGGGAAGAAGTAAAGCTCCTCTAATCATAAGCAGAGGAAGAACACTTTGCAGAAATATCACCGCCCTTAGGAGATTTACCACAAATATACCAAGTCATTCATGGTGGAGGAAGAGCAGAGAACATTGAAAAGTTTGTTATTTTTAAAGGGTTCAATGCAGTGGCGGCCTGTCCATTAGGGGCACATGGGTGCCGCCCCCCTATCCATGCATCTGGCCCCCTTATCTACATACAGGGCACCGGACTATGGATTCCAAATGGGGGGGTGTATTTTTTTGAAGCACATGATTAGAGCCAGAGGCTCTAATAGGCTTTTAAAAAAGGGTTGGCTTGGGACGCAGAGTACTGCGCCCCAATCCAACCCAGCTGTGTGCCGAAAGCGAATTTATATTCGCTATTTTCAGACTAAATCTCCTCCCAGCCAATCATGAAGTGGGTCGTGACACACCTAGCACCTAGGACAAGGAGAGAACACCGAAACTGCTGCCTGCAGCCCACCACCACACCGTGCTGAAGCCGCAAGAGGAGAGGAGGAGAGAAGAGACAAAGAGGAGCCACAGCCCCCCACCGTCCGCTGAGCTGGAGGACACCGAAGCCACAGGAGGAGATGAAGAGAAGCCTCAGCCCACTACCTCCCACTGTCCGCCATGCTGGAGGACACCGGAGCCACAGGAGGAGAGAGGAGATGGAGAGGAGCCACAGCCCGCCACCGTCCACTGTGCTGGAGGCCACCGGAGCCACAGGGGGGAGGAGGAGAGGGAGAGGAGCCACATTCCGACACCCACCACCGTTTACCGTGCTGGAGGCCACTGGAGCTTCAGGAGGAGAGGAGGAGATGAAGAGGAGCCACATTCCGCCACCCACCCCTGTCCGCTGTGCTTGAGGAAACTGGAGCCGCAGGAGGAGGGATAAATTGAAGAGGAGCCGCAGCCCGCCACCCACCACCTAGATGGGGTAAGTGTCGGACCGACCAGGAGACAGGGGGGGTCGCTCCACCAGCCACCCCCCTGGCATGTGTCGGTTGTTTGCTGCCCCCCCACAAAAAAAAAAAACCCACCAGCCACCACTGGTCAAATGCCAGATTGCCCCATACACTCATTAACCAATAATTCGCTCAGCTTATAAGACACATTCACCATCATCATTCACACACAGAAAACTCTTTAAATGATTATGTTTTTATGCTACAGTACTGGTGCTGGTACAAGGGCCCCTCTGGTGTAGATAAGGCAAAGACAAACTTCACAGAATGAGAATTGTAAGACAACAAGTCCTGACATGCCTGTTAGCTATGCTTCTATTGATTCTTTATGTCCTCCCTTGATTGGTCAACATTGGGCTATGAGGAGGAGGGTTTTTTAAGAAACAGACTGTGGGAGGTATAGTTATACTAAGTAACAGGCAGCACTGCATCACAGCGGCAAGGAAACTACAGTCCACCGGAAGCTATGTGGCCTGGGAGGAGGAGTGGAGAGGAATTCAGTAAGCGGCTCTGGGAGGCACTTGGTGTCCAGACTAGAGTGCTGAGTACAACCGGCACTTGCCTTCTAGTGCGGCTAGAGCAGCATCTTCAGCTATACAAATCAGGTTCACGAGTCTCTTTCTGCATCTCCAGCCATAGAGAGCAGGATCACCGGAGCTCAAGTCACCTATCCATGAGGGACCCCTTCACCATCCGCGTCTACAGCTGAAGCACAGGGTTGGTGGGAGGATTGCCAACCCACTATACACACTACACAACAGGAAGTGAGACTTAAGCCTAGCACCCTTTGCCCTTCAGTTCCTCAGACATTGCCATAGTCCTTCAGCATACAACTGACATAGCTCCCAACTGTCCCTGATTTCGAGGGACTGTCCCTGATTTGGAGCAATGTCCCTCTTTCCCCCTCATTTGTCCCTCATTTTGGTCTGATCCATATAGTTGTATATAAAATGCACTTTTTATCTTTCAAAAAGAAAGTCCCATAGCTAACAGCCGCAGGGACGGCATTACATGTGCTGGACTGCACATTTTAAGGGAGGTTTGTGGCCGCTTTAAGAGAAGGGGTAGGCGGAGCTGGGGCGGAGCCACGGCATAGTCCGTGATAGCAGCGGGTAATGCCGTCACTCGGAGAGCGGAGGAGGAAGTGATCCCCACCCACCCTCCCTGGTTATACTGGGGTTTTAGGTCAAGGTGTATTAGGGTGGTATTTAAGGCGGTTCTTGGGGCTTTAGAAGAGGTGAAGGTACAGGTAGAAAACCTGTAGTGCCCATCCATGGGATGGAGGTGGTTTAATGGTACTTCCAGGTTACGAGGGGTTAACCTCGAAGGGTTAAAAGGGGAAGGTCACTGCTACAGTTTGGGTATATCCTCAGAGACAGGGGATTCCGTCTGGAGGTCAAGAGGTCAAAAGTTGGAAGTCGTTGACCAGTATGTTTGTTATGCTATGTACCCATGACCCATTGTAAAGGCTGGGAATGTTTACAGTTATTTAAAGTTATTTATGGAATTTTATTAAAATATATTAATAATAATAAATCTAGGCCGGATGGCCATTTACTCCAAATCTAGTCCAGTCGTTTGTCAATGTGGGATGGGGTTTGGAGAGGGTGTGCCTGTCATGGGGGAAGGTTATATATACATCACACTGGGCCTAAGTCCTACAAATGTCAAGTGTTTCCCAGCGCTAAACCTTTCATCTAAATTCAAAATGGCTTCATTTGTAAATGTTAAAAGCCAATATAAAGGAATAGGAGTTGCAAAAAAAAAAGTCCTTGTGGATTTAATTAACCTTTTTTTGGGTTAATTCTCCTTTAAGGGGGTGCGTCCGGGAGGAGGGGCGTGTCCTATGCCTACATACGTTTGCAAGTAGGTGTCCCTCATTCCCATCTCAAAATGTTGGGAGGTATGCACTGAGCAGTGCCATATTGCCGGACCAGGATTATCCCATTGACTCAGGTCCACTTTAACTTCTCCCTGAACTTGTTGCATGGTTTTTCAATACCATTAAGCGTTTCTGCAAGTTATTCCCACCAAAGCTCTTCTTCAATCTCCCACCCCCCCCCCCCCCTCTCAAACTGGGAGTATCCAGAAGCTACTCTCTCTCTCTGTGGGTTGCTGGGGAGCCTTAAGTTCAAGGGCAGGGGCGGACTGACCATTCGGCCACTTGGGCACTTCCCGAGGGCCCCGGGCCACTAGGGGGCCCCATCAGGTTTGCCAGCCTCAGTAAAACCAGGGACAGTATGTAAAAATCTGTTGTTTTTTTTTACATCTGTTTCTGAAATGTCTCTTACCGACATCCTTTTGGTCTAAAAATGCAGAGATTATAGCTGCCCCACCTCTCCTGTATCTTCTCAGCCAATAGAAACATGTCTGTGTATACTGTGTGTACTAGGATTACCACGTGTCCCGGATTGCCCGGGATTGTCCCGCAATTCGCATTTATGTCCCGTGTCCCGAGCACCTTCATTCCGGGACAATACAGTGTCCCGGAATGAAATGAGGACACATAGCCATAAGAGAAGATTGCCAAACTGGTTGCTAGGGCCGCCCTGCCTGGCGTTTAGCAACCAGTGACGTCACATTCGCAGAGTCTCGGAGTGAGGCCGAGAGGAGCAACGCCCTTTACCCAGTGCTGCCCAGCGCTCCGAGTCCACCCACCTCCTCTACTTCTCCGGCCACGGCAGCAGCACCCAGAGAGCAGCCAGAGCGTCTTCACAGTGTCTCCTCCTGACTCCTCCAGTCTTCAGTGACCTCCCGGAGGGCGGTAGCATTCTGCAGTGCTGCCCATCCCGACTCCCGCAGCGCATTGCCCGACTTCTTCTCCTCCCACCTGCGCCCTGCCTTGCCCAGACTGTCTGAGGGGGGCCCCCCAGCCTGGACCAGGGAACAAAGACCGGCGATCAACCGCTCACCACACCAGACCAGTCCAGATTAAAAGGTGAGCCAATGGAACCTGATTGGAGCAGGTCCGGTGACAAGTCGGAGCACTTGGGCTGGGGACAGTACAGTAATAAATAAGGCTGACAAAGTGGAGCCTTGCCCTGGGGGGGGGGGGGGGGGGCAATAAAAAAATGAGGCTGACAAGTGGGGGGCAATAAAAAAATGAGGCTGACAAGTGGGGGGCAATAAAAAATATGCATAGAATGTATACCACCTGTCTAAACTTTTTTTTTGGGCTGGCGCGAGGGCGTGCATGGGGAAGGGGGGGATGTCCCTGAATGGCAATTTGGAAATGTGGTCACCCTAGTGTGTACATGTCAGAGGTACTCACCCGGGCCGATATGCTGAGAGCTGCTCCCCTTGCGACTAAGCGCACGATGCCTCTGGAGTGGGTACAGAGGACACCGGGCTCAAAGATGCACGGGTTGCCAGCAGGAGTGTAGCAGGTGGTGTGCAGTAGCGACGTTGACCTGGAGAGGCTGAAGCTGCACTGGGAGTAGACACCTGGCAGAGCTGTGATCAGGTAGAGGTTGCAGAGGTACCAAAGCATATACTGAAGGAGGACCCTCGGGAGCATGAGAGAACTGCAAGTCCAGAACACTGAGCAGGAGGTCAAGCACAAGGAGCAGGAAATAGTCCAGCAAGCAGGCCGAGGGTCAAACACAGGCAACCAGGCAGTAGAAGTATCCAAGAGGCAAGCCAGGGGTCAAACACAGGTAAGTAACTCAGAGAATGTCCAGGAGGCAGGCCGGGGGTCAAGCACAGGTAATCAGGCAGTAGAGGTATCCAGAAGCAAGCCAGGGGTCAAACACAGGTAAGTAACTCATAGAATGTCCAGTAGGCAGGCCGAGGGTCAAGCACAGGTAAACAGGCAGTAGAAGTATCCAGGAAGCAAGCCAGAGGTCAAACACAGGTAAGTAACTCACAGAAGGTCCAGTAGACAGGCCGAGGGTCAAGCACAGGTAGTCAGGCAGTAGAAGTATCCAGGAAGCAAGCCAGGGGTTCAAACACAGGTAAGTAGCGGCAGCGGTAGTCAGACGGATTCCGGGTCGGCACGGGTAGTCAGGAAGATGCAGGGTACAGGGTACTGGGTACAGGATACAGGATACAGGATACAGGATACTGGATACTGGACTGGAGACAGGACTCAGAAGAGACAACAAACCAGCAATTTGAAAGCGAACAGGGAAGGCCTTTTATAGGCCAGGTAAATGGTCAGGTGGGATACCCGGACAAGTGCGCATGCGCACTCGTCTTCTGTCAGCGCCGCGCACAGCGGTGAGGCATACTGGCTGGGTTGTGTCAGATACCCGAGTGCCGCGGACCCGCGCATGCGCACCCGTTACCCGGCGTACCTGTAACATTCGTTGCGCCGCTCTACCGCGCGTGCGCAACCCTGGAACCCGGCGAAGAGGCCTGGTATTTCCCTGACAGTATATGTCTGTGTATACTGTGTGATTGTATACTGTGTGATTGTTTACTGTGTGGCCCCATAATCTCTGATTGCCTGGGGGCCCCAAAATCTCCTATTGCCCGGGGGCCCCATGAGTTGTCAGTCCGCCCCTGTTCAAGGGGCATCCAAGTACCGGTAGGCACACTAGCAAAGGTAAAGGCAGCTGCTATAAGTGGAACTGCATATTAGCCTGGCTTTTCTTTTGTAGTGCAGGACAGAAACCAGTAAATCATACAGGGGGAACATAGACCTAGTTAGAACCCTTCATATACTCCATTTGCACATTCATAGAACAGCAGGATTGGGTTGGTTACAAGAGCATGTTCACTACTATACAAGCCTCGTGGCAGATAAAAGATTTCAGTATCGGTGTTTAATCTGTTTACCTGGGGTTGCCATTTAAAATAATCCCTGCATCTGCTTTTTTAAGAATCTGCATGATTGTGATCCGCGGCTTGCGAGGTATTTTTCTACAATCATTTTGGCGGTGTTTTATCCACATCCTGACCTTTATTTCCCTTTCACATTTATCCTACACCTTTGTCATTTGATTTATTTCATCGATGGTGTTTCTGGTCCAGCGTTCACCTCTTTTCCTATAGCCAAACAAGCAATTAATGTGCGGGGGGAAAAAAAAAATCAACTCGACAAATTGTTCTGCTAGTGTTCCTGAGCCACTTGACCTCCCCAATCTCCAGCTTTTTAATGAATGCTCCGCTTTTCCTCCTGCATTGCTAATAAGCCATTTACATTACCTTCACTCCAGGCTGAATATTTGTTCTGTCGGCTTCAATGATCAGTTTCCGTTAAGGCTTACCCATTTTATAGTGGAATTCCAGGAAAAGATCTAAATATATGCTTGAAATATATGCAATGTTTTACCTGAGCAAAGATTTGTCATTTTTGCCGAGCCGTACTTTTAATACACACTTCACTGGTCAGTAAGTTAATGGGACGGGGCACAGGAGCCAGAAGAGGCGCCATGGATGGGAGCCCGTCCTCACTAGGGGGGCAGACTGGGTAATCAGGATTTGATTAACGCATCTGGGCCAGACGGTGGCATAAGCCACAGAAGAGGCACAGAGAGCTTGGCATTAGACATGTGCACAATAGAAAAATTTGTTTATTTTCGTTTCATTTCTTTCGTTTCCGTTGATTCGTAACGATTCGTAATTTCGTAAGTCGTCGGTGTTCGTATTCGTAACGATTCGTAATTTCGTAAGTCGTCGGTGTTTGTATTCGTAACGATTCGTAATTTCGTAAGTGGTCGGTGTTCGTAACGATTCGTAAATTCGGAAGTCGTCGGTGTTCGTATTCGTAACGATTCGTAATTTCGTAAGTCGTCGGTGTTCGTATTCGTAACGATTCGTAATTTCGTAAGTCGTCAGTGTTCGTATTCGTAACGATTCGTAATTTCATAAGTCGTCGGTGTTCGTATTCGTAACGATTCGTAATTTCGTAAGTCGTCGGTGTTCGTATTCGTAACGATTCGTAATTTCGTAAGTCGTCGGTGTTCGTATTCGTAACGATTCGTAAATTCGGAAGTCGTCGGTGTTCGTATTTGTAACGATTCGTATTTTCGTAAGAGTTATTTTTTCGTTGATTCGTTTTCGTTTATTCGAAATTCGGACGCGTTCGAATTTTCGTAGATTTAGTTACATTCGTACTTTCGTAAGATTGATTTATTCGTACTTTCATAACATTGTTTTTGTAGATTCGTAATCGGAGCATAATTCATAATGTTATGTAATGTGTATGCTATTATTACATTGTAAGAGACACGGAAAATTACGAATCGAAAAAAAAAAAGTTACGAATGTACGAATTTTTTCGTTCAATCCATTCGAAGCACGTTAAGCAGCGCCATTGTAAGAGACACAGAAAATTACGAATCGAAAAAAAAAAAAAAAAAGTTACGAATGTACGAATTTTTTCGTTCATTTTGATTTTCGTTGTTCCTGTTTTCGTTTTTCGGATTTTCTTCTTTCGTAGTTTCGTTGTTTCTAATTTGGTTATTTCAGATTTTCATTGTTTTTCATATTCGTTCGATTCGATAATTCGTTATTTGTTTAAAATTTTTAGCGAATCATTCGTTCATTCGTATGATAACGAATGAACGAATATAACGAATTTTAACGGAAAACGAATAAAAACTAAACGAATTGCACATGTCTACTTGGCATGCCCAATTATTCAACGGACATGAGAGCTCTTAGAAAGGTCAAGGAGCAGAGTCTGAGGAGCTGCAAGGTCTGGCAATGGTGGAAATGGTTTCTCTGCTGATGGCTCCCAGGTTGCCGCCCTCTGACTCATGTAGGAGACCAAAGGGTCATGTGAGATGGGCTTTTCTGCTGACAGCTACCAGGTTGTGGCCTTCTAACTCATGTAGGAGACTGGAGGGTTATGTGAGATGGTTTTCACTGCTGACGGCTCCCAGGTTGCAGTCCTCTGACTCACATAGGAGACGGGAGAGTAACATAAGATGGGTTTCGCTGCTGATGGCTCCCGGGTTACAGCCTCCTGACTCAAGTAGGAGATCAGAGGGTCACATGAGATGGATTTCACGTCTGATGGTTCCCAGGTTATGACACTCTAACTCACCCAAGCAGGACAGGATAGGTATACAGGAAGAGTTTCTTTAGTCAAACCTGATTAAGAGAGTACTGCCCTTGAAATGCATAAGCCTTGAATAAAGACCTAATGAAGAGGGTACTGCTCTTGAAACACGTAAGTCTTGAATAAAGACCCTGATGAAGAGGGTAGTTCCCTTGAAATGCATAAGCCTCATTCCCTATTGTTGGGCATCATCAGAGTACCTCTACAGGTTGCATGTTATGTGCCTGTTCATACTTTCTTTTGTAAATATATTGGTATTTTTTATTCTTTCAATAAATAATTTTTATGGTAATGCACAAGGCTGGTGCACTCTCTTTTTGTTTTTTTTATTCCTGAAATATTCATGTACCTGCATGCTATCATCATCAGACCTGATGACGAGAGTACTGCCCTTGAAATGCGTAAGCCTTGAATGAAGACCCGATGAGGAGGGAACTGCCCTTGAAACATGTAAGCTTTGAATGAAGACCTGATGATGAGGGTACTGCTCTTGAAACACGTAAGTCTTGAATGAAGACCTGATGAAGAGGGTAATGCCCTTGAAACACATAAGCCTTGAATGAAGACCTGATGAAGAGGGTAATGCCCTTGAAACACGTAAGTCTTGAATGAAGACCTGATGAAGAGGGCAGTTCCCTTGAAATGCATAAGCCTCACACCCTATTGTTGGGCATCATCAGAGTACCTCTACAGGTTGCATGTTATGTGCCTGTTCATACTTTTATTTGTGAGTATATTGGTATTTTTTTTTTTTTCAATAAATCATTTTAATGGGAATGCACAAGGCTGGTGCACTCTCTTTTTGTTTTGTTTTATTCCTGAAATACTCATGTACCTGCATGCTATCATCATCAGACCTGATGACGAGGGTACTGCCCTTGAAATGCGTAAGCCTTGAATGAAGATCCGATGAGGAGGGAACTGCCCTTGAAACATGTAAGCCTTGAATGAAGACCCGATGAAGAGGGTACTGCCCTTGAAACACGTAAGTCTTGAATGAAGTCCTGATGAAGAGGGTAATGCCCTTGAAACACGTAAGTCTTGAATGAAGACCTGATGAAGAGGGCAGTTCCCTTGAAATGCATAAGCCTCACACCCTATTGTTGGGCATCATCAGAGTACCTCTACAGGTTGCATGTTATGTGCCTGTTCATACTTTTATTTGTGAGTATATTGGTATTTTTTTTTTTTTTCAATAAATCATTTTAATGGGAATGCACAAGGCTGGTGCACTCTCTTTTTGTTTTGTTTTATTCCTGAAATACTCATGTACCTGCATGCTATCATCATCAGACCTGATGACGAGGGTACTGCCCTTGAAATGCGTAAGCCTTGAATGAAGATCCGATGAGGAGGGAACTGCCCTTGAAACATGTAAGCCTTGAATGAAGACCCGATGAAGAGGGTACTGCCCTTGAAACACGTAAGTCTTGAATGAAGTCCTGATGAAGAGGGTAATGCCCTTGAAACACATAAGGCTTGAATGAAGACCTGATGAAGAGGGCAGTTCCCTTGAAATGCATAAGCCTCACTCCCTATTGTTGGGCATCATCAGAGTACCTCTACAGGTTGCATGTTATGTGCCTGTTCATACTTTTATTTGCTATCATCATCAGACCTGATGACGAAGGTACTGCCCTTGAAATGCGTAAGCCTTGAATGAAGACCCGATGAGGAGGGAACTGCCCTTGAAACATGTAAGCCTTGAATGAAGACCTGATGATGAGGGTACTGCCCTTGAAACACGTAAGTCTTGAATGAAGACTTGATGAAGAGGGTAATGCCACTGAAACACGTAAGTCTTGAATGAAGACTTGATGAAGAGGGTAATGCCCTTGAAACACGTAAGCCTTGAATGAAGACCCGATGAGGAGGGAACTGCCCTTGAAACATGTAAGCCTTGAATGAAGACCTGATGAAGAGGGTACTGCCCTTGAAACACGTAAGCCTTGAATGAAGACCTGATGAAGAGGGTAATGCCCTTAAAAAAAGTAAGTCTTGAATGAAGACCTGATGAAGAGGGTAATGCCCTTGAAACACGTAAGTCTTGAATGAAGTCCTGATGAAGAGGGCACTGCCCTTGAAACGTGTAAGCCTCACTCCCTATTGTTGGGCATCATCAAAGTACCTTTACAGGTTGCATGTTATGTGCCTGTTCATAAAGAAGAGGGTAATGCCCTTGAAACACGTAAGTCTTGAATGAAGACCTGATGGAGAGGGTAATGCCCTTGAAACACATAAGTCTTGAATGAAGTCCTGATGAAGAGGGCACTGCCCTTGAAACGTGTAAGCCTCACTCCCTATTGTTGGGCATCATCAAAGTACCTTTACAGGTTGCATGTTATGTGCCTGTTCATAAAGAAGAGGGTAATGCCCTTGAAACACGTAAGTCTTGAATGAAGACCTGATGAAGAGGGTAATGCCCTTGAAACATGTAAGCCTTGAATGAAGACCTGATGATGAGGGTACTGCCCTTGAAACATGTAAGTCTTGATCGAAGACCTGATGAAGAGGGTAATGCCCTTGAAACACGTAAGTCTTGAATGAAGACTTGATGAAGAGGGTAATGCCATTGAAACACGTATGTCTTGAATGAAGACTTGATGAAGAGGGTAATGCTCTTGAAACACGTAAGTCTTGAATGAAGACCTGATGAAGAGGGTAATGCCCTTGAAACACATAAGTCTTGAATGAAGTCCTGATGAAGAGGGCACTGCCCTTGAAACGTGTAAGCCTCACTTCCTATTGTTGGGCATCATCAAAGTACCTTTACAGGTTGCATGTTATGTGCCTGTTCATAATGGAGAGGGTAATGCCCTTGAAACACGTAAGTCTTGAATGAAGACCTGATGAAGAGGGTAATGCCCTTGAAACACGTAAGTCTTGAATGAAGACCTGATGAAGAGGGTAATGCCCTTGAAACACGTGAGTCTTGAATGAAGACCTGATGAAGAGGGCACTGTCCTTGAAACGTGTAAGTCTTGATCGAAGACCTGATGAAGAGGGTAATGCCCTTGAAACATGTAAGCCTTGAATGAAGACCTGATGATGAGGGTACTGCCCTTGAAACATGTAAGTCTTGATCGAAGACCTGATGAAGAGGGTAATGCCCTTGAAACATGTAAGCCTTGAATGAAGACCTGATGATGAGGGTACTGCCCTTGAAACATGTAAGTCTTGAATGAAGACCTGATGAAGAGGGTAATGCCCTTGAAACACGTAAGTCTTGAATGAAGACCTGATGAAGAGGGTAATGCCCTTGAAACACATAAGTCTTGAATGAAGTCCTGATGAAGAGGGCACTGCCCTTGAAACGTGTAAGCCTCACTCCCTATTGTTGGGCATCATCAAAGTACCTTTACAGGTTGCATGTTATGTGCCTGTTTATACTTTCTTTTGTAAGTATATTGATATTTTCTGCTTCTTTCAATAAATATTTTTTTATGGTAATGCACAAGGCTGGTGCACCCTCTTTTATATTCCTGAAATACTCATGTATCTGCATGCTATCAATTGTGAACAGTGTTGTGCTATGACATACCCCTCGAAGGCACGTTTCTTTCATGCACTCTCTGCCCCCGGGTTCCTTAACTGGGCGGTACTGCGCCACAGCAGTTCTAAGATTTGATAAATGTGAGAAAGCCCAAATTGTCACATTTATGCCAGCTTCAGTGCATTTGTGGTAACTTTATAAAATCCGCCCTGTTATATGAGGGCAGCTAAATAATAATAAAAAAAGAGCTAAAAGCTTTTTATTTAACCACTTTCAGACCGGACCAATTTGCAGCCAAAGGACCAGGCCCCTTTTTGTGATTCGGCACTGCGTCGCTTTAACTGACAATTGCGCGGTCGTGCGACGTGGCTCCCAAACAAAATTGACGTCCTTTTTTCCCCACAAATAGAGCTTTCTTTTGGTGGTATTTGATCGCCCCTGCGGGTTTTTATTTTTTGCGCTATAAACAAAAATAGAGCGACAATTTTGAAAAAAATGCATTATTTTTTCCTTTTTGCTATAATAAATATCCCCAAAAAATATATAAAAAAACATTTTTTTTCCTCAGTTTAGGCCGATACGTATTCTTCTACATATTTTTGTTAAAAAAAATCGCAATAAGCGATAGTTATAGCGAATAAGTTATAGCGTTTACAAAATAGGGGATAGTTTTATAGCATTTTTATTAATAATTTTTTTTTTTATTAGTAATGGTGGAGATCTGCGTTTTTTTTTGTGACTGCGACATTATGGCGGGCTCATCGGACATTTTTGACACATTTTTGGGACCATTGTCATTTATACAGCAATTAATGCTATTTAAATGCATTGATTCCTGTAAAAATGACACTGGCAGTGAAGGGGTTAACCACAAGGGGGCAGTGTAGGGGTTAAGTAGGCCTAGGGGTGTGTTCCTTACTG
Source organism: Lithobates sylvaticus (assembly GCA_028564925.1). Taxonomy (NCBI): domain Eukaryota; kingdom Metazoa; phylum Chordata; class Amphibia; order Anura; family Ranidae; genus Lithobates; species Lithobates sylvaticus. The sequence continues at coordinate 212,570,176 of CM053035.1, read as the reverse complement.
TGGGGGGGCGTGGCTGTCAGCTAGTGAATGCTGATCTCTGCTCCAATCACAGGGAGCAGAGATCGGCGTCACTAGTTGCTAGGCAGAACGGGGAGATGCTGTTTATCTCGGCATCTCCCCGTTCAGCCGTCCCGTGAGGCGATCGCGTATGTCCCCGCGGCGATCGCGTCCGCGGGGACCGCGATCGGACTCACGGGGGTCCCGACCGGCGCGGGAGCGCCGCTCCCGGCGCGCTCCTGATGGCACGGACAGGCAGAAAGGAGGGACTTATATATACGCCCTCCTGCCTGTCCGTGCCATTCTGTCGACGTACATCTGTGTGCGCCGGTCGGCAAGTGGTTAATCACCGAACATTATAGGAAAGTATTTATCGCCAATAATACCAAGAAACACATCAATGTATGAAGTCACAATATACAGCGATAGGCTGAATGACTCCCTTCTGTTACACATATATATATATATATATACTGTCATCAATTTTTTTGCCCCCTGCACCTATTATCTCTAGTGGAGTAAGTGTTAACTATAGTACAAACGTGTTAATTAAGTGCTCGGATTGAATTAAATTTAATCCATTGTTTTAATTAACGGAGGTGATGAAATTCAGCATTCCTGCTGATTCCCCAACATATGTCCTTTTGTTAGAGATAATTAAAGAAGTTTAAATGGAATAAAAGATGGGGATGAGGGGGGGGGGGGGGGGGGGGGGGGGCGCGAGGGGGCGAGGGGGGGAGGGGGGTCTCTACTAAGCAAGCAAAGTTTTTGAACTCTTTTCAGAGGTACAGAAAATCTTATTAGTGATGACTGTTATTCCGGTCATAGAGGATTTACTATTAAAGGAAAACTGTGCTGGAAACACCTCAACTGACGTTGCTGAACTCTCCTTTTGGAAATGCCAGTTGCCTGTCTACAATGTTGATCTGCAGGCTTCAGTCATTTGTTGCCTGTCTACAATGTTGATCTGCAGGCTTCAGTCATTTGTTGCCTGTCTACAATGTTGACCTGCAGGCTTCAGTCATTCGTTGCCTGTCTACAATGTTGACCTGCAGGCTTCAGTCATTTGTTGCCTGTCTACAATGTTGATCAGCAGGCTTCAGCCATTTGTTGCCCGTCTACAATGTTGACCTGCAGGCTTCAGTCATTTGTTGCCTGTCTATAGTGTTGATCCACAGGCTTCAGCCATTTGTTGCCTGTCTACAATGTTGACCTGCAGGCTTCAGTCATTTGTTGCCCGTCTACAATGTTGATCTGCAGGCTTCAGTCATTTGTTGCCTGTCTACAATGTTAATCTGCAGGCTTCAGTCATTTGTTGCGTGTCTATAGTGTTGATCCACAGGCTTCAGTCATTTGTTGCCTGTCTATAGTGTTGATCCACAGGCTTCAGTCATTTGTTGCCTGTCTATAGTGTTGATCCACAGGTTTCAGCCATTTGTTGCTCGTCTACAATGTTGATCAGCAGGCTTCAGCCATTTGTTGCCCGTCTACAATGTTGACCTGCAGGCTTCAGTCATTTGTTGCCTGTCTATAGTGTTGATCCACAGGTTTCAGCCATTTGTTGCTCGTCTACAATGTTGATCAGCAGGCTTCAGCCATTTGTTGCCCGTCTACAATGTTGACCTGCAGGCTTCAGTCATTTGTTGCCTGTCTATAGTGTTGATCCACAGGTTTCAGCCATTTGTTGCTTGTCTACAATGTTGATCAGCAGGCTCCAGTCATTTGTTGCCTGTCTACAATGTTAATCTGCAGGCTTCAGCCATTTGTTGCCCGTCTACAATGTTGATCTGCAGGCTCCAGTAATTTGTTGCCTGTCTACAATGTTAATCTGCAGGCTTCAGTCATTTGTTGCGTGTCTATAGTGTTGATCCACAGGCTTCAGTCATTTGTTGCGTGTCTATAGTGTTGATCCACAGGCTTCAGTCATTTGTTGCCTGTCTATAGTGTTGATCCACAGGTTTCAGCCATTTGTTGCTCGTCTACAATGTTGATCTGCAGGCTTCAGTCATTTGTTGCCTGTCTACAATGTTGATCTGCAGGCTTCAGCCATTTGTTGCCCGTCTACAATGTTGATCTGCAGGCTTCAGTCATTTGTTGCCTGTCTGCAATGTTGATCTGCAGGCTTCAGTCATTTGTTGCCTGTCTACAATGTTGATCTGCAGGCTTCAGTCATTTTTTGCCTGTCTGCAATGTTGATCTGCAGGCTTCAGTCATTTGTTGCCTGTCTACAATGTTGATCTGCAGGCTTCAGCCATTTGTTGCCCGTCTACAATGTTGATCTGCAGGCTCCAGCCATTTGTTGCCTGTCTACAATGTTGATCTGCAGGCTCCAGCCATTTGTTGCCTGTCTACAATGTTGATCTGCAGGCTTCAGCCATTTGTTGCCTGTCTACAGTGTTGACCTGCAGGCTTCAGTCATTTGTTGCCTGTCTACAATGTTGACATGCAGGCTTCAGTCATTTGTTGCCTGTCTACAATGTTGATCTGCAGGCTTCAGTCATTTGTTGCCCGACTACAATGTTGACATGCAGGCTTCAGCCATTTGTTGCCTGTCTACAGTGTTGACCTGCAGGCTTCAGTCATTTGTTGCCTGTTTACAATGCTGACCAGCAGGCTTCAGCCATTTGTTGCCTGTCTACAATGTTGATCTGCAGGCTTCAGCCATTCGTTGCCTGTCTATAGTGTTGATCCACAGGCTTCAGCCATTTGTTGCCTGTCTACAATGTTGATCTGCAGGCTTCAGTCATTTGTTGCGTGTCTATAGTGTTAATCCACAGGCTTCAGTAATTTGTTGCCCGTCTACAATGTTGATGTGCAGGCTTCAGTAATTCGTTGCCTGTCTACAATGTTAATCTACAGGCTTCATACATTTGTTGCCCGTCTACAATGTTAATCTACAGGCTTCAGTCATTTGTTGCGTGTCTACAATGTTGATCAGCAGGCTTCAGCCATTTGTTGCCTGTCTATAGTGTTGATCCACAGGTTTCAGTCATTTGTTGCCTGTCTACAATGTTGATCAGCAGGCTTCAGCCATTTGTTGCCTGTCTATAGTGTTGATCCACAGGTTTCAGTCATTTGTTGCCTGTCTACAATGTTGATCTGCAGGCTTCAGCCATTTGTTGCCTGTCTACAATGTTGATCTGCAGGCTTCAGTCATTTGTTGCCTGTCTACAATGTTGACCTGCAGGCTTCAGTCATTTGTTGCCTGTCTACAATGTTGATGTGCAGGCTTCAGCCATTTGTTGCGTGTCTATAGTGTTGATCCACAGGCTTCAGTCATTTGTTGCCTGTCTATAGTGTTGATCCACAGGCTTCAGTCATTTGTTGCCTGTCTATAGTGTTGATCCACAGGTTTCAGCCATTTGTTGCTCGTCTACAATGTTGATCTGCAGGCTTCAGCCATTTGTTGCCCGTCTACAATGTTGATCTGCAGGCTTCAGTCATTTGTTGCCTGTCTACAATGTTGATCTGCAGGCTTCAGTCATTTGTTGACTGTCCACAATGTTGATCTGCAGGCTTCAGTCATTTCTTGACTGTCTACAATGTTGATCTGCAGGCTTCAGTCATTTGTTGCCTGTCTACAATGTTGATCTGCAGGCTTCAGTCATTTGTTGCCTGTCTGCAATGTTGATCTGCAGGCTTCAGTCATTTGTTGCCTGTCTACAATGTTGATATGCAGGCTTCAGTCATTTGTTGCCTGTCTACAATGTTGATCTGCAGGCTCCAGCCATTTGTTGCCTGTCTACAATGTTGATCTGCAGGCTCCAGCCATTTGTTGCCTGTCTACAGTGTTGATCTGCAGGCTTCAGTCATTTGCATTAGTTCCCTCATAACAGAGTTAGAGTGCCCCATACATGAGAGCCCCCAATCAAATCAGCGCCCCCCCCCCCCCCCCCCCATCTTATCCGAGTCTTCCCACTGCATCACATTCCCCACATAACAGAGTTAGAGGGCCCCTATACATGAGAGTCCCGCATCATATCCGAGTCACCTTATCATATCCGAGTCACCTTATCATATCCGAGTCACCTTATCATATCAGAATCTCCCCATCCACAGTGTTCTCTCATTCATCCCTGATCCACCCATGCTTGTGGCACCCGGAGGGAATCCAAATGGCACCTCAGGGTTCAACCCCTGGGACACCATGATTGAGAAACACTGATCTAAGCCTAGTATGGACACCCTCTTTAAAAGGAAAAGAAAACATAAGGATACCATATGAGTTCAGTTTTCAGTTCTGACTGGATTGTACATTTTAGGGCTGGAAACAAATTTATACTTTTTATTTGCACAGAACATTGAAATGCAGATATTGCTTTGTAGTCTTTTGTGAAAGCCCTAAACTCCGGGCTTGCATCTAAAGAGTGACCCAAAGTCACGAAACGCGTCGAGCTATCAGCTGCCAAATTCTATACCAATCATGTGTTGACAAAAGAGGATGTTACGCTGAGTAAATAGATACCTAACATGTCCCGCTTTGAAATTGCGCACGCTGGTGGAATGGCAACAAACCATGGTACCTAAAAATCTCCATATACAAACTGAACGGTTACCAGGTTAGAGTTACAGAGGAGGTCTTTTGCTAGAATTATTGCTTTCACTCTAACGATCGTGGCAATACCTCACATGTGTGATTTGAACACCGTTTACATATGCAGGCGTGACTTAGGCATACGGTTTCTTTGCTGCGTGAGCTTGCGGGGATTCGGGCGCTTTAACGGCTTCCCAGATATACTGCGGCAGAAGGGCACGTACAGGCAGATTACCGTATCTGTACGTTGCCCATTAAGGCTGCATTCACACCTGAGCGTAGCTTTTCAGGCAGAAAATCGTGCGAATTGCGGCGTTTTTTGCTGCGTTTTTTCACCGCGATTCGCAGCGTTTTTTTACCGCGTTTTGCCGCAAATTTTGTGCAGAGCAAAAGGTCACCAATGTAAAAAGAATAAAAACGCCCAAATCTGCCCGATTCGCACGACAAAAAAGGGTCCGGAACTCGTTTGAGCTTCAGGCGTAGGGCTTCAGGCGTTTTGCATTCACACCTGTGCGTAGCTTTTCAAGCAGAAAATCGTGTGAATTGCGGCGTTTTTTGTGGCGTTTTTTACCGCGATTCGCTGCGTTTTTTACCGCGTTTTGCAGCGAATTTTGTGCAGAGCAAAAGGTAACCAATGTAAAAAGAATAAAAACGCCCAAATCTGCCCGATTCGCGCGGCAAAAAAGGGTCCGGAACTTGTTTGAGCTTCAGGCGTTTTGGAGTGGAGATGTGAACCATCTCCATAGAGAATAATGTATTTTTTCCCTCTAGCGTTTTGTAGCTTCAGGCTTCAAGCTACAAAACGCTCAGGTGTGAATGCAGAGGCGGCTTGCGCGCAGGGAGCTCCGTGACCGCGATCCCGGGTCCCGCGGACTCGATGTCCACGGGGATACCCACAAACGTCTCACGGAGAGGAAGAACAGGGAAATGCTGATGTAAACAAGCATTTTCCCCGTTCTGCCTAATGACACTGATCACAGCTCCCTGTAATCGGGAGCGGTGATCAGTGACGTGTCACACACAGCCCCTCCCCCACACAGTTAGAAACACTCCCTAGGACACACTTAACCCCTACAGGGCTTCCCCTAGTGGTTAACCCCTTCACTGCCAGTCACATTTTTACAGTAATCAATGCAGTTTTTTAGCATTGATCGCTGTATTAATGCCATTGGTCCCAAAAATGTGTCAAAAATGTTCGATGTGTCCGCCATAATGTCGCAGTCACAATAAAAATCGCAGATCGCCGCCATTACTAGTAAAAAAAAAAAAATTATCAATAAAAATGCCATAAAACTATCCCCAATTTTGTAGATGCTATAACTTTTGCACAAACCGATCAATATTGTGATTTTTTTTTACCAAAAATATGTAGAAGAATACGTATCGGTCTAAACTGAGGAAAAAAAATATGTTTTTTTTTATATTTTTGGGGGATATTTATTATAGCAAAAAGTAAAAAAATATTTTTTAAATTGTTGCTATTTTTTTTGTTTATAGTGCAAAAAATAAAAAGCGCAGCGGTGATCAAATGCCACCAAAAGAAAGCTCTATTTGTGGGAAAAAAAGAACGTAAATTTTGTTTGGGAGCCACGCTGCACGACCGCGCAATTGTCAGTTAAAGTGATGCAGTGCCGAATCGCAAAAAGTGCTCTGGTCAGGAAGGGGGATAAATTCTCCCGGGGCTGAAGTGGTTAAAAAAAAAAAAATTTCCTTTTTTTTCTTTTCTTTTTTTTTTAGATTTTGTAGATGCTATAACTTTTGCACAAACCAATCAATATACGCTTATTGCGATTTTTTTTTTAACCAAAAATATGTAGAAGAATACGTATCTATCTAAACTGAGGAAAAAAATATGTTTTTTTTTATATTTTTTGGGGATATTTATTATAGCAAAAAGTAAAAAATATTGTGTTTTTTTCAAAATTGTTGCTATTTTTTTGTTTATAGTGCAAAAAATAAAAAGCGCAGGGGCGATCAAATACCACCAAAAGAAAGCTCTATTTGTGGGAAAAAAAGAACGTAAATTTTGTTTGGGAGCCACGCCGCACGACCACGCAATTGTCAGTTAAAGCGACGCAGTGCCGAATCGCAAAAAAAAGTGCTCTGGTCAGGAAGGGGGTAAATTCTCCCGGGGCTGAAGTGGTTAAAAAAAAATAAAAAATTCTCCTTCTTTTTTTTCTTTTCTTTTTTTTTTTCCATTGTCACAAAAATTCTGATCACTTTTATTGCTGTCACTTAGGCCCCTTTCACACTGGGGCGGGGAGCCGCGGTGACGATAAAGCAGCGCTATATTTAGCGCTGCTTTACCGTCGTTTTAACCCGCGGTATTCGGCCGCTCGCGGTTCGGTTTTACCCCCCCACGAGCGACCGAAAAAGGGTTAAACACCCCCGCTTTGCGGCGGTATTGCCGCGGTTTTACCGCGGTTTCCCATTCAAATCAATGGGTAGGAGCGGTATAGGAGCGGTGAACACACGGCTCCTATACCGCTCCAAAGATGCTGCTAGCAGGACTTTTTTTGCCGTCCTGCTAGCGCACCGCTCCAGTGTGAAAGCCCGCCGGCTTTCACACTGGAGTTAAAGGGGCCGGATTTTTTCAGGCGGTGAACAGGCGCTATTTTTAGCGCTGTACCGCATGAAAAACGCCCCGGTGAAAGGGGCCTAAGGAATGTAATTGTGACAGTAATTGGGGGTGACAGGTACTCTTTTTTTTTTAAAATATTTATGCAATAAAACACATAAGTGGCCCTGGCAGTGAAAGTGTTAAATTACAGCCGCGGCGTTAGTCCTGCCTGCATACTCCATCAAAAATAAAAGAATAAATTGCCCTTAGTGATACTTTAAACTGTGCCGTTGGCTGTTTTCCTGGTCTGCAGCATTAGCATGTTGTTTTAAATCACCTCAATAAGCTGCAAATGAGGCATTTCTCCAGGAGAAGTTAATCCCGAGCCTCCGCCGCTTTTACATTCCTATGTGTAATGTAGGTCTGCTATGTATGTCACCATGATGGCCGACTTCTGAATTCAAGTAGGAACCTCGATTGTGGCGTGCGGCCTAAACATATGTTTGCAGACCTCTCTCTCTTTTTTTTAGTGATGACATTAGACACGCGCTTTAATCGGCCTTTGTTGGCTACAAGAAACCGAGCGTCGGGGAATTGGTTTTATGTGCTTGTTGGCTAATGGAGTCGCGGCGCGCTTTGATACTCTTGCCGGTTGGGGGGTCCTGCCCGGAGAGCCATTGAGAAGAGCGGGAGCTGCAGTGTCAGCACAGACCGGCACATAAGCCTTGCAATCCTTCTTCCGTGAAGCGGCCAAAAAGGAAAGCAAATTATTACACAAGGCGAAGCAAACTCTTCACTCGGCGTGCGGCTCGATACATTTCCCCGGGAACAGCCAGTAGGAGGAAAGTGCTCATTTTGGGAATATACAAACTCATAATCTGTTGCCTTTTAAGCTGATACTCATAATTACATAGATAGTCAGGTTGAAAAAAGTCCATCTAGTTCAACCAATAAAAAAAAAATCATACAATCCCATATACACAATCCTTCACCCACAGTTGATCCAGAGGAAGGCGGAAAAACCCCCAGCAGAGTAGGATCCAATTTGCTAAAGCAGGGGAAAAAAATCCTTCCTGATCCCCCGAGAGGCAATCGGATTTTCCCCGGATCAAATTTACCTATAAATGTTGGTACCCCGTTATATTCTGTACATTTAGGAAAGTATCCAGGCCTTTCTTAACCGCTTCCCGACCGCCCACTGCATATATACGTCAGCAGAATGGCACGGGCAGGCAAAAGCACGTACCTGTACGTGGTCGTGCATTTGCCTGCCTGTGGGTCACGCGCGCGCCGCCAGCAGCGCGCTCGCGACCAGGTCGGGAGCTCCGTGATCCCGGCCGCGGGACCAGCGGACCCGATCGCCGCTGGTGTCCCGCGATCGGGTCACGGAGCTGAAAAACGGGGAGAGGTCTGTGTAAACAAACCTCTCCCCGCGCTTCCTACACTGCCTGTCATTGATTGGCTGTTCCCCGTCATCGGGAAAGCCGATCAGTGACGTCAGACGTCAGCCCCGCCCCCTAATGTAAAAAAAAAAACACACACGTCACAGCCCATAACCCCTCCCCTCCCCCTAGTGGTTAACCCCTTCCCTACAACTGTCATTTATACAGGAATCAATGCATTTAAATAGCACTGATTGCTGTATAAATGACAATGGTCCCAAAAATGTGTCAAAAATGTCCGATGTGTCCGCCATAATGTCGCAGTCACAATAAAAATCGCTGATCGCCGCCATTACTAGTAAAAAAAAAATAATAAAAATGCTATAAAACTATCCCCTATTTTGTAGACGCTATAACTTTTGCGCAAACCAATCAATATACGCTTATTGCGATTTTTTTTTACCAAAAATATTTAGAAGAATACGTATCGGCCTAAACTGAGAAAAAATGTGTTTAAAAAAATAAATAAAAAATTGGATATTTATTATAGTAAAAAGTAAAAAAAAATATTGTGTTTTTTCAAACTTGTCCCTCTTCTTTTGTTTATAGTGCAAAAAATAAAAACTGCAGAGGTGATCAAATACCACCAAAAGAAAGCTCTATTTGTGGGGAAAAAATGATAAAAATGTTATTTGGGTACAGCGTTGCATGACCGCGCAATTGTCATTCAAAATGCGACAGCGCTGAAAGCTGAAAAATGGCCTAGTCAGGAAGGAGGTGTTCGTGCCTGGTAGGCAAGTGGTTAAAGGGGTTGTAAACTCACTTTTCACTTAGGGGTGTACTGACTTTTGTCGCCAGCGGTTTAGACATTAATGGCTGTGTGTTGAGTTATTTTGAGGGGACGGCAAATTTACACTGTTATACAAGCTGTACACTCACTACTTTACATTGTACACAAGTGTCATTTCTTCAGTGTTGTCACATGAAAAGATAGAAGAAATGTCACTGAGGGGTGTACTTACTTTTGAGAGACGCTGTATCGTTGTAGTCTTCATAAACTGTAACATAAAAACCAGGAGGGTGAGAACTGTCTTCCTCCTCGCGTACTTGCCTTCATCTGTTCTTAGTAGGTAATGATAGGCTAGTAGATCTCAAAGGCTTTATGGGAAGGGCCCTCAAGCTTTAGTTCTGGTCGGACATTGGATCTACTTCAAGGGACATCTTTTTTCTTTTTTTTTGGGGGGGGGGGGGGGGGGGGGATTAAAAACTTGTCAAGATCTGGCTGTGTTTTAATTTACTTTGCACTTTGTTTTGGTGAGTGAGTATGTACCCACTCATGCATATGGGGGAGCCAGGATCTGGGAAGAGGGGTACCTGAAGGGCTACAACCTGAGAACCATCTTGCAGCAAAGTCCATCACTCCTTGCAGGGCCCGAAGGGCCTGGTATGTATTGGGGGACCCCACATTGTTTTTTTTTTTGTTTTGTTTTTTAATAGACATGTGCACAACAGAAAAATTTGTTTATTTTCGTTTAGTTTCTGTTCGTTTCCGTTGATTCGTAACGATTCGTATTTTCGTAAGAGTTATTTTTTCGTTGATTCGTTTTTCCGTTAGTTTAATTTTCGTTTATTCGAAATTCGGACGCATTCGTATTTTCGTAGATTTAGTTACATTCGTACTTTCGTAAGATTGATTTATTCGTACTTTCGTAACATTGTTTTCGTAGATTCGTAATCGGAGCATAATTCATAATGTTATGTAATGTGTATGCTATTATTACATTGTAAGAGACACGGAAAATTACGAATCGAAAAAAAAAGTTACAAATTTTTTCGTTCAATCCATTCGAAGCACGTTAAGCAGCGCCATTGTAAGAGACACGGAAAATTACGAATCGCAAAAAAAAAAAAAAAAAGTTACGAATGTACGAATTTTTTCCTTCAATCCATTCTAAGAATGTTAAGCAGCGCCATTGTAAGAGACACGGAAAATTACCAATTCAACACAAAAAAAAAAAGATACGAATGTACAAATTTTTTTCGTTCAATCCATTTGAAGCACGTTAAGCAGCGCCATTGTAAGAGACACGGAAAATTACGAATCGCAAAAAAAAATAAAAGTTACGAATGTACAAATTTTTTTCGTTCAATCCATTCGAAGCACGTTAAGCAGCGCCATTGTAAGAGACACGGAAAATTACCAATTCAACACAAAAAAAAAAAGTTACGAATGTACGAATTTTTTCGTTCATTTTGATTTTCGTTGTTCCTGTTTTCGTTTTTCGGATTTTCTTCTTTCGTAGTTTCATTGTTTCTAATTTGGTTATTTCGGATTTTCGTTGTTTTTCATATTCGTTCGATTCGATAATTCGTTATTCGTTAACATTTTTAGCGAATCATTCGTTCATACGTACGATAACGAATGAACGAATATAACGAATTTAAACGGAAAACGAAAAAAAAAAATAAAGAATTGCACATGTCTATTTTTTAAATTCCGGCAATTCTTTTGTTTACGTTCTGCTGAGAGGCCCCTTTCACACTGGGGTATTGGTGCCTATTTTTAGCGGCGCTTTACCGTCTATGTTGCGGGGCTTTTCGGTCACAAGCAGGGTGGTTTTAACTGCACTTTGCGCTTTTTTTTGGCGGTTCTACAGCGGTGCCCATTCAGTTCAATGGGCAGGAGCTGTTTAGAAGCGGTGTATACACCCCTCCAAAGATGCTGCTTGCAGGACTTTTTTTACCGCCCCGCAAGCGCGCCGCTCCAGTGTGAAAGCTTGCGGCCTTTCACATTGGAGAGACAGAAGAGGCGCTTCACAGGCGTTATTTTTGGCGCTGTAACGCCTGTAAAGCGCCTCAGTGTGAAAGGGGTCTAAGCGGGGAAACCTGCAGATGAGGCATGGTTGTTAGGGACACGGCGGCTGCCCACTCCTTAGCATCCAAGATATTTACTGGTTGTTGAGGACACCGGCGCGTGCCAGCTCATTAACAAGCAGCACTAATTCAATATATTCCTTGAAAAACCTGTGGCTAGACCACGACTTGTTCATTGAATGTATATATTTATTTATTTAGTTCAGAGAATTGACCTTAAGCCCCCGTACACACGGTCGGAAAATCCGACCACCAAATCCATCGGATTTAGTCCGACGGATTTAGTCCGACACTGGTGTTGCATACACGCGGTCGGACAAAGTTGTCGGGAAAATCCGATCATTCTGAACGTGGTGACGTTCGTTGCCTACGACGGGACTACGTAGAGGCTAGTAGCCAATAGCTTTGGTCTTGTAATGTGATCTGAGCATGCGTGGCACTTTGTCCGTCGGAATTCGCTACACACGATCGGAATTGGTGTGATCGGACTTTGTTGTCGGAATATTTATAGAGCAGGAGATAGAACTTTGTCCTTCGGACAATCCGATGGAAACTGTCCGATGGTGCATACACACGGTCGGAATTTCCGACAACATTGTCCGATAGGACAGAATCCATCGGAAAATCCGACCGTGTGTATGGGGCTTTAGAGTCAGTTTATGTGGTATTTACCGTGCATTTTTTACTAGTGCGGTAATTACGGTATCAACTGACAGAGAATTGACATTTTGAATGTCGCATTATATATTTGGAAAAATGTGTCACATGATCCAATTATCTCATGTGATATTCTTTAGTGAATTGAGATCTAAGTGCTGAAGAGTTAAAGTGGTTGTAAACCCTCGTTTACGACTTTATGTTACAGGTAAGCCTGTATTAAGGCTTACCTGTAGCTAACAAGAATATTTTCTAAACCTGCACGGTTTAGGAGATATACCCGTATTTGCATGTGCCGACGTCATGCGGCACATGCGCACTTGCGACAACTGAAGCAACGGCGCTATATGCCAATGCTTCAGTTGTACTGTGCCGCTCTCGTGCATCGGTCCTCTTCTCCCCCTCCGACATGTTCTCCCGGAGTGACTTCCGGCATCGCGGCTCCGGCAAATCACAGCGCCGGAGCCGCGATACCCGGAAGTCACTCCGGGAGAACATGTCGGCAGTCGGAGGGGGAGAAGAGGACCGATGCGGGGGCTTCGATCTGAGGTAAGTGATACATAATTAGCTAGTATGGTATGCATACTAGCTAATTATGCCTTTGTCTTGTTTTTTTTTACGTTTTTTTTTAAGAGGGTTTACTTCCTCTTTAACACACACATGATGTGCATGGAAGGTTTATTAGACATGGCTTGACTGATGAAGGAGGCGGGGCCTTGGAAACGCGTTGCGGCCCGCCCCCTCTGTTTGTTCCTAGTTCCCTGACAGTGGCATTTACCGGAGAGGCCGCCAGTTTCCAACTCCCGTGGAGGGTCCCGGCTCTGTGGCTCCACCAGTCCACCCAGATTGCTGCCAGCTTTCTTTGCTCGCTACACCCACCCTGTACACCGTACTTTGGAATTATCTATGTAAGTGACTCTGCATTAAATTTGTGTTACTGTTGACCCCTGCGGATCTGGTGCCCTTTCTTTCCTTTTGAATGTTCATGAGGTATTCCCAAACCTTACAGAGGAGCTGCCGGGGACTACTGGTGTTGGATGCTGGTGAATTATATATCCAGCTAATTAATTTTTACAATCTCCTATGGACTTTGAATTATATTCGTTATTTGCTGTCTGCATGTCAGTAGAGCGCCGATCCACAACTCAGCTTGTGTCTTTGTCTGTGCTGGGTACTGGCTGCTGAGGGGTAAATGCACATGAGTGTACCTGAGGGAACCGCAATCTGGGAACCAATCTGCAGAAAAGGTCCATCACTCTTTGCAGAGTACGCTGGTGAATACCCAGGGCCGTTTTTTCCACTGGGCATTCTGGGCAGTTGCCCGGGGGCCCCACTTTTCTGGGGGGGCCCCATCCAGGGCTGATCCTCAGCTCTGCAATCTGCTGCTTAAATTGACTGACTGCACTGGTTGCTCACTTCACCGGCCGGCATCTAGCTAGCAACCAGTGACGTCAATCAGAGGCCGCGGCTGCCCCAGAATTCATAGCGCACCGCCGCTGCCCCAGTGGCTAGTAAACAGGCTCTGCCCACCTCTGCCATGCTCTTCAGACAACATGGAGAGGGAGCGGAAAGACGGCCCTTGATAGCTGGCGCTGCCTTGCTGCTGTGAGTGACACACTGTACTGCACCAGGCCGGCGGCCTCAAGTAAGTCTAACAATGTCGACTTAAGTTCAAGTTGTGCATCAAACACAGCCACTGCCTGTGCCCCTCAAAAGCTGCCACTGTGCCCATCAAACACAGCCACCATGCCCATCAAAAGCTGCAACTGTGCCCATTAAAAGCTGCACTGTGCCCATCAAAAGCTGCCACTGTGCCCATTAAATGCAGCCACTATGCCCATCAAACGCTGACACTGTGCCCAAACGCTGCCACTGTGCCCATCAAACACTGCCACTATGCCCACCAAACTCGTGTTATATTGTCCAAAGTTTTAATTGTTTAACGTGTTAATGTTTAAACACTGATTTTGTTGGAAGTACCAATAACTATAGCCTTATTGATCATTTGCATTTTTATTCTCGTGCGTGATCGTAGACAGGGCCCCAGTGCACTGTATTGGCCGGGGGCCTATAATGCTCTTAAGATGGCCCTGTGAATACCACGTGGCTCCTCAGACTCTGTGCCTCACGTCTTGGGCAAATTTGCCAATTTCACCACATTTTCAAGACAACAAGCACAGGCCCTAAATGCGGAGGTACGATACATGGGATGATGGGAACAAAGTCAAATGCTGAGACAGAAGGCACATAGAGTTCTCTTAAAAAAATTGAAATTAAGCTTTTGGATTTGAGTGGGTCAATTGATTTTTTGGCAAGTGGAAGTAGAAGAGGTGCCAGGAGGTGGAAACGTTGGCAGCAGTAACAGCGAGAATGACAGGGAAAATGTTTGGCCTTTTCTTAGTTAAATGTATACTCATTAAATGTATTGTTTTTATCATTAACATCTACAGCGGGTTTATGGTAGTCTTCTGTGAGCCAGGTCTGGTTAATTTTCTTAAAAGTCAGCATCTCAGTCACAACCCCCCCCCCCCCCCGCTACACTGTAGGTCTTCTCCAGTGATGTAAGTAACTGAGTTAAAATAAACTGAGTTACGTAACGCAGTTACTTTAGAGGGTAACGAGTATCTAACTAACTGATTACTTTTCCCCTCATGGTAACTCAGTTTCCCATTACTTTGGCTTAGTTACCCCAATTACATCTACCGCCACTAGATGGCAGTAGTGTAATTCCGGTGTCCTGCCAAAAAAGTTCCCCCGCCGGATAAGGACCCCCTGTACTGCGCAGGCGCAGGGCTTGCGCAGTACGAAGGACTACGGAGCTTCCGAAAATTTCCGAACCTAAACAGCTCTGAGTGAACTCTACACCGCGCAGGTGCAGTTAACATGTAATTGTACGAGGCGATGCCGCACGCTCCTGATGCTCGTGCTACTCTGCAAGGGGCGTCTATCGTGTAACTAAGGGGCGGGTCTAGTATTACTGTAACCAAGGGGCGCATTTATTATTATTGTTATATATCGAGCTCTGCCCATTAATTTAACATTCGCCCTCTTCTGTAGCCATCCACCCCCTTACACGATATAATAATAATAGACCCGCCCCTTACACGATATTATAATAATAGACCCGCCCCTTACACGATATAATAATAATAGACCCGCCCCTTACACGATATAATAATAATAGACCCGCCCCTTACACGATATAATAATAATAGACCCGCCCCTTACACGATATAATAATAGACCCGCCCCTTACACGATATAATAATAATAGACCCGCCCCTTACACAATATAATAATAATAGACCCGCCCTTACACGATATAATAATAATAAGACCCGCCCCTTACACGATATAATAATAGACCCGCCCCTTACACGATATAATAATAATAGACCCGCCCCTTACACGATATAATAATAATAGACCCGCCCCTTACACGATATAATAATAATAGACCCGCCCTTACACGATATAATAATAATAGACCCGCCCCTTACACGATATAATAATAATAGACCCGCCCCTTGCTTACACGCTATAACAGATCCGCCCCTTGGTTAGAGTAATAATAGAGCAGCCCTTGGTTACACGATATATAACAATAATAAATGCGCCCCTTGGTTACAGTAATACTAGACCCGCCCCTTAGTTACACGTATAGAATATAAAAAAAAAAAAAAAGTCACAGTTACTTTGCTGAGTAACTAATTACTTTTCCAATGTAGTAACTGAGTTACTAACGCAATTACTTTTTGGGAGAAGTAATTTGTAACTTAACTAATTACTTTTTTAAAGTAAGATGACCAACACTGGTCTTCTCTGACATGACACGTGCTGCCGGGCAGGCAAGTACTTTAAGTGCATATTGAGTCGAGTCACCTACATCCTTGACACTCAGTAGCCTTTTTGACTTAAAGGGGAGTTCCACTTCCACAAAAAGTGTAGTTGCTGACTTTTAATAAACAGACACTTACCTGTTCCACGGTCCAGCGATGCGGCCGAACGGGGGGGCCGCTCCTCTCCCCCTCCTCTTCGCCGGCGTCTCCATTGCCACTCAGGGCACCCGGCCGTGACAGCTTTCGTCTTCACGGCCGGGCACGCACGGCACATGCGCGAGTCGCGCTGCGCTCCCGGAGTGGATAGGCGATCTCCTGGGACCTGTCACGTGTCCCAGGAGATCGCCTAGAGGGAGGGGCCGCCTAAGACGAAAGGAACAGTCGCCTAGGCGGTTCCTGGGCGGAAGGAGGAAGTGGGACAGGAAGTCCCCCTCCTAATGAAGCCCCCACTCCCCCCCCCCCCCCCAAAAAAAATTACATGCCAAATGTGGAATGTAAGGGGGTGAGGAGTGCTTAAAGCGGAAGTTCCATTTTTGGGTGGAACTCCGCTTTAAGACCTTGCTGTCCCTGCCCGTGTTTACTTGACCAGGGCGGGATCACTTTATTTGGAAAAAAAGAAAGAAAAAGGAGAATTAATGGGTCAAAAAAAATGTTAACAAAAAAAAAACATATTAAATGTTAATATGATACTGCCCAGGACATGAAGTAAAGGAAGGGAGCTGTTTTAGCCAGTTGGGATGGAAGCAGTTTAAAGCCCCATACACACGGTCGGATTTTCCGATGGATTCTGTCCTATCGGACAATGTTGTCAGAAATTCCGACCGTGTGTAGGCTCCATCGGACAGTTTCCATCGGATTGTCCGACGGACAAAGTTCTATCTCCTGCTGGATAGATTTTCCGACAACAAAGTCCGATCACACCAATTCCGATCGTGTGTAGCGAATTCCGACCGGACAAAGTGCCACGCATGCTCAGATCACATTACAAGACCAAAGCTATTGGCTACTAGCCTCTACGTAGTCCCGTCGTACGCAACAAACGTCACCACGTTCAGAATGATCGGATTTTCCGACAACTTTGTCCGACCGTGTGTATGCAACACCAACATCGGACAAAGTACGACGGACATGATCCGACGGACCTGGTCCTCGGATAATCCGAGCGTGTGTATGGGGCTTTAGTGTGCGTGGAGGGGGGGGGGGGTTTGGGGACCATTTTTTCTTTGGCTCCAGCAAAAACCTGGTATAGGAAAGTTATTTCTGGAGATGGGGTGGGTGTTGGTGAGTGCTGCTTTGAGTTTCAAGGCTTCACCTTGGGAAAAGGACAGGAAAGCTATGGTAGTAGGATCGTATGCCTAAATTTTTGCTGCTGCCTACCCTTGGAGAAAGACTCACAAAAAAAGACAGTAAGGACTAGGGTTGGGCTTTATTTTCGGGTCAAACATGAGCTTGACTCGAATATTGGCTGTTCGTCCGTTATGAAATGAGTCTTCCACCACATGCGGTGGCCCTACAAAATCCAATTGGGTCCCCCTTCCCAGCTGCCAATATTTTTACTAAGTTTGCAGTGCCATCTGTCACGTACCTTACAGCGGAGTCCGAAAATGCTGAGGGTGGCCTCTTGCATGGTTCAAGTCCCAACACCCCTGGTAGTGAGGACAGGGAGTGCTGGGGCAATGAAAGGGTGCAGGTGCTGGCAGGCTGAAGGCTGGAGCTTGGAGATACAGGATCCTCTCGGAGGAAGGCGTGAAGACTGATCACCAGAACTGTTCAGCGGGAGCCAGGCAGGTAAGTATGGACTCAGGAACAACTGCAACGTCAGAAACAGGCAAAGGTTGTCAACTGGCTGGGAACAAGGTACATAAACGGAAGGCAAGTTCGTAGTCAAGGACAGGCAGAGGTTGGCAACGGGCTGGCAGCGAGGTACAGAATCAGGAAGCGGAGCCATAGTAGAGAATCCAAGCTGAGGTCTGTATAATCAGTAGAGGTAGATAACAGGCAGGGGTGATCCTGGATAATGGTCAAGGAAGCCGGGTTTGTCAGGAGCAAGGTAACAGGTCAAACAGCAATCAGGAACACAGGAGCAAGCTGAAGATGATCCAACACTGGTATCAGGCAGAGACTCTGTTTATATAGGGCGCCATGCGCCAGGATTGACGGACGCGAACGTACATGCGCATGTGTGCGCGAATGCGCACGGTCGTTCCAGAACTCGTTCGTCTCTGTCAGGGACACCGCGAATGCCCATTGGCATTAGCAGAATGGGAATTAGCCACTGCTGCACAGAGACGGGCATTAGCAATGTGAGTTCTCTGACACCATCCCTTAAAAAATAAATAATCATAATATATACATACATACACAAAAAGTATTATAAAAGTAAAACTGTAAATATTATTTTTAAGGAAAACGGAAATAAATATTAAAATATTGTGATGGCAAGAAGAAATATGTTATGTGGGATCACTCAGAACATGAACTGTAGGAAGGGGGCTGTTTTCACCAGTTCTTCAGCATGTTTGATTTGGTAGGCACTAGTCTCCCCATATATATAACCCCAGCTCTCAGAGCCCATCCTTATGCCATAATGATGTAGAATGAGAAGGAGGTGGTAGAGGAAGAAGAGTTAAAGAAGGCAAAGCAATAGGAGATGGAGAAGGAGGAGGAGGGGAATGAGGAAGGGGAAAAGCAGAAGAGCTTGGACAAAGTGGGGTTCAGATCACTGGACTTGGGGATAGTTATAGTGTATCTTTTTCTGAAACTCCAAATGGCGGCAGATGCCCACATCTGAAGGTGCAATGTCCAGCCACTGTACAATATTTCAGGCTACTGTTCTTTAAAAAATACACTCTAATTTGTATATCAGCATAAACCCCTGTTTGCTTTTTATATCACAGCCTAACCAAAATTATTAAGGAAAATGGAAATAAATATTAAAATATTGTGATGGCAAGAAGAAAAACTGTATGTTATGTAGGATCGCTCAGACCATGAAATGTAGAAAGGAGGCTGTTTTAACTAGTTTTCCACTATGTATAGTTTAGTAGGCACTACTCTCCCCTTATACCCACAGCTCTCAGTGCTCATCCTTATGCTAGACATGTGCGATTAGTTTCGTACGAATTCGAAATTCGTACGATGTTTTCGAAATTCGTACATTCGTACGAATCCGTAGTACGAATTTTTTCGAATACGAATTCTGTACGGAATACGATGGATTTTAAGGGGAACCCTGGCCCAAAAAAATGGCATGGGGTCCCCTCAAAATCCATACCAGACTCTTTATCCGAGCACGCAACCTGGCAGGCCGCAGGAAAAGAGGGGGGACGAGAGCGGCCCCCCTCCCTCCTGAACTGTACCAGGCCACATGCCCTCAACATTGGGAGGGTGCTTTGGGGTCCCCCCCAAAGCACCTTGTCCCATGTTGATGAGGACAAAGGCCTCATCCCCACAACCCTGGCCATTGGTTGTGGGGGTCTGCGGGCGGGGGGCTTATCGGAATCTGGAAGCCCCTTTAACAAGGGGACCCCCAGATCCCGCCCCCCCTGTGTGAAATGTTAAGGGGGTACAAAAGTACCCCTACCATTTCACCAAAAAAGTGACAAAAATTGTAAAAAATTACAGGATACGGTCTTTGACAATTCCTTTATTAAAATCTTCTTTCTTCTTCTTTCTGCTGGTCTTCCTTCTTCCTTTCTTCATCCTTCGGTTTCTTCATCTTCTCCTTCCGGCATCTTCTTTCATCTTCTTCTTCCATCTACTTCTTCCTCCGATCTGCTTCTTCTTGCTCCGGTCCTCTCGTCTGGCATCTTCTTCCATGGCGTCGGCGTCTCTTCTTGGGCCGCTCCTCGCAATGGGAGCCTCCCGCTGTGTGAGGCTTAGCTGCGTCTGACAGGTCTTTTATAATGGAGGGCGGGGCCACTTGGTGATCCCGCCCCCTCTGACGTCATGGGGAAAGCCATAGGGAAGTCCCCATGACGTCCCCGTGCCATTTTTTAAATTTGAAGTGGGGTTCCCCTTAATATCCATAGCAGACCTGAAGGGCCTGGTTATTGAATTTGGGGGACCCCCACGCTTTTTTTTTTTTATCAATGACTTTCAATGAATGACTGTTCTCTGTGTTACGGAGCCGACAATTCATTAGCCGCGAGTGATTTTAAATAGCTTTTTTTCCTGCAAAAAATGACACTTTGTGCAGGGACAGTTCTCGATATTAGATATACTGAATCTCGAATTCATTCGAATCATTCGAATCATTCTTTATATCCGCTATAATAATTTCTTTCGTATTAGTTGAAATTCGATATTTGGTAGTTGGATTCGAAATTGTTGTCTTTGTTACGGGAACCGGCAATTCATTAGCCGCAAGTGATTAACGATTCGTAACGATTCGTAACGATTCAAAAAAAAAAAATACGATTCGTACGAAATTCGTATTTCGTACGGATTCGAATGGAATTCGTACACAAATTACGAAATTTTTTATATACGAAACAAAACAAATTTTTTGACGGTTCCCATGTCTACCTTATGCCATAATGACATTATGTGAGATGATGGAGAGGAAGAGGTAAAGAAAGAAAGAAAGAAAGGGAGGAGGAGAAAGAGGGGGGGGGTAAAAGAGGAAGGGGAGAAATAGAAGAGCTTGGACAAACTAGGGGTGGCTATAGTGTAGCTTTTTGTGCAGATCCGGATGGCAGCAGATAGACATGTGCACTGACAAAAAATGTCTTCCTTTTCGTTTCATTTGTTTTCTTTCTTTTGCTTTTTTCGGAAATTGGAAATTCGGAAATTTGAAAATTCGGAAATTTGAAAATCTGAAAATCTGAAAAAAAGAAAGAAAATCAGTAAAATTTAAAATAACTAACTAATAATAACTAACTATTAAATTATAGGTATTGGAATTTCCTTTCAAATCTGTTTGTGAACGTAACAAACAAATACAAATTTATCTGAAGTTACAAATTATCCGAAATAACGAATGCTGCATTTAAACAAATGGAATGGAACATAATAATATATAATATTTAATAAAAAGGTTTTACTATTAGTATTTATTATTATTAGATCGTTACGTTCCATCCGTTTAGATACGGCAGTCGTTATTTCGGAAAAACATTCGTAACTTCGGATACATTTGTACTTGTTACGTTCACTAACAGCCAAATTTGAAAGGAAATTCCAATACCTATAATTTAATAGTTTTAATTAGTTAGTTATTATTTCAGATTTTTGTTAAGATTTGTTAGAAAACTAATTTGGAACTAAACAAATTGCACATGTCTAGCAGCAGATGCCCACTGCCATCTGGAGCCGCAATGTCCAGCCACTGTACAATATTTCAGGGTATTGTCGTTTAAACAATGCACTCTAATTTTGAAATCAGCATAAAACCCATTTTGCCTTTTATTTTGCAGCCTAACCAAAACTATTATAAAAGTAAAACTGTAACAAACATTTTTGAAGGAAAATGGAAATAAATATTTAAATATTGTGATGACATCTGCTGTCATCTGGAGCTGCAATGTCCGGCCACTGTACAATATTTCAGGCTATTGTCCTTTACAAGATAAAAAAAAAACATTTTGCCTTTTACAGTATATTGCAGCCTAACCAAATTATTTACACATTTTTTTCCATCCACTTAATAATATTTGTGGCAATTGTCTCCTGGATAATACACTATCATTTTTATTGCAAGTCTTTTTTTTTTTCTATTTGCTGCCTATTCAACTGCTTACGTACTGACCTAGAGAATTTTTTACCAAACACATACAGTGGTGTGAAAAAGTGTTTGCCCCCTTCCTCATTTCCTGTTCCTTTGCATGTTTGTCACACTTAAGTGTTTCGGAACATCAAACCAATTTAAACAATAGTCAAGGACAACACAAGTAAACACAAAATGCAATTTGTAAATGAAGGTGTTTATTATTAAAGGTGAAAAAAAATCCAAACCATCATGGCCCTGTGTGAAAAAGTGATTGCCCCCCTTGTTAAAAACATACTATAACTGTGGTTGTCCACACCTGAGTTCAATTTCTCTAGCCACACCCAGGCCTGATTATTGCCACACCTGTTCACAATCAAGGCATCACTTAAATAGGAGCTGCTTGACACAGTAAGGTCCACCAGAAGATCCTTAAAAGCTACACATCATGCCGAGACCCAAAGAAATTCAGGAACAATTGAGAAAGAAAGTAATTGAGATCTATCAGTCTGGAAAGGGTTATAAAGCCATTTCCAAAGCTTTGGGAATCCAGCGAACCACAGTGAGAGCCATTATCCACAAATGGCGAAGACATGGAACAGTGGTGAACCTTCACAGGAGTGGCCGGCCGCCCAAAATTACCCCAAGAGCGCAGCGACGACTCATCCAAGAGGTCACAAAAGACCCCACAACAACGTCCAAGGAACTGCAGGCCTCACTTGCCTCAGTTAAGGTCAGCGTTCATGCCTCCACCATCAGGAAAAGACTGGGCAAAAATGGCCTGCATGGCAGAGTTCCAAGGAGAAAACCACTGCTGAGCAAAAAGAACATCAAAGCTCGTCTCAATTTCTCCACAACACATCTTGATGATCCCCAAGACTTTTAGGACAACATTCTGTGGACCGATGAGACAAAAGTGGAACTCTTTGGAAGGTGTGTGTCCAAGTATATCTGGCGTAGAAGGAACACTGCATTTCAGAAAAAGAACATTATACCAACAGTAAAATATGGTGGTGGTAGTGTGATGGTCTGGGGCTGTTTTGCTGCTTCAGGACCTGGAAGACTTGCCGTGATAAAAGGAACTATGAATTCTGCTGTCTACCAAGAGATCCTGAAGGAGAATGTCCGACCATCTGTTCGTGTACTCAAGCTGAAACGAACTTGGGTTCTGCAGCAGGACAATGATCCTAAACACACCAGCAAGTCCACCACCGTATGGCTGAAGAAAAACAAAATTAAGACTTTGGAGTGGCCTAGCCAAAGTCCAGACCTGAATCCTATTGAGATGTTGTGGTATGACCTTAAAAAGGCCGTTCATGCTCGAAAACCCTAATGTA
The DNA here is from genome assembly GCA_028564925.1 of Lithobates sylvaticus. Lineage (NCBI taxonomy): Eukaryota > Metazoa > Chordata > Amphibia > Anura > Ranidae > Lithobates > Lithobates sylvaticus. The sequence continues at coordinate 212,547,289 of CM053035.1, read as the reverse complement.
ACTGAATTAGGACAATTCTGCAAAGATGAGTGGGCCAAAATTCCTCCAGGACGCTGTAAAAGCCTCATTGCACGTTATCGCAAACGCTTGGTTGCAGTTGTTGCTGCTAAGGGTGGCCCAACCAGTTATTAGGTTTAGGGGGCAATCACTTTTTCACACAGGGCCATGATGATTTGGATTTTTTTTCACCTTTAATAATAAACACCTTCATTTACAAATTGCATTTTGTGTTTACTTGTGTTGTCCTTGACTATTGTTTTAAATTGGTTTGATGTTCCGAAACACTTAAGTGTGACAAACATGCAAAGGAACAGGAAATGAGGAAGGGGGCAAACACTTTTTCACACCACTGTACCTGAAGTCTATATTTTCAATATTTTGGAATTAATTGGTTATAAAGGGTTCAGGCAATGTGGGGCTGCGGCATAAAATCTTTTCGCACACTCGGTTTTGACATTTTACTTAACTTTGATGTGCTACTGTGTAAAAAGAAGCTCACAAACTATACTCTTAAATTGTGCCGCTGACCAATTTGTAGGAAGTAAAATAAAGGCTATAGCTTTAGTTTTTTCGTTTTTTTTTTTTTTTCGTTTTTTTAAGAGTAAACTTTCCTATTGCTTTTAGATCTGTTGTGGCTGCTGCTTCCACAGTTCAATTCCAGCCAATTACCGGATAAAAAACAAAGGCGTTGCAGCCAAAGCTACCTAAAAAAAAAAGCTTTTTCCTCAAGTTGATATAAATCAGATTGAGGTGTTGCTGTTGTATTTAAGCCAAAAGGAAATGTTAAACAAATCAATTGCACCTCAAAAAAATGGGTGATGACAGAATATGGTGTTGCTGACACTCTGATAAGAAAAAAATTGACTGTTCCATAACACCACAAAAGGCATCTCCCATCATGTAGGTTAATGGATTGTCACTCTTCCATGTTGCCTTTGTAGTTGGATTAAAAATAATAAAACAATAATTTGGTCTTAAAAAAAAAAAAAGAAATATATATATATATATTATTTTTTTATTTTTATTAATATTGGTAGTTTGCACTTTATAGTATACATTAATATAGTATAGGTTGTATTGCTCCTTAGCACTGCACTATATAAGAATTATTATTTCTTTGTTTAATGTCCCCCATGACAATACCTAGCTCCCTATGCCCTTTTTTAGAAAATAGCTTGCCTTGATAATAGCCAGAATTTATATCAAGATTTGAAAAAAACAATCAGAAAGCATGCCTGTCCCTAATTTAGAGCATATGACAAAATTGGTAGGAATTGAACAGATGTTATAGTGATCATAGTACAACTTGGGTATAAGTTTCTCATATTCCAACACGTTTTCGAGATACTCTCTTGTTTAGGGTAATTGAGAAGTACATACACTAAAAAAAAAAAAAAAGCAATACATCCATCACCACTGATTCAACATATGCTTCTATCAAGATTTACCCTCATAGACTTCAATGGGGTTCACAACTAAGTTCATTTTTTTTGCGAATTTCAAGCAGCAATGAGTTTGGGTTTACGCAGAAGTAAACTGTCATTCTTGGGCCAATCAGCTGTGGCCAGAGTAGCCCCCGCCCTACAGCTGCACATACACAAAGGGATGGGGATGCTTGTGACACCGCATGGCCATATTAAGTCAATGATGTCATAAGTATTCCCGCCCCTTGACCTACATTGACCTAATGATGTGGCCTTTTCCCAATATTAGGTCAATGATGTCATGAGACACTGCTTGACCTACATTGACCTATGTGACGGACCTCGTACTCAAGATGTCCGCCGTAAATGCTTCCTCCGTCCGGTACCACACAATCCAAGACCCATTAGCTCACCCAGTCACCAGACAACACCAGTGTAGGGTACATCAGGAATGAATCTTTATTTGACATGTCACACATATATACAGCCAGATGACTCACACCTAACCTAATTAGCATGAGCTAATTATCTTAATCAACACTGGACTCCTTCATTCAATTGCAGGGTTAATTAGCACACACAACAATAGGTGAAAAGCTTCTACAAGCCAGACTATACTCAATTACATAACAGACAGGCTGTCTGGAGTTCATGACATTAGCATGTCTTGCTAATATGCCAAATACACATACAGATTCTATGTGTATTGGTGGGCCAGCATGGACCTGAATCCAAGTAACACCAGCTCTGGGGTCCCAGGCTTGCAGCTCAAAGAGCACTGTTCCCCCAAATGCCAGGGCCCATAATCGCAAGGCAATAGGCTCGCATTCAGTCCCCTCCAACAGCCCCTGTCCCAGCCAGGTCTGTCACAACCTAACATGGCCTTGTCTCCATATTAGGTCAGCAATGTCATGAGTATCCTCTCCCCTTGACCTACATTGACCTAATAGGCCTTGTCTCCATATTAGGTCAATGATGTCATGAGTATCCCCTCCCCTTGACCTACATTGGCCTAACATGGCATTGTCTCCATATTAGGTCAGTGATGTCATGAGTATCCCCTCCCCTTGACCTACATTGACCTAATAGGCCTTATCTCCATATTAGGTCAATGATGTCATGAGTATCCCCTCCCCTTGACCTACATTGACCTAACATGGCATTGTCTCCATATTAGGTCAGTGATGTCATGAGTATCTCCTTCCCTTGATCTACATTGACCTAACATGGCCTTGTCTCCATATTAGGTCAGTGATGTCATGAGTATCCCCTCCCCTTGACCTACATTGACCTAAAAGGCCTTGTCTCCATAATAGGTCAATGATGTCATGAGTATCCCCTCCCCTTGACCTACATTGACCTAACATGGCCTTGTCTCCATATTAGGTCAATGATGTCATGAGTATCCCCTCCCCTTGACCTACATTGACCTAACATGGCATTGTCTCCATAATAGGTCAGTGATGTCATGAGTATCTCCTTCCCTTGATCTACATTGACCTAACATGGCATTGTCTCCATAATAGGTCAATGATGTCATGAGTATCCCCTCCCCTTGACCTACATTGACCTAACATGGCCTTGTCTCCATATAAGGTCATTGATGTCATAAGTATCCCCTTCCCCTGATCTACATTGACCTAACATGGCCTTGTCTCCATAATAGGTCAATGATGTCATGAGTATCCCCTCCCCTTGACCTACATTGACCTAACATGGCCTTGTCTCCATATTAGGTCAATGATGGCATGAGCATCTGTTCAGTACAGGCAGCTGTCTGGCAGGGAATGTGCCAGTTTGAAGCTGATTGACCAATTTGTTGATGGCTTACTTCCAGTTTCATCCGAACCCAAGCTCATCACTAATTTCAGGACCCTGTTTGAATTAAATTTGAGCAGCTTTTCTCATTCCTACCAGGAAGTGCACTGGTTTCAGGAGAAATTTAAAGGCGCATTCTTGGATAGTTTTACAGCACCTTCCTTACACCCCCCTCTAGCCCATCCTAATAGTTATTTTACCTCCTCTTACATGGTAAAGGCAGATATACTCACCCAAGTCCCCTGTCCTGATCCAGCGCTGCAATGGCAACCCAAGACCACCGATACCTTGCCATCCTCTTGTTATGCTGTTGTCCTCCCTGTGACAGACTCACCCAGGACAGAGGATTTTGGAGGGGGCAGAATGCTAGCCTTTAGCCTACCGACTATGTGCCCTGGCATTTGAGGGAGCTACAAGCATTTAGGATGATGTTTTGTTATTTAATACAAAAGGACACTTTTAAGGAGACCGTGATGGTCTCTGCCAGCTTGGGACTCAGTAGACAGATGTATGTGAAAGGAACACTGATTAATGAGATCTGGAAAGCCCTGGGTCTCCTGTTGTCTACTAGTCTGAAGGGTCATTTACCCATTGCTAATTGTGCTAATTAACACACCTTTGTCTCCTAGCAAACTATTGGGGGATGTGTTTATACTTGTAATAATGTGTATTGTAAGTTGTGAGCTCAATGCTGGACAGTCTGTTGCTGGGGGTCTCCTGCTATTGTCTGTTTAATAAGGTGTTCTGTGTTTATACTTAGGATAATTTATAATGAACTCTGCTTTACCCTTTTTGCCGGGCAGTCTGTTCACCTGGGCTGGTTTAAGGGCTGCATTAATTAGCATGTTAATTAGATCATTGTCAGCTAGTAGTTGCTAGAGGAGGGAGGAGTAGCCATGAGTCAGCCCCACCTCGTTATCTAACCCATTGTGTGATCTTTTGGGTAAATATTTGGGTTATTGTGTATGTGGTGAGTAAAAACTTTCTCAAGTGTATAAAAGCCTGTATTCTGGTTCAAATAAACAGTTCTTATTCTGGTTTACTCTAAAACAGTTTTTGCCTAGTTCTTGGGGTAACTATAGACAGATTCACTGATCTCATGTTCCACAGCATTGGGAAGCAACGTCTTGGCAGAGATACCCAGTCAGGGTGTCCGGGTTCCCTCACACTCCCCTCTCCTGAAAGGACCCCGCCAGTATCCATAGAGTCTGAGGTGTCCACATTTCACAGGTGACATGGGCACCTGAAGAAAGACCCCTCTAGGAAGTTAACAAAAAAGGAGAAGACTTGGACTAGTGGCGTCACATGATTGCAGCTTCAGGTAGGCTAAAAAGGGAATTATTTTCTATTAACCGGATCTGTTAAAGGGGTGGGGGTAAGGGGTGGGCAAAGGTGACTGGTATCCCGAAGTGGGACTTCAAGACAAAAAGTAGGTTTTTCAGGGTACTATTTAGGCATGATAAACATTTATATGTGTCCCCTTTATCATCTTCATTCCACCTTCCCTAAAATGAATTTTTTTTGCAGAAATAGATTTTTTCGGGTAAACATTAGACATGTGCACAACAAAAAAATGTGTTTATTTTCGTTTCGTTTTTTTCGTTTCCGTTGATTCGTAACGATTCGTAAATTCGTAAGTCGTCGGTGTTCGTACTCGTAACGATTCGTATTTTCGTAAGAGTTATTTTTTCGTTGAGTCGTTTTTCCGTTAGTTTAATTTTCGTTTATTCGTTTATTCGAAATTCGGACGCATTCGTATTTATTCGTACATTCGTCACATTCGTAGATTCGTAATCGGAGCATAATTCATAATTTTATGTAATGTGTATGCTATTATTACATTTTAAGAGACACGGAAAATTACGAATCGAAAAAAAAGTTACGAATGTATGAATTTTTTTCGTTCAATCCATTCGAAGCACGTTAAGCAGCGCCATTGTAAGAGACACAGAAAATTGCGATTCGAAAAAAAAAAAAAAAAGTTACGAATGTACGAATTTTTTTCGTTCAATCCATTCGAAGCACGTTAAGCAGCGCCATTGTAAGAGACACAGAAAATTACGATTCGAAAAAAAAAAAAAAAAAATTACGAATGTACAAATTTTTTCGTTCAATCCTTCGAAGCACGTTAAGCAGCGCCATTGTAAGAGACACAGAAAATTACGATTCGAAAAAAAAAAAAAAATTACGAATGTACGAATTTTTTCATTCAATCTATTTGAAGCACGTTAAGCAGCACCATTGTAAGGGACACGGAAAATTACCAATTCAACAAAAAAAAGTTACGAATGTACGAATTTTTTCGTTCATTTTGATTTTCGTTGTTCCTGTTTTCGTTTTTCGGATTTTCTTCTTTCGTTGTTTCGTTGTTTTCTAATTTGGTTATTTCGGATTTTCGTTGTTTCTCATATTCGTTCGATTCGATAATTCGTTATTCGTTAAAATTTTTGCGAATCATTCGTTCATTCGTACGATAATGAATGAACGAATATAACGAATTTGAACGGAAAACGAATTAAAACGAAACGAATTGCACATGTCTATTGGGAAGCAACGTCTTGGCAGAGATACCCAGTCAGGGTGTCCGGGTTCCCTCACACTCCCCTCTCCTGAAAGGACCCCGCCAGTATCCATAGAGTCTGAGGTGTCCACATTTCACAGGTGACATGGGCACCTGAAGAAAGACCCCTCTAGGCAGTTAACAAAAAAGGAGAAGACTTGGACTAGTGGTGTCACATGATTGCAGCTTCAGGTAGGCTAAAAAGGGAATTATTTTCTATTACCCGGATCTGTTACAGTGGGGGGGGGGGGGAGTAAGGGGTGGGCAGAGGTGACTGGTATCCCGAAGTGGGACTTCAAGACAAAAAGTAGGTTTTTCAGGGTACTATTTAGGCATGATAAACATTTATATGTGTCCCCTTTATCATCTTCATTCCACCTTCCCTAAAATTAAAATTTTTTGCAGAAATAAATTTTTTCGGGTAAACATTAGACATGTGCACAACAAAAAAATTTGTTTCTTTTCGTTTCGTTTTTTTCGTTTCCGTTGATTCGTAACGATTCGTAAATTCGTAAGTCGTCGGTGTTCGTATTCGTAACGATTCATATTTTCGTAAGAGTTATTTTTTCGTTGATCCGTTTTTACGTTAGTTTAATTTTCGTTTATTCGAAATTCGGATGCATTCGTATTTATTCGTACATTCGTAGCATTCGTAACATTTGTAGATTCGTAATCGGAGCATAATTCATAATTTTATGTAATGTGTATGCTATTATTACATTTTAAGAGACACGGAAAATTACGAATCGAAAAAAAAGTTACGAATGTACGAATGTTTTCGTTCAATCCATTCGAAGCACGTTAAGCAGCGCCATTGTAAGAGACACGGAAAATTACGATTCGAAAAAAAAAAAGTTACGAATGTACGAATTTTTTCGTTCAATCCATTCGAGGCACGTTAAGCAGCGCCATTGTAAGAGACACGGAAAATTACGATTCGAAAAAAAAAAAAAAAAGTTACGAATGTACGGATTTTTTCGTTCAATCCATTCGAAGCACGTTAAGCAGCGCCATTGTAGGGGACACGGAAAACTACCAATTCAACCAAAAAAAAAAGTTACGAATGTACAAATTTTTTCGTTCAATCTATTCGAAGCACGTTAAGCAGCACCATTGTAAGAGACACGGAAAATGACGAATTAAAAAAAAAAATATTACGAATGTACAAATTTTTTCGTTCAATCTATTCGAAGCACGTTAAGCAGCACCATTGTAAGAAACACGGAAAATTACCAATTGAAAAAAAAAAGTTACGAATGTACAAATTTTTTTCGTTCAATCTATTCGAAGCACGTTAAGCAGCACCATTGTAAGAAACACGGAAAATTACGAATTGAAAAAAAAAAGTTACGAATGTACGAATTTTTTCGTTCATTTTCATTTTCGTTGTTCCTGTTTTCGTTTTTTCGGATTTTCTTCACTCGTACATTCGTTGTTTCTAATTAGTTTTTTTTTCTGATTTTCGTTATTTTCGGATTCGTTCGATTCGAACGATTCGTTAAAATTTTTAGCCAATCGTTCGTTCATTCGTACGATAACAAATGAACGAAAATAACGGAAAAAAAAAACGAAAAAACTAAAAAAAAAAAGAAACGAATTGCACATGTCTAGTAAACATATGCTCTCAGTTTTTCTCATCCCCTCCCATCGTGGATGCATGGAATACAGCCCACCGGTGTGAATTCTGGAAGTCTTGTTGGGACCTGGCTTCTTCTAGTGGAGACTTTTCTTCATTTGCTTTGTCTCCTTTGAAAAATGTTGCTACTATTTTGGGACATTGTTTCTTCCTTCTTCAAAATGACAACCTGTGAGTGACGGGGTCTGGGTCCGCTCCAGACCTCTTGACAGCCGTTCAACCCAAACCTGAACTATCAGTCAACATGGCTTCGGTCTTTAAAAGGTAAACTGGATTGACAAGGTGCCTGCTTCAATTGTCCATATCCCACACTTCTATTATGTTATTATATGCCGTCTAATATTTATCTCAGGCCTTTTTCACAATTTAATATGTGTTCCGGCCGTCCACCGGGAATTCAGCAATGATGGATTTTTCATGCTGACAAGAATGTAGGCACTGCACTTGCCGAGTTTGCTGCTCATTGGAGTGCTGGTACCTTTCTAAACAGATCCCGAAGGGGACGTGTCACAGCGCCTCGCTAGTTTTTGCTTGATGTGCGCTGGCAGCTCAGTCAGAATTGTAAATTCGAGCAATAAGTCATTGAATAAAGACTGTCACATACTATCTTTAATGTAACAGAGGGGTTAGCATGGCGAAACAACCAACTGGTAATGAAGATGATGTGTCTTCCCGATGCCTAAAGCAGAACTCCAGACAGAAAACGAAATGAGCAGCTGCAAGTCACATAGATAAAATTGTATTACCTGACGAAATTTGTACTTTGTTTCTTTTTCTTCAAATAATCTGACTACAAGCTTAAAGACCCCAGTATTCAGAGTAGGAAGCTCTGTAGCTTTCTATGTCACCTACCCACCTTCTGGGAATGTGCTTCACCAACAAGTAAGGTTTACCTTGAGTTCTTCCTATCCTGTTATAAATGTATAAACACCCTTCCCACCCCATCCTCTCAGGTTGACAGAACCGGAATGGACCCTGGAACTGCAATGGAAATTGATTGGCTTACATTCTTACATTCAGCCCCATCCTTTGTAGAGCGACCGTGTTCAACCAGGGTTCCTTCAGATGTTCCTATTGGGTTCTTTGAGCTGTGGTTGATTGGACTACCATCTTATGGTTTTTGCAAAGTTTCAGGGCCAATGCCAGTTGGCAGAGCCAACTGCTTGACATCAAGAATCTATTTAGCTGCCTGTAAGAGTGGCGTTCTTATCACCACTGAAATGGGGACAATCTTCCCATTGATCACCAATGTAAGGAACATTCTTCTCACTGATCACCAATGTAAGGAACATTCTTCCCACTGATCACCAATGTAAGGGAACATTCTTCCCACTGATCACCAATGTAAGGAACATTCTTCTCACTGATCACCAATGTAAGGAACATTCTTCTCACTGATCACCAATGTAAGGGACATTCTTCCCACTGATCACCAATGTAAGGGACATTCTTCTCACTGAACACCAATGTAAGGAACATTCTTCCCACTGATCACCAATGTAAGGAACATTCTTCCCACTGATCACCAATGTAAGGAACATTCTTCTCACTGAACACCAATGTAAGGAACATTCTTCTCACTGATCACCAATGTAAGGAGCATTCTTCTCACTGATCACCAATGTAAGGAACATTCTTCCCACTGATCACCAATGTAAGGAACATTCTTCTCACTGAACACCAATGTAAGGAACATTCTTCTCACTGATCACCAATGTAAGGAGCATTCTTCTCACTGATCACCAATGTAAGGAACATTCTTCTCACTGATCACCAATGTAAGGGACATTCTTCCCACTGATCACCAATGTAAGGAACATTCTTCTCACTGATCACCAATGTAAGGAACCTTCTTCTCACTGATCACCAATGTAAGGAACATTCTTCTCACTGATCACCAATGTAAGGAACATTCTTCCCACTGATCACCAATGTAAGGAACATTCTTCTCACTGATCACCAATGTAAGGGACATTCTTCCTACTGATCACCAATGTAAGGAACATTCTTCTCACTGATCACCAATGTAAGGAACATTCTTCTCACTGATCACCAATGTAAGGAACATTCTTCTCACTGATCACCAATGTAAGGAGCATTCTTCTCACTGATCACCAATGTAAGGAACATTCTTCTCACTGATCACCAATGTAAGGGACATTCTTCCTACTGATCACCAATGTAAGGAACATTCTTCTCACTGATCACCAATGTAAGGAACATTCTTCCTACTGATCACCAATGTAAGGAATATTCTTCTCACTGATCACCAATGTAAGGAACATTCTTCTCACTGATCACCAATGTAAGGAACATTCTTCCCACTGATCACCAATGTAAGGAACATTCTTCTCACTGATCACCAATGTAAGGAATATTCTTCTCACTGATCACCAATGTAAGGAACATTCTTCCCACTGATCACCAATGTAAGGAATATTCTTCTCACTGATCACCAATGTAAGGAACATTCTTCTCACTGATCACCAATGTAAGGAACATTCTTCCCACTGATCACCAATGTAAGGAATATTCTTCTCACTGATCACCAATGTAAGGAACATTCTTCTCACTGATCACCAATGTAAGGAACATTCTTCCCACTGATCACCAATGTAAGGGACATTCTTCTCACTGATCACCAATGTAAGGAACATTCTTCCCACTGATCACCAATGTAAGGAACATTCTTCTCACTGATCACCAATGTAAGGGACATTCTTCTCACTGATCACCAATGTAAGGAACATTCTTCTCACTGATCACCAATGTAAGGAACATTCTTCTCACTGATCACCAATGTAAGGAACATTCTTCTCACTGATCCCTGATGATTTGGGTTCCCTAAGACCTGAAATTTATAGAAGGACTCCTCTGGGGTTAAAAGGGTTGAGAAAGGCTCATTTAAATAATAACTATAAAGGCGTTTGGGTTAATTTTACTGTAGCTGCACACTTGGTGACCTCTGGTGAAGTTGTCTTTTAATTAGTACCCCCCATGACCCTAGTACTTTGTAACTATAATAGCTTTGGGACAATTTTATTAAAATGTTTCTAGTATATGGCATCATGCACACAGACTATGGGTGGTAGGTGAGAGGGCCACACCATCTAAGTGTAGCTTTATTAGTAAATAAAAATAGTAAAAACAGTAATGCACTCACTGCAAAGTATGGGAGTGCCAGCATGCAAATAATACATCCTTCCTCAGCCCCATTTGGAAAAGGACATGGAGGCCAGAGCTGAGTTCCCCAGAGGAAACAGACGGTAATGCAGAATAACGCCAGAATAACACGTCGGGTGCTAAAGCATTACGGATCACTGTATTGTATATATATATATATATTGACAACCATGCTTTTTAATATATTTTTTTGTTCTATATGTTTTTATGACATTTATAATTAATACATTTTTTACATTCTAAACATCTCTACTTATTGTACGTGCCTTTAAAGTCCACCACTAGGGGTCCTCTTTGGTTAATAATCCGTTCCAGGAGAATGCTCGCAATCCAAAGTACTTGCATATCAAAGCGAGTTTCCCCATTGAAGTCAATGGAAATAAAATAATTTGTTCCGTATTGAATTCAATGGCATGCAATACCGCATGCGGCCAGAGCCGTGGGGGGTGCCGGACAGCCTCGGAAATGGCTGAAAAGGCCAGAGGACACCTCGGCTGACCTCGGCAAACCTTGGCAAACGTCGAGAAGACTTCGCTCCCGAGATTTGCCGAGGTCAGCAGAGCTGTCCTCTGGCCTTTCCGTGCATTTCCAAACGGCGTTGTTTGGCGATGTTCGGCTCCGGCGCCCCCCCCCCCACCTCAGGCCAAATGCGGTACTGCACACCGCTTTGGCCTGAGTCATGCTCGTTTTGCAAGACAACACTCGCAAACCGAGTTACGATTTCTAAAAATACAGTGCTCGTATTGGGAAACGCTCGTTAACTGCGTTACTCGCAATCCAGGGTTCCACTGTACTAAGTAAAAGAAAATAGTAGGTTCAAGTAGATCATGTGACTTCCAGATTCTAAAATAACTTTCAATACAGCGATAGGCACACAGTAACAAACTTTACATGTCTTATCAATGATAAATCAAGACAATTAGGTATACATAATTTAGCCATTCACATTGATTGAACACATGACCTGTTTTGGGTACTTGAGGACTAACATTGGGAACTGGAGTTCCTCCACACCAAACTAGTCAAACCACGTCTTTATAGAGCTGGCTTTGTACACGGGGCACAGTCATGCTGGAACAGAAAAGGGTCTTCCCAAACTCCCAAACCCCTTCCCACTTGCCCTGTTACCAAAGGTTACCAAAGGTTGGAAGATCACATACAGTAGATGTCAGCGTTTGTCAATGTGCACTTGGATTTGGAATGGGATGTGCAGCAAGCTCCTATAGGAATGATGGTCTGGCATCCACAAATGCTTGGCAATATACCGTATATACTCGAATATAAGCCGAGATTTTCAGCCCATTTTTTAGGGCTGAAAGTCCCCCCCTCGGCTTATATTCGAGTCACCGCCGTCTGCCTACATGAACAGCGTGTCATGTAGACAGACGGCATTGTTCAAAAGCCGCGCCGCCTCCTCCCGCCCGTCCGTGATAGGCGGACACTAATTTTCCCAGCAGTACAGTGTTCCGCCTATCACGGATGTCCTGTCATTCTCATCTCATGGACGAGGATGAGAGAATGTCCGTGATAGGCGGAACACTGCACACTGACTGCTGGGAAAACAGCGTTCCTCCTATCACGGACGAGGAGGAGGAGGAGGCGCGTCTTTTTAATTTTACAATGGCGCCGTACACGCTGTGGGGGGACAGAGCGAAGACCGATGACAGATGGCAGAGGGCACAGGGCACAGGACGGAGGGCACAGGACGGAGGGCACAGGACGGAGGGCACAAGGACGGATGGCACAGGACCCGCAGATCGGCACAGGTAGGCTGCAATGGGGACACAGGGGGGGTCTGTACAGGGGACATGCAGCTGCAGATGGGCATTGCTGACCCTCTTTTCCACTTACAGTAGCTGCTGCATTTTGTACCCTCGGCTTATACACGGGTCAATGCATTTTCCCCATTTTTTTGTGGTGAACTAGGGGCCTCGGCTTATACTCGGGACGGCCTATACTCGAGTATATACGGTAGTATATCTTCACTATTTCTATCTTGACAAGTTCCCTTTAATTCAACATCATGTATGTCTTTATTCCGTCTATTTCCTCTCCAGGGATGATACACTGCAGTCAGTCTGTAATGAAGAAAAAAAAAATTGCAGAAGATTAAGGTTATTTCCATTTCTCCTATCAGACTGGTCTACATAAGTGTTAAATTAGGTTTCCAAGGGATAGGCCACCATCACATTTGTATTATCTGTTGGTAGTAGTCCCTTGAGTGTCTCCAATCTGATAACTGAGCAGTAGGGGGCGGCTCGCTTTTGAATGTCATGCCTGATAATTATATCTTAATACGTTTCCCTCTTTTAAAGCTGTTCCTTTGTTTTAAAAAGTTGAGCCATTAGAAATGGTAAGCACACAGAATGAAACATTAAAAAGCCGTCCTCCCATTGGCAGTCTTCAAGGAATAATCAGGAGCTAGCTTGGTTGCAATTAAACTCATAATACCAATCTTCTTTTATATGTTCCCATATGAGATTACAGGGAGCTCTCTTTAGTGATTGTACCCATATGTGATTCTTTTATGAAATTAGTTTGAACATGTGCTCCACCATTATTACACCCATAGAGGCAGAGGATGAGAACCGATTTTATGTGATAAGATTGTCCCATTATTTCTATTTCTACAGCTGCGGATTCTTGTAGGAAATTATGCAATGTATTAAAGAGGATCATCAGGGACCTATAAGAAATGGAACAGTCTTTCTCCTTAGAATCTCTTTACCTTGGCCTTATCATTTTGTTGGCATGGGCCACTGAACAATGTGAGGTCCTGTATAGATGGGCTTTGGGCTTGTGTTGGTGCCATCAGTTTGACATCAATTTGTTAGGCTTGGGTAGGAAATTATATAATGTATTAAAGAGGATCATCAGGGACCTATAAGAAATCTAACAACAGTCTTTCTCCTTAGAATCTCTTTGCCTTGACCTTATCTTTTTGTTGGCATGGGCCACTGAACAATGTGAGGTCCTGTATAGACAGACTTTGGGCTCTTGTTGATGGCATCAGTTTGATATCAATTTGTTAGGCTTGGGTAGGAAATTATATAATGTATTAAAGAGGATCACCGGGGCCGTTTAAGTAATGGAACAACAGTCTTTCTTCTTAGAATCTCTTTACCTTGGCCATATATTTTTGCTGGCATGGGCCACGGAACAATGTGAGGTCCTGTATGGACGGGCTTTGGGCTTGTGTTGATGCCATCAGTTTGACATCAATTTGTTAGGCTTGGGTAGGAAATTATATAATGTATTAAAGAGGATCATCAGGGACCTATACAAAATTTTGTTGGCATGGGCCACTGAACAATGTGAGGTCCTGTATGGACAGACTTTGGGCTCTTGTTGATGGCATCAGTTTGAACAGTCTTTCTCCTTAGAATCTCCTTTCCTTGGCCTTATCATTTTGTTGGCATGGGCCACTGAACAATGTGAGGTCCTGTATGGACAGACTTTGGGCTTGTGTTGATGGCATCAGTTTAACATCAATTTGTTAGGCTTGGGTAGGAAATGATATAATGTATTAAAGAGGATCATCAGGGACCTATACAAAATGGAACAACAGTCTTTCTCCTTAGAATCTCTTTGCCTTGACCTTATCGTCATGGGCGTCCGCAGGTAGGGGCAAGGGGGGTCAAGTGCCCCCCCCCCCCCCGGAATCAGGGATCGGATCTTAAATTCAGCACAGTTGTGTCTCTATCGAGGTGCCGCACCCGGGTGCCACCCACCAGTGGGGTGACACCATTAAGGTGCTGTCAAGTGTAGTGTGACTTTGGGCTCTTTTCCCTGCTCAGTCCAGCAGAGAACTTGGCAGTGCTGTGACGGAAGAATGGCGAGCTGCGGGCTATCAGAGGTTTCCCCCGCTCGCCCCACCCATTCTTCTGTCAGGGAGAAGAGACGGCGGCTCTCACCAGGTTCCCCACCCAGCTTCCTACCCGCTCCGTTCCTTCCCTATTGGCCATAACTGAGGGCCAATCAAAGGCGACTAGGAGAGGCAAGCTTCATGGGACAGGTAGTCCCAAAAGATTTGCGGCTCCATTTTCCACAGGGAGGAGGCTACAGGACGAGGAGTGTGCTGGGCGGAAGCCAGAGAGAGAGCCTGCCAGGGCCACAAAAGAGAGTCATGCTGCCCAGCGCCACCAGAGAGAGAGCCACACTGGCCAGCACCACCAGAGAGAGAAAGACTGAGCCACTACCAGGGTACAGACATGCTACACTACTGACCAGTGTCGCCCCCGGGGAACCCAGAGTGAACGATCGTCCAGCCGGAGTGATCACTGCTGTAGTTTCGCTGGGTCTGGTAAGAGGGCCTGTTGGCCATTATCCATTACTTATCCTAGGGACTGTAATACGTCTGCAGACTCTGACCATAATAATGTGATAATGACATTGTCGAAAAGGGGCGGTGCATGGGTGACCCTAAAATTATGCCCCCCCCCTGAAAAAAGTTCTGCGGACGCCCATGCTTATCGTATTTGTTGGCATGGGCCACGGAACAATGTGAGGTCCTGTATGGACAGACTTTGGGCTCTTGTTGATGCCATCAGTTTGACATCAATTTGTTAGGCTTGGGTAGGAAATTATATAATGTATTAAAGAGGATCATTGTGGGCCTAGAAGAAATGGAACAGTCTTTCTCCTTAGAATCTCTTTACCTTGACCTTATCGTATTTGCTGGCATGGGCCACGGAACAATGTGAGGTCCTGTATGGACGGGCTTTGGGCTTGTGTTGATGGCATCAGTTTGACATCAATTTGTTAGGCTTGGGTAGGAAATTATTTAGGCCCCTTTCACACTGGGGCGGTTTGCAAGCGCTATTGCGCTAAGAATAGCGCCTGCAAACCGACCCAAAACAGCTGTTGCTGTTCCTTCAGTGTGAAAGCCCGAGGCTCAAAAATGTCCTGCAAGCCGCATCTTTGGCTCGCTATAGGAGCGGTAAATTTACCGCTCCTATAGCGCCCGGTCCCATTGAAAACAATGGGGGAGCGCGCCGAACCCGCCCGCAAAACGCCGCAGCGGCGGTTTGCGGGCGGTATTGACCCTTTTTCGGCCGCTCGCGGGGGGTAAAAAACCCCGCGAGCGGCCGCAATGCGCCGCTAAAACGCCGGTAAACGGCGCTAAATATAGCGCCGCTTACCGCCAGCGCCCCCACCGCTCCAGTGTGAAAGTAGCCTAAATGTATTAAAGAGGATCATCAGGGTCCCATGAGAACGGGAACTGCAAACCTTTCTCCTTAGTAACTGTTTATCTTGGCCTTTTTTTCCCTGTTGGCATGGGTCACCAACAAATGTTAGGTCCCTTACAGGTACAGATGGGTTTTGGGCTTGTCGATGCCATTAGTTTGACATCAATTTGAGCAGCTTCTGAGATGAGAATTCATTGACAGGTACATTTGACCTGCAGTGGACCACCTTCTAACCTGCATTTGGCAGCACAGTGGTGTAGTGGTTAGCACTTTCACCTAGCAGTAATAGGGTCGCTGGTACAAATCCCGACCACGACACCTTCTGCCTGGAGTTTGCATGTTCTCCCTGTGCCTGCATGGGTTTCCTCCGGGTACTCCGGTTTCCTCCCACACTCCAAAGACATGCTGGTAGGTTAATTAGATCCTGTCAATAAAATTGGCCAAATATGTGTATGTTGTATGTGTTTGTAAGCATGTCAGGACCCCACACGGCAAGGACCGCACTATACCACAGATGGACACCGGTGGCAAAAAGCGCCCTGAGGCGATTCAGTTCGCATAGGTTGCGCTATACAAGTCATTCATTCATTCATTTGACCTGTTTCAAGCAGGTTGTGCAATCCAATAGACTGTATACAGTAGCATTACAAATCCCAATAAAAGCAAACAAAAGCCCGCCAGCACAGGTCCTTACACTCATGCACAGGGCACCACACGGTCACGTCACTCTGACACTGGAATTTAGTAGAATACTGTTTCTTGCCAGAAAACAAATTGCACAAAAGTGGACCTCGCCAGATTCACCGACGGTAGCAAAATTGGATATCAGATGTTTTAATTTGAAATTAGAGCAGACGACTTTCCAACACAGAGCACTCTAAATACATTGCAAAATTACATTGCTAAATATTTGGCTGAAAGGACTTCAGAATGGCTTCAGACATCTGGTCTGCTACCATATAATTTAGTCTTTGATTACACTTTGGTTAAAATATAGGACGTGAGGATAGGAGTATTCTTTAAGATTATATTAGGTACCGTATATACTCGAGTATAAGCCGAGTTTTTCAGCACATTTTTTTGTGCTGAAAGTGCCCCCCTCGGCTTATACTCGAGACAAGCACAAAGAATGAAATCTTCCGACCCGACTTTGCGGCCCCATATCTCGGGGCCACTTGGTCATAGGAACACCATGCTATGGAGATAGTTCCACTGGGTTTGCATACCAAATTTAGGGTTCCTAGCACTAAGTGGCCCCGAAATATGGGGCCCCAAATTCGGGTCAGAAAATGTCATTCTCTGCTGCAGAAAAAGTGCTTAACATTTTCAGACCCGACTTTGGGGCCCCGTATCTCGGGACCATTTAGTGATAGGAACGCCAAATTTGGATATGTTGTAGTGCTAGTTCCACTGGGTTTGCACATCAAGTGACCCCGAGATACGGGGCCCCAAACTCAGTCAACTGTGTCCATCTGCATCAATGTCATTTCGGGACCCTTTGGGTCCAGAGACCCCAATTTTTGGCTGCAGCTAGGGGGGCATCTAGGAACCCTTAACTACCAAGTTTGAAGTTCGGGGGACCTATGGCTGCAAATGGGCACAGTGAGGCTGCAAATTGGCACAGTGAGGCTGCAAATGGGCATTGTTGACCCTCTTTTCCACTTACAGTAGCTGCGCATTTCTCACCCTAGGCTTATACTCGAGTCAATACGTTTTCCCATTTTTTTGTGGTAAAATTAGGTGCCTCGGCTTATATTCGTGTCGGCTTATACTCGAGTATATACGGTAATTTTAGAAATTGGGAAACGTCTACATATTGTGGTTGTTTGGTGTTGGACTGTTTTTATTTTTAATGTTTTTTTTTTTTATTGGTTTGCTTTTTCTTTAAAAATCTTTAATAAGTGAAATATGTAATCAAAGAAGTATGTCTAAGGCCAAAACTTTTTTTGCATTTTTAACAGAGTAATCATAGGCATGTGCACAGGGTGTTCCAGGTGTGCCTGGGCACACCCTAATCACCCTGTGCAGTGCAGATTTACCCTGCTGTCTGGGCACCCCTCTCCTCTCCCGCGGCTGCTGTAGGAGATCGATTCAGGATGGAGAGTTCCAGGATGTCATTTGCCAGCTCCTTCTTTTTCTGGATGAACACAGTGAGTTATTGGTACCGATCACTCACTGTGTTCATTCATAACTGGAGCCTAGGAAACTGAATTTACTGTGCTTCAGTTTGTGAATTAACAGGAAGCTGCTCCACACAAAGTACTTCCCATTCACTTTGTTTAGTGTAGCTGAGGCTGCAGAGAAAGGAATTGGGGAAGCTCTGTTCTCAGTCTGTTTCTCAAAAGTGAGTAATCAGGGGTCTGTTTAGACCCCAGATATTTCACCAAAGCCCCCTCAATGGGGCTCCTAAAAAAAAAAAAAAAAAAATATTTAATAATAAAAAACAATATTGTAATAAAATATAAAAAAAATAAAATTGCAAAAAAATAATAAAAAATTCAAAGTATTGACAATGACACTGACACCAATCTCTGCCTGACTGACACCGTCCACTGCTCTACTGACGCCATCCATGTTTTAATAAAGTTTAATACACTATATATATATATATATATATATATATTTATTTATACACACACACATGTGGGTTTGAGCTTTTGGGTGCACATCCTAAAGTAACAGGCTGCGCATGAGAGTAGGGAATGGAAAACCCTGCCAGTTTTTCCTTTTTTTTTGCCTTTTTTTTGCCATCTGTGTCCCATTTTGGAGATTGCCTTTTATTATCTGTCCTGTATAAGGATGGGCCCGGTGTTTGATTCGAACCCATGTTCGAATCGAGCACCGGGTGTTCGCCCGCTCGGCGAGCCCAGAACTATTGGGGCCGCTCGCATCAAATTCGTGTGATGCGAGCGGCCCCGCAATGCATTGCGGCCCGCGCAGTGCAATGCTGGCTGATGATTGGCCAAGCATGCACTGTGACCCCGCATGCTTGGCCAATCACAGCGCCGGCAGCGAGGAGAGCCATAATTGGCTACAGGCAGGATGCCTGTAGCCAATTATAGCTCAGGGGCTTTAGTACACGCCCCACGGGACGTCATGGGGAATTCCATTATGGCTTTCCCCATGACGTCAGAGGGGGGCGGGGTCACCAGGTGCCCTCCTTTTTAAAAGACCTGTCAGATGGAGCGGAGCCTCACACAGCGGGAGCCTCCCATTGCGCGGAGCGGCCCAAGAAGACACCGACGCCGACGCCGACGGAAGAAGATGCCGGACGAGAAGGACGAGAAGACCAGCGCAAGAAGAAGCGGATCGGAGGAAGAAGAAGATGGAAGAAGATGAAGGAAGGAGAAGATGAAGAAACCGAAGGATGAAGAAAGAAGAAAGAAGATTTTAATAAAGGAATTGTCAAAGACCGTCTCCTGTCATTTTTACCATTTTTGCCACTTTTTTGGTGAAATGGTAGGGGTACTTTTGTACCCCCTTACCATTTCACACAGGGGGGGGGGGGCGGGATCTGGGGGTCCCCGTGTTAAAGGGGGCTTCCAGATTCCGATAAGCCCCCCGCCCGCAGACCCCCACAACCACCGGGCACGGTTGTGGGGAAGAGGCCCTTGTCCTCATCAACATGGGGACAAGGTGCTTTAGGGGTCTTAGACCCCCAAAGCATCCTCTCAATGTTGAGGGCATGTGGCCTGGTACGGTTCAGGTGGGAGGGGGGGCCGCTCTCGTCCCCCCCTCTTTTCCTGCGGCCTGCCAGGTTGCGTGCTCGGATAAGGGTCTGGTATGGATTTTGAGGGGGACCCCACGCCATTTGTTTTGGCTAGGGTTCCCCTTAAAATCCATACCAGACCTCAAGGGTCTGGTATGGATTTTGAGGGGGACCCTACGCCATTTTATTTTTTTTTTTGGCTGGGGTTCCCCTTAATATCCATCCCAGACCTGAAGGGCCTGGTTATTGAATTTGGGGGGGACCCCTACGCTTTTTTTTTTTTTCATTTTTTTTATTTTTTATCAATGACTTTTTTTTATGAATGAGTTTCAATGAATCACTGTTCTCTGTGTTACGGGAGCCGTGAATTAACATTAGCCGCGAGTGATTTTAAATAGCTTTTTTACTTTCAAAAATGACACTTTGCGCAGAGACAGTTCTAAACACGGGAAACATGCGCCCCTTTACAGGCATACTATACACACCCCCCAGGTACGAAATTTAAAGGAATATTACACTTTTATTGTTTCAATTTAAGCATTATTAAAATCACTGCTCCTGAAAAAACGGCCGTTTTTAAAAAAAAAATTTGCATTGATACATGTCCCCTGGGGCAGGACCCGGGTCCCCAAACACTTTTTATGACAATAACATGCATATTAGCCTTTAAAATTAGCACTTTTAATTTCGAACGTTCGCATCCATTATAACTAATAGGGTTCTAAAGCTCGCACGGACTTTAGGTCCGTTCGCGGGTTCTGGTGCGAGCCGAACGGGGGGGGTGTTCGGCTCATCCCTAGTCCTGTAGACTTAACAGGAAATCAGTAGAAATATCTTCAAAAGGAAGGGATTGCTCTCTTATGCCCCGCACACACGGTCGGAAAATCCGACCACAAAATCCATCGGATTTTTTCCGACGGATTTTGTCCGACACTGGTGTTGCGTACACACGGTCGGACAAATCCGATCATTCTGAACGTGGTGACGTTCATTGCGTACGACGGGACTACGTAGAGGCTAGTAGCCAATAGCTTTGGTCTTGTAATGTGATCTGAGCATGCGTGGCACTTTGTCCGTCGGAATTCGCTACACACGATCGGAAAAAGTCTGATAGGACTTTGTTGTCGGAAAATTTGAGAGCAGGAGATAAAACTTTAAAAAGTCAGATGGAGCCCACACACAGTCAGAATTTCCGACAACGTTGTCCGATAGGACATTTTCCGTTGGAAAATCCGACCGTGTGTACGGGGCATTAAACAGTTGTCACGAGAACAGATGTCCCCATTGGAGTGAAAGCTCAAAATTTTGGATTTTCCCTAAATTTTCATCCAGGTGACAGTGAACACCAGGATACAAATAAAGTGTTAATCTACCTAATAATGTTGCAGATGCCAATAAAAACCTGATAGGGGTTTTAACCCCTACCCACTGTATCTAAAACTAAAAAAAAAAAAAACGAGTTGAGGCTTACATACACATTGGTGCCCCCCTTACGTTACTCCTGCTTTACTGAACCAACTGGAGCAAATAGTTGGTACTCCTGAGTATGGAGGAGCATGTAGTATGGAGGAGCATGTGACTTCATGTGGGAGGAGAGCCCAGTCATGTGACCTTTATTCCTGGATTTGAATTCTAAGTGAGTGGTGATAAGGTGTCTGGCAGGCAAGAATAACCACCCGTCCAGATCCTACTTGCACAATAGATCTAAACCCCATGTCACGCCTACCCCTAATGCAGGTGTTCTTCACCTATTGCAAACCATAGAAATGCATAAACCACTGCCAGACCAAAACCAGAAAAAAATATAATTTTAATTACTGGTTAAAAAATCATATAAAAGCATCCAAAGCATTTTAGGAACTTGGAGGGAGTCAGAAAAAAAAAGAGACCTCCTAGATCTATATTAGAACCAGTATGGAACTCCCCCCATGGAGTAACAACTTGACAACAGTTGCAGAGCAGCAATGGAGTTGCAATGGAGTCCATCCAAGTGTTATTCTGTGTTGAGCACTGATGAAGGGGGAATGGTGTTTCCCCCTGAAACACGTTGGATGTTTTGTAGCAGTACCCCCGTAGGGGCTGCTGGAATTTTGTGGTCCACCTGTCACCCTGCCCAGCTTAGCATTCACTTCCCAGTAACTCTCGAGGCAATGAACAGTCCAAATGTTTGTTTTATATTTTATTGAGGGATTTTGAAATTGGATAGGGTAAGGAAAATTATGGGATACCCAGGATCAATAATGGAATCAATAGGATGTGATCAGTTGGAACCTCTATTTACACGTCTAGAGCTCCAGTCTCCTCCAGCACAACGCTTATTTGTAGACTGTTACTCTCTCTCCTGTACAATACTTGGTTCCTGGTACAGCTAGCACATGGTAGGCCCAACTTTGACTCTGTCAGGCCTTAACAACTGCCATTTGCAGGCAGGGACCGCAGGCCTCTTTAGTGTAGCAAAAAATAGTGAAAGGAAAGTCTTTTAGTGCTAGATGTCCTATGGTGGACTACTGCTCCTAGTCAGTCCTCTTCAGGCCCTGCCAGCCCTCCTGGCTGCAGCTGCCCAACTTCACTGCCCATGGCATCACAATCTCTCCTGCTGGCTCTACATCCATCTCAGACCACTCTCTCCCAGTCTGTTCCAGCATGCCTCCCCAGCATTCCCAACTGCGCCTATCACTCACCAGCCCTCCTGGCTTCACTCCGGTGGATCGTTTCTGGAGACTTGCCTGGCAACACTAGCTCCCACCATCTTTCTTGGTTCCTCTGTGTGCCTCCTGTGCAGATCCTCCTTAGTTACTCAAGAAGGCTCTGACTTGCATCTGAACCCCTCAGGCCCATGGTCACCCCCCCCGTCATGGAAATTCCACTATACTCTTGCGCTATTAGGTGCCCTTTCAGCGTAATGGTATAATGCATCTTTAAATAACCCATGTCTCCCCTTTTCCCCAGTAAACAGACATAATCACCATCTCAGCTCCATCGTTCCTCCATCTGCCCAGCAGGGCAGAGGCTCTTGGCTTTTTAGTCACACACAAACAGGATGTGACCTCACAGGATGTGACAATACAGGATATGACAACACAGGATGTGACAACACAGGATATGACCAAACAAGGATAAGAATTTATACAACAACCAATGAATAATGACTGGGGGAGTTTTATGGGCGTTTCTGGGCGGGGGCAGCGTCTACTCTGTACACCAGGGGTGCCCAACCAGTGGCCCGCCGGCGGAGCCCTCTGATATGGCCCACGACCTCCTGCTCTGGGATGGCGGGTTGGCAAGTCCAGATTGTGGGTTGCCGGTCGGTCACCATCCCAGAGCAAGAGTGTTGTGAATGAAGCCGGCAGTAGAGGAGGCAAGTGGTTGCGGAGCAAAGCCGCATAAGCTGACCTGAATGGAAGACTGTTGTTAAAGGTAAGTTTATTACTAAAATCAGTGTATATGGGCATATCTGGGCTGCTTTCAAACTGATCCACAGGTGCAAAGCAGAACACCTGCAGGTTACCTGCACTGAGCCATAGACTTCTGCTATTACCTGCAGGTTTGGTGCACTTCAGAAAGTGCACCACCCCTTCAGGATATAATAGAAGTCTATGGCAAAGTACAGCTAAGCCACAGGTGCACTGCACTGCACCCTCAGTTTGGGTAAACCACAGCGCGTCAGTGTGAAAGCAGCATTAGGCTGCTTTTGACATGATCAGAACCTCCATTCACCTCTATTGAACCACAGATTTAAACGGACTTGTGGCCCTTTACACCCACCTACCTCCAATCCGATCAAAAAAAAAAGACAGAAAGGGAGGGTGGGGGGGGGGGGGGAGGTTGAGTTGCCATAGAGTTGAGCGGGCTGTGTCTGTGTGAGCTCTGCATATGCAGAGTGGACTTGGACCTGTCCTCCGCCCGCCCATTGTGGCCCGTGACTAATTACCAAGTTGCTATATGGCCCTCGCTCTTCAAAAGGTTGGGCACCCCTGCTGTACACCCAGGGCCGTTTTTCCCACTGGGCATGCTGGGCAGTTGCCCAGGGGCCCCACTTGTCTGGAGGGCCCCATCCAGGGCTGATCCTCAGCGCTGCAATCTGCTGCTTAAATTGACTGACTGCACTGGTTGCTCACTTCGCCGGCCGGCATCTAGCTAGCAACCAGTGACGTCAATCAGAGGCCGCGGCCGCCCCAGCATTCATAGCGCACTGCGGCAGTGGCTAGTGAACAGGCTCCGCCCACCTCTGCCATGTTCTTCAGATGGCATGGAGAGGGAGCAGAGTGGAAAGACGGCCCTTGATAGCTGGTGCTGCCTTACTGCTGTGAGTGACACACTGTACTGCACCAGGCCGGCGGCCTAGAGTAAGTCTAACAATGTCTACTTAAGTAAGTTCAAGTTGTGCATCAAACACAGCCACTGTCTGTGCCCCTCAAAAGCTGCCACTGTGCCCATCAAACAGCCACTTTGCCCATCAAACAGCCACTTTGCCCATCAAACACAGTCACTGTGCCCATCAAACACAGTCACTGTGCCCATCAAAGCTGCCACTGTGCCCATCAAAAGCTGCCACTGTGCCCATTAAACGCAGCCACTATGCCAATCAAACGCTGCCACTGTTCCCAAACGCTGCCGCTGTGCCCATCAAACTCGTGTCATATTGTCCAAACGTTGTGTTAATGTTTAAACACTGATTTTGTTGGAAGTACCAATAAATACAGCCTTATTGATAATTTGCATTTTTATTCTTGTGCGTGATCGTGTAGACAGGGCCCCAGTGCACTGTATTGCCCGGGGGCCTATAATGCTCTTAAGATGGCCCTGTGTACACCAAATGAGATCACAGGAAGCCTGAGATTATGAACGCTGCTCCCGACCACAACGATTCAAAGGCTCACGTTTTTACTATTTTTTGGTGAGTCCTTATTCTGCGTTGTTCAGAGAACAACGCATACCCGGACTATACTACTGTCTCTGTGGACGGCAGATTATCTGCAGGTGTATGCTCATGGCACCACAAATATGTTGATCGGGCATACAGGGGTGACACGAGCGTACATCCGCTAAACCGATTATGTGTCTGCAGAGCAAACACATCCCCCCCACGATCGTTCTGTGCATCGCACAGGGGCCATTCGCTGGTGGACATATCCCCACTCCGCAAACACTTTTCTACATCCCCAAGGAGCATTCCACTACCAAACGGATCTCAACCAGCGTCAGTTTGCACCAGGCAGCTCTTTAGAGCGGGCTGCGGGAGTACTAACACTGGGAAACACTATGACAATACATATTAAAATACATCTTCATAACATTTCCACAACACCCCCAGACTGGGGTGTGCCTCCTAGGTCCCGATAGCCTAGTGCTCCACCTACAGCTTCTTCCACCTGGCAACTCCTCCCCAGCTGGGCTGACCCTGGGTATATCAAGGAAACCTGCCCCCTGCCAATCCTAGTTGGGGATTGGTCAGGGCTCCCTGAGACACCCCAGACAGCTCCACCTCTCTTCCCCTCCTTCCTTCTAGAATCCTCTAGAAGCAGAAGGGAGGTAACCAAAAGATGATGCTTTCTGTGAGTCACCAGCCTACACTGAGCCACTCAAAGCCCACACAGATCAAAATTTACCTGCACTCACAAAAATCCTACTTCTAGCACCTACCTAAAGTAGAGGGTGTTACACTTTTTAGATTACTTTTTTTTTAACCAACAATTAAAATGATCTTGGACTCTTTTTTTCTGTATTTACTCTGGCACGCCTTTCTGCATGTCTATGGTTTGAGGTCCTGTTGGGTGCCCTTCAGGAGAAGCCTTGCTGTGTGGGAGCCGCCTCACCAGAGCTATGTTCCCAGCAAAATCAAGGTGAATCAAAGGTTCCATTATACGGTCCGAATTTTATGGATGGGCCGCAAAATGTGGAATGCGGGGGGTGCATAAGCCTGCCGAGTATAGTTATGTAACAGCCATAACCCCTGGGGGCGGCTATGAATTTGCTGGGCTTACCAATTACCTCCTCCTTGTAGCTCGTCGTTCGTTGTCTAGGGGTTCCCAGGGTTGGTACCCAGTAACTTCAGAAGCCGACACGCAAAAGTCCTTTTAAGGATTTTTATTTGCCAGGGTAACGTTCAACTATAACACAGTCTCTCAATTGGGAATAGAGGGCACGGGTGATAAAGCTCAGGCACTGCTGACATCAACTGAATGTCTCTTCCAGAGAGTAGCCACTCGCAACTGGGCGCTTCACTGCTGGATAAACCTCTAACTGTAGATTTAGCAGCCAAAAAGTGACTCGGAAATTTGCAAAGTCTCTGCCACAGACTAGGTTGTAACTGAAGATAAGTAGGAACCTTTCCCACAGTACCTGGATCTTTTAGCCACCTTGGCGATACCGTAAGAAATACGGATTCACTAGTGTCCATACAACTCAGCTCCCAGGCTCTAACAGAACAGCCAGCTTCTTGGCCCTCCTCCGAAGAGTCCTCCCCTGGTCACTTGTACGAGTTGCTGTGTCCCTCCAATGCCGAGAGCACACCGGGACACCTCCGAATCCTCCTTCAGTTACTGGGCCTCGAACTAGCCAGTTCCGAGGCTCGGGAACGGACGGATCCCCACCCCAGACCATGAGGGCCTCTGGGGCTGGTCAGGGTGACCATGCTCACGGGGACGGCAGACACTCCTGGGTCCGGGACCCCTCACGGGGTTGGTCCGGACCAGAACCAGGAATCAAAGAGCAAGCCGAACCCTGAACACGTGACTTCAGCATCTTAAATACCCCCTCCCAGACTACACAGCGGGGCCAGACGCGCCCACTGATTGGCTCTGAGAAAGATTGATACCTAACACGTCCAACCAGGCTTGGTTCTCAGCCTGTCACAGGGGCCTCACTGCACCTATCACCAGGCGGAACTCCAGTACCGCCCAGCCAGACTGATGCCAAAGTAAAAACCTGTACAATTAACCCCCAGAACTCCGTTATGTGGCGTACACACGGTCGGAATTTCCGATGGAAACAGTCCGATGGGAGCTTTTCATCGGATTCTCCGACCGTGTGTACGCCCAGCGGTCTTTTTCTGTCGGAATTTCCGACGGACTTTGAATTGAGAACCTGTTCTCAATTTTTCCGACGGAAAACCTTTCTATCGGATTTTCCGATCGTGTGTATGCAATTCCGACACGCAAAATTCCGACGCATGCTCGGAAGCATTAAACTTCCCTTTTATAGTGCTGTCGAACGTGTTTTATGCCGCTGTGTTATTGACCATCGGAATTTGGTGTGATCGTGTGTAGGCAACGCAGCTTGAGCGGAATTCCGTCGGAAAAACCGTCAGAGTTTTTTCCGACGAGAATTCCGATCGTGTGTACGCGGCATTACAGTTCTGGGAAAACGAAATTTGCATTATAGCGCACAGCCGCACACTTTAGAAAAGTGTCGGCGTACAGTTACATAGTTAGTTGAAAAAAAACACAAGTCCATCTTGTTCAACCATAAAAATAAAAAAAAAATAAAAATAAAAAATATCGTACAATCCCAGGAGAGAGCGAGTAGCGAGATCCTCTCTCCGTTATAAAAGAGCCGCTAAGTAGCTGTTTCATTGCTTATTTATTTCTATACATTGCATTCAAGCCGGTCCACTTCTCTAAAGCCCCATACACACGGTCGGATTTTCCGATGGATTCTGTCCTATCGGACAATGTTGTCGGAAATTCCGACCGTGTGTAGGCACCATCGGACAGTTTCCATCGGATTGTCCGACGGACAAAGTCCTATCTCCTGCTGGATAGATTTTTCGACAACAAAGTCCGATCACACCAAATCCGATCGTGTGTATCGAATTCCTGACGGACAAAGTGCCACGCATGCTCAGATCACATTACAAGACCAAAGCTATTGGCTACTAGCCTCTACGTAGTCCCGTCGTACGCAACGAACGTCACCACGTTCAGAATGATCGGATTTTCCGACAACTTTCTCCGACCGTGTGTACGCAAAACCAACATCGGACAAAGTACGACGGACAGGATCCGACGGACCTGGTCCTCGGATAATTCGAGCGTGTGTATGGGGCTTAACATGGAGGCAGTTATCCACAAGACACAAACAAAGACTATTGAAGGCAGATCACCTTGAGACCGCTATCCCACACGTAATCCCGGAGCCGTAATGTGAAATGATTGCATTCCCTCGCCTTGCTCATAAAAGCAAAAGAGAAAATCTTGATGATAATTTCATTTTGCTTTTATTACAAAACTACTGATTTAAATGTAACTCCGCACAGATGGGAGCAAGGATTTCACGCTGCCAGGAAACATTGTTTTGATGCTCAATGAACATTTTGCATATTAAAAATTCCTGCTGGTAGATAATCGAATATTTGCCTGGAAAAAAAAAAGAAGCAGATTCCTGTTTCCTGTTGGGTGCAAGCTAATTCGACCCGTTCTATTTTACAGCGCGCTCTCGTCTGGTTTCCCCTTCGGAGAAACGTGTTTCTTAATTGTAATAATTAAATCTGTCATGGCTTATATTTACAGTAACTTCAGAACTTCCTTTTTTTTAACCACTTTAAGACCAGCCTCGTTTTGGATTTTAGGTGTTTACATGTTTAAAACAGTTTTTTTTTTGCTAGAAAAAAAACTTAGAACCCCCAAACATTATATATTGTTTTTTTTCTAACACCCTAGAGAATAAAATGGCAGTCGTTGCAATACTTTTTTTTCACACCGTATTTGCGCAGCGGTCTTACAAGCGCACTTTTTTTGGAAAAAATTCACTTTTTTGAATAAAAAAATAAAACATGTTTTTTTTTGCTAGAAAAAAACTTAGAACCCCCAAACATTATATATTGTTTTTTTTTTCTAACACCCTAGAGAATAAAATGGCAGTCGTTGCAATACTTTTTTTCACACCGTATTTGCGCAGCGGTCTTACAAGCGCACTTTTTTTGGAAAAAATTCACTTTTTTGAATAAAAAAATAAGACAACAGTAAAGTTAGTCCAATTTTTTTATATATTGTGAAAGATAATGTTACGCCGAGTAAATGGATACCTAACATGTCACGCTTCAAAATTGCGCCCGCTTGTGGAATGGCATCAAACTTTTACCCTCAAAAATCTCCATAGGCGACGTTTAAAAAATTCTACAGGTTGCATATTTTGGGTTACAGAGGAGGTCTAGGGCTAGAATTATTGCTCTCGCTCTACCGATCACGGCAATACCTCGCATGTGTGGTTTGACCACCTTTTTCACATGCGGACGCTACTCACGTATGCGTTCGCTTCTGCGCACAAGCTTTTTTTGTTTTTCTTATTTATTTTTCTTGATTTTATTTATTTTTACAATGTTTTTAAAAAAAAATTTAATTGGCTCACTTTTATTCCTATTACAAGGAATGTAAACATTCCTTGTAATAGAAAAAAGCATGACAGGTCCTCTTAAATATGAGATCTGGGGGTCAAAAAGTCCTCACATCTCATATTTGGACTTCAATGAAAAAAAAAAAAAAAAAAATGTCATTTAAAAAAATGACATTTGTAAATTCCTCTTTAAGAGGCCATCTTAGCGTCACTCATCTCTATGCACAGGCAGGGAACGGACCCAATCGCCTCCGCCGCTGCCGACGGTTCCGGTAAGCGGCGGAAGGCACGGAAGAGTGGCGGGAGGAGGGGGCACATCTCCCGCCGCCGATAACGGTGATCTCGCAGCGAATCCGGGGCCGGAAGAGATGGATACCTCGGTTGTGGCAGCAGCTGCCGTTACCGAGATATCCCTCTTCAAAAAAGGGACGTACATCGTCGTGCGCCGGTCGGAAAGTGGTTAAAGACACAATAATGCAGAATAGAAAAAAAAAAGTGTTTGCTTGTTGGAAGCTTTTGCTTTTTATTTACATAATATAATTAGTAGACATGCGCACAACAGAAAAAGTTGTTTATTTTCGTTTTGTTTCTTTCGTTTCCGTTGATCCGTAACGATTCGTAAATTCGTAAGTCGTCGGTGTTCGTATTCGTAACGATTCGTATTTTCGTAAGAGTTATTTTTTTCGTTGATTCGTTTTTCCGTTAGTTTAATTTTCGTTTATTCGAAATTCGGACGCATTCGTATTTTCGTAGATTTAGTTACATTCGCACTTTCGTAAGATTGACTTATTCGTACTTTCGTAAAAAATTGTTTTCGTAGATTCGTAATCGGAGCATAATTCATAATTTTATGTAATGTGTATGCTATTATTACATTGTAAGAGACACGGAAAATTACGAATCGAAAAAAAAAAAAAGTTCTGAATGTACGAATTTTTTCGTTCAATCCATTCGAAGCACGTTAAGCAGCGCCATTGTAAGAGACACATGGAAAATTACGAATCGAAAAAAATAAAAAAATTACGAATGTACGAATTTTTTCGTTCAATCCATTCGAAGCACGTTAAGCAGCGCCATTGTAAGAGACACGAAAATTACGAAATGAAAAAAAAAAAAAAAAAAAGTTACGAATGTACGAATTTATTTGTTCAATCCATTTCAAGCACGTTAAGCAGCGCCATTGTAAGAGACACGGAAAATTACGAATTGAAAAAGAAAAAAAAAAAAAATAGTTACGAATGTACGAATTTTTTCGTTCAATCTATTCGAATCACGTTAAGCAGCGCCATTGTAAGAGACACGGAAAATTACGAATCGAAAAAAAAATGTACGAATGTACGAATTTTTTCGTTCAATCCATTCGAAGCACGTTAAGCAGCGCCATTGTAAGAGACACGGAAAATTACGAATCGAAAAAAAAAAGTTACGAATGTACGAATTTTTTCGTTCAATCCATTCGAAGCACGTTAAGCAGCGCCATTGTAAGAGACACGGAAAATTACGATTCGAAAAAAAAAAAAAAAAAAAAAAAAAAAAGTTACGAATGTACGAATTTTTTCGTTCATTTTGATTTTCATTGTTCCTGTTTTCGTTTTTCGTATTTTCTTCTTTCGTAGATTCGTTGTTTCTAATTAGTTTTTTTTCGGATTTTCGTTGTTTTTCGGATTCGTTCAATTCGAACGATTCGTTATTCGTTAAAATTTTTAGCGAATCGTTCGTTCATTCGTACGATAACGAATGAACGAATATAACGAAAAAAAACGAAACGAATTGCACATGTCTAATAATTAGTTTCATGTTCTTCAGAAAGTTTTCCATCATTTAAAGTATATCTAAAGCCAACATTTTATTTATCATTTTAAATAGTGGAGGGCAGGGGGTGCCCAACCTTCTGAGGAGCGAGGGCCACTTTATCGACTTGGTAACCGGTCGCGGGCCACAATGAGAAAGGGGGGATGGCAGGTCTGTGTCCACTCTGCATATGTAGAGCAGACACAGATGCAACCCACTCTACCCTAAGGGCCCTCCGATCCTTCCAGACAGAAGGGGGCAGATCGCCTACTGTTTTTTTATTTTATTTTTTAAAGTGGTGTTTCCACCAAAAAAAAAAAAAATGCTTAAAATTCATTAAAAAAATAAATAAAATATAATAATTGTAAACATTTTTTTTTTCACTCACCTCTAAATGCCTGTTGCTAGGGGGTCCCTCGTAGTCTGCCTCCTTCAGTGCCCGGGCCCTGACATCACTTCCCCTCGGCGCAGTCAGTCATCTGGGACACGTGACAGGTCCCAGATGACTGCGCGGCGTGTCGCGGCGCCGCTCGCGCATGCCACAGCCGGGTGCCCACAGTAAGAATGCCGGCGCCGCAAGTGGAGCAGGGGGAACGGGGGGGGGGGGCTTTGATCCCCCGCATCGCTGGACCCCGGGACAGGTAAGTGTCCGATTATTAAAAGTCAGCCGCTGCAGTATTTGTAGCTGCTGACTTTAAAAATTCTTTTTTTAAGGGGCACCCCACTTTAAGGAGATCGGATTGAAGATAGGTGGGTGTAAACGGACACGAGTCCATTTACATCTGCCGCTCTATATAGGTGAATTGAGGGTGCGTTTGAGTCCACCTGAAAAACAGACAGGCGGACCCGATAGGACCGATCATATGGAAGGGGCCTAAGGCTGCTTTCACACGGATGCACAGCAGTTTACCTTCTCCTCAACTGACCCCAATCTTCACTTCTTCCTCAGGATTTCTGCAGCTGGCTGGTACTGCTGGCGGGTACTGGTACTGCTGGCTGGTACTGCTGGTGGGTCCTGCTGACTGGTACTGCTGGTGGGTACTGGTACTGCTGGCTGGTACTGGTACTGATGACTGGTACTGCCGACGGTTACTGGTACTGCTGGCGGGTACTGGTACTGCTGGCTGGTACTGATCCTGGTGGCTGATACTGGTACTGCTGGCAGGTACTGCTGACTGGTACTAGTACTGCTGGTTTATACTGCTGGCTGGTACTGATGACTGGTACGGATTGTGGGTCATGGTACTGCTGGCCGGTACTTGTGGCTGGTACTGCTGGTTTATACTGCTGGCTGGTACTGATGACTGGTACGGATGGTGGGTACTGGTACTGCTGGTTGGTACTGGTACTGCTGGCTGGTACTGGTACTGCTGGTTGGTACTGGTACTGCTGGTTGGTACTGGTACTGCTGGCTGGTACTGGTACTGTTGGTTGGTACTGGTACTGCTGGCTGGTACTGGTACTGCTGGCTGGTACTGGTACTGTTGGTTGGTACTGGTACTGCTGGCTGGTACTGGTACTGATAGTGGTGGCTGGTACTGGTACTGCTGGTTGGTACTGGTACTGTTGGTTGGTACTGGTACTGCTGGCTGGTACTGGTACTGATACTGGTGGCTAGTACTGATAGTGTTCGCTGGTACTGGTGGCTGCTGTCCCAGATCGCGGGTTCCTGTGTCCCGACCCGCCATCCCCGAGCATAATTGTGACAGAAGCATGCAGATGCAGTAGAGAGCAGAGCCGGTGCTTCCTGTCACAGGCGGAGTACACTTGGTATCACTCCGCCTGTGAAGGAGCCGGCACTACACAGGAAGCATCGGCTCCGCCTCCTCTAGCGGCGGCTCCATTCCTTCGCACTAATGCTCAGATATGGCGGGTCGGGAACCCGCGATCTGGGCTTGCCGACGTGCCATCTCAGAGCAAGACATGGCGGGCCACATCGGTGTGGCACTCCTGGTGTAGGGAATACTTAAAATCCCTGTTCATCACTAATTGTATTTAATTTTTTATTTTATTTATCATGTTATTTATGTATTTTGTATTTTTTATTTATTTGTTTATTTGATTTTATTTATTTATTTGTTTATTTGATTTTATTTATTTATTATGTTATGTATTTTATTTTTATTTTTATTTGTTTATTCTACTGTAACGCCCTGCTCCTGATGGGCAGACGCTATATGTGAACATTTAGTTTTGTCTGAACTGTAGTTTAGCTCAGACTGATTGTATAAAAATCCTGGTTTCTGTTCCAGCTCAGTTGGGTTGCGTGGTTTTCCACTTGGCCGAGGGGTGGCGCTCTCATCATAGGCCAGGGTTGGAAATTGCAACAAGCTGGGTGTATTGAGTGCCTCTTTGCCCGGAAACAGTCAGTGGGAGTGGTCTGCCTGCTGTGCTTTCTGGGAGAGGGTACTTAAGGAACAGACCCCGTGATAGGGTGTGTTCCGACCTGATGGCCCTCCTGGCCTAAGGTGTACCGCAGCTGTTCAGTTGTCTCGGGGCCGGCTGGCCCAAGGCTTTGTTACTGAAAGGTAGGCCCAGAAGTCCTGGGGGTCTACCAATCCAGGGGTGTTCCTGTGCTGTCTTACCTGCGGGGAGAAGCCAAGCAATTGGAGAAACCAGGGGAGGACTCTTCTGAGAGAGAACCGAGCGGTACGGCTGGTGCCTCAAGAAGAGCCTGGAGACTCAATTGGAGGACACATCCCGGGTCATCTACCTCACAGTATCGCCGGCTCGGCTGAAAGAAACCGGTACTTGTGTGACTTTACTTTGATGTTACAAAAGTTACTGGTTACCAGTGGCGGCTGGTGCTCAAAATTTTTGGGGGGGCGCAAACAAACAGCCTCACTGTGCCATCAAACGCTGCCACTGTGCCCCAAATGCTGCCACTGTGCCCATTTAATGCTGCCACTGTGCCCATTAAATGCTGCCACTGTGCCCATCTAACGCTGACACTGTGCCCATCTAACGCTGCCACTGTGCCCATCTAATGCTGCCACTGTGCCCATGAAACGCTGCCACTGTGCCCCAAGTGCTGCAATTGTGCCTCAAATGCTGCCACTGTGCCCATTAAATGCTGCCACTGTGCTCCAAACACTGCCACTGTGCCCCAAGTGCTGCCATTGTGCCACAAATGCTGCCACTGTGCCCATTAAATGCTGCCACTGTGCCCCAAATGCTGCCACTGTGCCCATTAAATGCTGCCACTGTGCCCATTAAATGCTGCCACTGTGCCCATCTAACGCTGCCACTGTGCCCATTAAACGCTGACACTGTGCCCATCTAACGCTGCCACTGTGCCCATCTAATGCTGCCACTGTGCCCATCAAACGCTGCCAATGTGCCCCAAGTGCTGCAATTGTGCCTCAAATGCTGCCACTGTGCCCATTAAATGCTGCCACTGTGCTCCAAACACTGCCACTGTGCCCCAAGTGCTGCCATTGTGCCACAAATGCTGCCACTGTGCCCATTAAATGCTGCCACTGTGCTCCAAACACTGCCACTGTGCCCCAAGTGCTGCCACTGTGCCCATCTAAAGCTGCCACTGTGCCCCAAGTGCTGCCACTGTGCCCATCTAATGCTGCCACTGTGCCCCAAGTGCTGTCACTGTGCCCATTAAATGCTGCCAATGTGCCCTCTGCCCGCCATCTACCGGCACTTACCTTGTCTCGGTGTGCAGCTGGTGATGGCGTCAGGCGGCGAGCAGTGTCTACTCATTGCGACCCAGTATCTTCTCCCACGCTCCTCCTGTCTTCTGCAATGACTGGATGCCTAGGCGTCCAATCACAGCGCCTGTGACTTCAGCCAATCAGGTGGTAGGTAACACAGACCCGGCAACCTGATTGGCTGAGAGGCGGGTCAGTGTTAGGGAAGCAATGTATTCGCTTCTCTAACACAATACTGTGTAAACAGCGAACGCACAGCATTGCGCCCGCTGTTTACACTTATGGAAGCCTATTAGAGCCCACCACTCTAATCAGGTCCCCTATTAGAGCTGACAGCTCTAATAGGGCGCTTCCAAAAACACCCCCCCCCCCCCCACTGTAATTCAGATGCCCGGCGCCCGACAAGGGGCCGGACACCTGAATAGGGGGCGGCAGCGGTGACAATAGATAGATTCATGCAATGCACCAATCTATCTATTGGTGATAGAGCGGTGCAGGAGAGAGGGGGCGGCGCTCCTGCGCCCTCTATGCACGCACCGCCACTGCTGGTTACACAATCCTGTGGCAGAGGGTTGTGCAACGGTCCAACTAAATCTTCAAGTCTGTGGCAGAGACTATGACCGAGCATCGCATCGGCTGCTAGGTCAGTGAGAGAGGCCTATCCGGTGGTTGCTGGATCCAGTTGTTGAGCTGTTTGTCCTCTGGATTAAGAAGTCCCCATGACCCGCATTATAAGGTACCTGAATTCCCCTTAACCCTCCATCCCTCTATTTGAACTTTCTTTCTGTCAATAAAGCATTGAAAAAAAGGACTAATACCGCGTACACACGGTCGGAATTCTCGTCGGAAAAAGCTCTGATGGTTTTCCCGTCTGAATTCCGACGGAATTTCGCTTAAACTGTCTTGCCTACACACGGTCACACCAAATTCCGACGGTCTGTATTACAGCGGCATAAAACACGTTCGACAGCACTATAAAAGGGAAGTTTAATGCTTCTGAGCATGCGTCGAATAGTTTCCGAGCATGCGTCGGAATTTTGCGTGTCGGAATTGCATACACACGATGGGAAAATCAGATAGAAAGGATTTCCGTCGGAAAAATTGAGAACAGGTTCTCAATCCAAAGTCCGTCGGAAATTCCGACAGAATAAGACCGATGGGCGTACACACGGTCGGAAAATCCGTTGAAAAGCTCCCATCGGACTGTTTCCATCGGAAATTCCGACCGTGTCAGAGCTGAAATCTGTGAGAAACTCTTTAATGGGACCTCTACGACGGACGCGGTGGAACGGTGAGGTAACGGTAAGCCCAATCAAATACCAGCAGCTCTTTTGGGAGTTAGTGCTACACTACTATTTAACCGCTTCCCGACCGGCGCACGCCGATGTACGTCGCCAGAATGGCATGGATAGGCATAAGGGCGTATATATAAGTCCCTTTTTAAATGCCGCCGTGCCATCGGGAGCGCGCCGGTCGGGACCCCCGTGAGGCCGGTCGCGGGTCCCGCGGACTCGATCGCTGCGGGGAGACCCGCGATCGTCTCACGGGAAAGCTGAACGGGGAGATGCGGAAACAGCATCTCCCCGTTCTGCCTAGCAACTAGTGACGCCGATCTCTGCTCCCTGTGATTGGAGCAGAGATCAGCATTCACTAGCTGACAGCCACGCCCCCCCACAGTAAGAAACACACCCCTAGGCATACTTAACCCCTACACTGCCACCTAGTGGTTAACCCCTTCACTGCCAGTGTAATTTATACAGGAATCAATGCATTTAATTAGCATTGATTGCTGTATAAATGACAATGGTCCCAAAAATGTGTCAAAAATGTCCGATGTGTCCGCCATAATGTCGCAGTCACAATAAAAATTGCTGATCGCCGCCATTACTACTAAAAAAAAATTATTAATAAAAATGCTATAAAACTATCCCCTATACTTGTAAACGCTATAACTTCTGCGCAGACCAATCAATAATCGCTTATTGCGATTTTTTTTACCAAAAATATGTAGAAAAATACATATCGGACTAAACTGAGGAAAAAAAATTTTTTTTTATATATTTTTGGGGGATATTTATTATAGCAAAAAATAAAAAAGAATGCTTTTTTTTTCAAAATTGTCGCTCTTTTTTGTTTATAGCACAAAAAATAAAAACCGCAGGGGCGATCAATACCACCAAAAGAAAGCTCTATTTGTGGGGAAAAAAAGGACGTCAATTTTGTTTGGGATCCACGTCTCATGACCGCGCAATTGTCATTTAAAGTGACGCAGTGCCGAATCGCAAAAAGGAACCTGGTCCTTTGGTTGCAAATTGGTCCGGGGCTGAAGTGGTTAATAAATTCATTAATTAATTTGGTTATCGATATAATTATTTATTTATTTATTTTTTTGTTTCCATCTGTGCTATATTGGGAAGATTTCCTTTCACTTCTTGTGCTGTAGACACAACACTGTTTGAGTAAGCAGGAAGGAGAGCCGGGTGTGAGAGCCAACATGATACAACTCCTAGTAGGCAAATACAATCATTTATTGAAAGTGTGAGAGCATACAGGTCCCCCTGAAACGCGTTGGCTCCATCCGTACGTTCTCACATTTTCAATAAAAAATTGTATTCTCTCACTGAGACAGACTAGGGGAGTAGTGTTGTTTGATACATAATCCCATTAGAGAATATCATCCCTTGTGTAAAATTAGGCCAAAACATATATGTATAGTAGGTGGGACTTAAAGCATATCTCCAAGGGTTTAACATACAAAAGAATGTATAGCAATTTTATTCATACAGGTTAAAAACAGGTCATTTCTCTGAAACCTTTCATTGAACGTGAATCTAACACCAGTTCTCATCTAGATGGTGAAGGGAACTTAGATGGTAGACGCCTTGGAGACTGTTGAACATTGTAGGTCAATCGGCTTCCGGATCACCGGCTTCTTCAGGACCTTTGATCTCCACCAATAGAGTAATCACCCCAATAATATCAAAGGATACAAAATAAATATTGTGACAGACCAAACCAGGACAGGGGCTTTATTTCCTTTTTTCGAGGGTAATGCCGGCTAACCTCTTGCCTACCGACTATGGGCCTGGCATTCGAGGGGGCTACAAGAATTTTGGAAGATTTCCTGTTATATAATGCAAGAGGACATTATTACATTTAAAAGTCAAGAAAGCCATGATGGTCTCTGTGAATTTGACACTCAGTAACCAGTAGCATGTCTGCAGTCTCTGACCATCTCCTGTACTATGTCTGCAGTCTCTGACCATCTGCTGTACTATGTCTGCAGTCTCTGACCATCTGCTGTACTATGTCTGCAGTCTCTGACCATCTGCTGTACCATGTCTGCAGTCTCTGATCATCTCCTGTATTATGTCTGCAGTCTCTGACCATCTGCTGTACTATGTCTGCAGTCTCTGATCATCTCCTGTACTATGTCTGCAGTCTCTGACCATCTCCTGTAGTATGTCTGCAGTCTCTGATCATCTCCTGTATTATGTCTGCAGTCTCTGACCATCTCCTGTAGTATGTCTGCAGTCTCTGTCCATCTCCTGTACTATATCTGCAGTCTCTGACCATCTCTTGTAGTATGTCTGCAGTCTCTGATCATCTCCTGTATTATGTCTGCAGTCTCTGACCATCTCCTGTACTATGTCTGCAGTCTCTGACCATCTCCTGTACTATGTCTGCAGTCTCTGTCTTCAGTCTCTGATCATCTCCTGTACCATGTCTGCAGTCTCTGACCATCTCTTGTAGTATGTCTGCAGTCTCTGACCATACTATGTCTGCAGTCTCTGACCATCTCCTGTAGTATGTCTGCACTCTGACCATCTCTCTTGTAGTATGTCTGCAGTCAACCGCACGGAGGTCTGACCATTCCTGTACTATGTCTGCAGTCTCTGACCATCTCCTGTAGTTATGGTTCAAAGACACACCGCCCGAAGACGTAATACAAAGTACAGAGTCCAAGAGACCGGAGTACCGCAACGCAAAGGAGCCCCGTCGAAAACGTGAAGAAAAGGACAGAGTGGAACAACGAAGCAAAACAAGCCCCCACCGTGCACCCCGAGCAAGAACACCAAACGAGACGAAAGAAAGAGTGACGCCCCCGACCGCAGCGAGGAGACAAGAAGACGAGCAAAAGGAGTCCAAAAAAAAGGCGAAGGAGGCACGACACAGGCGAAGAAGCGAACCAGGCCCCACATACAACGTGCCAGAGCGACCAAGGGCCCGAGTTCGTCTGCAGTCTCTGACCATCTCCTGTACTATGTCTGCAGTCTCTGACCGTCTCCTGTACTATGTTTCCAGTCTCTGACCATCTCTTGTAGTATGTCTGCAGTCTCTGACCATCTCCTGTTGTATGTCTTCAGTCTCTGATCATCTCTTGTATTATGTCTGCAGTCTCTGACCATCGCCTGTACTATGTCTGCAGTCTCTGACCATCTCTGTAGTATGTCTGCAGTCTCTGACCATCTCCTGTACTATGTCTGCAGTCTCTGACCATCTCCTGTAGTATGTCTGCAGTCTCTGACCATCTTCTGTACTATGTCTGCAGTCTCTGACCATCTTCTGTACTATGTCTGCAGTCTCTGATCATCTCCTGTACTATGTCTGCAGTCTCTGACCATCTCCTGTACTATGTCTGCAGTCTCTGACCATCTCCTGTGGTATGTCCTCAGTCTCTGATCA
This sequence comes from Lithobates sylvaticus, assembly GCA_028564925.1. Lineage (NCBI taxonomy): Eukaryota > Metazoa > Chordata > Amphibia > Anura > Ranidae > Lithobates > Lithobates sylvaticus. The sequence continues at coordinate 212,508,298 of CM053035.1, read as the reverse complement.
TCTCTTGTATTATGTCTGCAGTCTCTGACCATCTCCTGTACTATGTCTGCAGTCTCTGACCATCTTCTGTACTATATCTGCAGTCTCTGACCATCTCTTGTAGTATGTCTGCAGTCTCTGATCATCTCCTGTATTATGTCTGCAGTCTCTGACCATCTCCTGTACTATGTCTGCAGTCTCTGACCATCTCCTGTACCATGTCTGCAGTCTCTGACCGTCTCCTGTACTATGTTTTCAGTCTCTGACCATCTCTTGTAGTATGTCTGCAGTCTCTGACCATCTCCTGTACTGTGTCTGCAGTCTCTGACCATCTCCTGTACTATGTCTGCAGTCTCTGACCATCTCTTGTAGTATTTCTGCAGTCTCTGACCATCTCCTGTACTATGTCTGCAGTCTCTGACCATCTCCTGTAGTATGTCTGCAGTCCCTGACCATCTCCTGTACTATGTCTGCAGTCTCTGACCATCTCTTGTAGTATGTCTGCAGTCTCTGACCATCTCCTGTACTGTGTCTGCAGTCTCTGATCATCTCCTGTACTATGTCTGCAGTCTCTGACCATCTCCTGTAGTATGTCTGCAGTCTCTGACCATCTCCTGTAGTATGTCTGCAGTCTCTGACCATCTCCTGTAGTATGTCTGCAGTCTCTGACCATCTCCTGTAGTATGTCTGCAGTCTCTGACCATCTCCTGTAGTATGTCTGCAGTCTCTGACCCTCTCCTGTACTATGTCTGCAGTCTCTGACCATCTCCTGTACTATGTCTGCAGTCTCTGACCATCTTTTGTTGTTTGCCTGTAGCCTCTGTCAGCTTTTTCTAGCATTACATTCACTGAATATTATGTGTTGCCCTTTGGCTATGTCAGGGGCTTCACCTATACTGAGTATGTTTACCACCCCCCAGCTGTGGCCCCCAGCGCCTCTATGCAGCGGCTCCCCATAGACAATGTGCACAGTAGACTATGTGCTGTATATTCTATCCGGATTCATGTGTAGATGACTTTTTTTCAGGCCTCTATTTTTGGCTCGGCGTTCCTCGCTCTCACAAGGTGCTTCACCCCGCAGCAATTTAATAACATCCAGGTCTGCCTGTATGATCTATAATAACACGCCGATATAGTAGACGTTATGTTAAATCCCCGCTGCAGATGTTCATTTTTCTTGCTGACAATCCCTATTAGCTGTGTGTACAAGTCTAACCTTTGCTGCGCGTCAGATGACTCCGGGCTTTACTTAATGGGAACTTCCTTCATTTCCATTCTTCTCTGTAAATGTATGGCGAGTAATCTGCCACCGAAGCTCCATTCCACCTTTCTTCCCAGTGTTATTTCCTTGCAAGATAATTGTAGAGTGTTCTTTATGTACTTGGCCACAACACATACAGTGCATCCGGAAAGTATTCACAGAGCTTCACTTTTTCCACATTTTGTTATGTTACAGCTTTATTCCAAAATGGATTCAATTCATTATTTTCCTCAAAATTCTACAAACCATCCCCCATAATGACAACGTGAGAGAAGTTTGTTTGAAATCTTTGGAAATGTATTAAAAATAAAAAAAATAAAATGTACAGAAGTATCACAGACTCCTCCCATGTACAGAAGTATCACAGGCTCCTCCCATGTACAGAAGTATCACAGGCTCCTCCCATGTACATACGTATCACAGGCTCCTCCCATGTACATAGGTATCACAGGCTCCTCCCATGTACATAAGTATCACAGGCTCCTCCCATGTACATAAGTATCACAGACTCCTCCCATGTACAGAAGTATCACAGGCTCCTCCCATGTACATACGTATCACAGGCTCCTCCCATGTACATACGTATCACAGGCTCCTCCCATGTACATAAGTATCACAGGCTCCTTTCATGTACATAAGTACCTCCCATGTACATAAGTATCCCAGACTCCTCCCATGTACATAAGTATCACAGGCTGCTCCCATGTACATAAGTATCACAGGCTCCTCCCATGTACATAAGTATCACAGGCTCCTCCCATGTACATAAGTATCACAGGCTCCTCCCATGTACATAAGTATCACAGGCTCCTCCCATGTACATAAGTATCACAGACTCCTCCCATGTACAGAAGTATCACAGGCTCCTCCCATGTACATACGTATCACAGGCTCCTCCCATGTACATACGTATCACAGGCTCCTCCCATGTACATAAGTATCACAGGCTCCTTTCATGTACATAAGTACCTCCCATGTACATAAGTATCCCAGACTCCTCCCATGTACATAAGTATCACAGGCTGCTCCCATGTACATAAGTATCACAGGCTCCTCCCATGTACATAAGTATCACAGGCTCCTCCCATGTACATAAGTATCACAGACCCCTCCCATGTACATAAGTATCACAGGCACCTCCCATGTACATAAGTATCACAGACTCCTCCCATGTACAGAAGTATCACAGACTCCTCCCATGTACATAAGTATCACAGACTCCTCCCATGTACATAAGTATCACAGACTCCTCCCATGTACATACCTTTGCTCAATACTTTGGTGAAGCCCCTTTGGCACCAATTACAGCCTCCAGTCTTGTTGGGTATGATGCTACAAGCTCGGCACACCTATTTTGGGCAGTTTCTCCCATTCTTCTTTGCAGGACCTCTCAAGTTCCATCAGGTTGGATGGGGAGCGTCGGTGCACAGCCATTTTCAGATCTCCCCAGAGATGTTCAATCGGGTTCAAGTCTGGGCAATGGTTGGGCCACTCAAGGACATTCACAGAGTTGTCCCGCAGCCACTCCTTTGTAGACATGTGCAATTCGTTTCGTTTTTTTTTGTTTTTTTTTTCGTTTTTTTCGTTCGTTCGTTTTCGTACGAATGAACGAATCGTTCGAATCGTACGAATCCGAATAACGAATCGTTTGAATCGTACGAATCCGAAAAACAACGAAAATCCGAAAAAAAACAACGAATGTACTAATGAAGAAAATCCGAAAAACGAAAACGAACGAAAAAATTCGTACATTCGTAACTTTTTTTTTTTGTTGAATTGGTAATTTTCCGTGTCCCTTACAATGGTGCTGCTAAACGTGCTTCGAATGGATTGAACAAAAAAATTCGTACATTCGTAACTTTTTTTTTCGATTCGTAACTTTTTTTTTTTTTGATTTGTAATTTTCTGTGTCTCTATTGAACAAAAAAATTCGTACATTCGTAACTTTTTTTTCGATTCGTAACTCTTTTTTTCGATTTGTAACTTTTTTTTTGATTCGTAAATTAATAAAATGTAATAATAGCACACATTACATAAAATTATGAATTATGCTCCGATTACGAATCTACGAATGTTACGAATGTTACGAATAAATACGAATGCGTCCGAAAATTAAACTAACGAAAAGACTAATCAACGAAAAAATAACTCTTACGAATGTACGAATCGTTAAGAATACGAACACCGACGACCTACGAATGTACGAATCGTTACGAATCAATGGAAACAAAAAAAAAAGGAAAAAGGAAAAAAATGAATTTTTTTCGGAAACGAAAAAAACGAAACGAAAATAAACGAATTTTTTTGTTGTGCACATGTCTACTCCTTTGTTATCTTGGCTGTGTGATTAGGGTCGTTGCCCGGTATTTGTTTTCATCTGGCGATTGGCTTTCTCATGAAAGTGGTCCAAGAGGCTAATTAGCGGCTGGATCACTTTCAGAAGCAGCGGGAGGAGTCATTCTCTCCCCTCCCGCCAGTGTTTATCAGGCTTACCATGTTTAACAGCATGCCTGGGAAACGATCCAATGGTTTACACGGCTGGCCATAGAGATATAGATTTTTTTTAAATTTACAAAAAATTGGGATATGTATTGTGGGTTCTTGCATTAAAATTCATTAGTGCATTTTTTCCAAAGAAAATAGCGTTTGAAAAACTGCTGCGCAAATACCGCGTGACATAAAAAATAGCAATAATCGTCATTTTATTCTCTAGGGTCTCTGCTACAAAGAAATATATAATGTCTGGGGGTTGTAAGTCATTTTCTAGCAAAAAAATACTGATTTAAACTTGTAAACAAAACAAATGTCCGAAAGGGCCGGCTCAGCAAGTGGTTACTCTCATTAGATTTTATTTTATTTTCTAGATTCCTCACTTTGCCGCTCTCTGCAGACCCGCCCACTCTTAAAACTGAACAGCCTCCTGTAGTATATTCCTATTTAACAGCAACTTCTTTGGAGTGGCGTAGTTTGAGTTGCCTGAACCCAGGGAAAAGCAAGTCTTGTGCCCCCTAACATAAGGACCATTAGCACTCCCTGCGTCCCTTACTCCAGAATCTAAAAAAAAAATAGAATATCATCAAAAAGTTAATTTTTTTCCAGTAATTAAATTCAATAAGTGAAACTAATATATTCTATAGACTCATTACACACACATTGATATATTTCAAGCATTTCTTTCTTTTAATGATCTAAATAAACCGTATGTTAATCAACATAAACACATAACATCCCACAATAGTTCGATAACAAGGTAACATGGGCACAATATTAATCTCATCTTCGAAAGATGAACAGACAGACAGAAACAATAGCCGACTCACTTAACAATGGGAATGCACACCTAGGAGGCACCCAATGGGAGAGACACACTTAACAATAAACCAACAACACTCAGTGATCTCACCCCAGCTCAGACTGTCCGGCATCAGTCTACAACAGTCTATGAGACAAACTCATACAATGTTTCAGCTGTCTGAAAAGGTGGAATTAATTTATCTTCATAGATTTCTTGAGGGATATTGTTGATAAATATTTCAGTGAAGGAGCTTCTCCAACCCAGTCTGAAGAAGGTCCGCCATATTCCCTCTGACCATTAACCTGTACAAGATTAATATTACACCTTTCTATCCACTCCAGAAGGAAAGCTTTATTGTCCTTATCCAGAGAATAAATCCAAGCCTCCTTCTTAGCCCCGTACACACGATCAGAATTTCCGACAACAAATGTTTGATGGGAGCTTGTTGCCGGAAATTCCGAACGTGTGTAGGCTCCATTGGACATTTTTTGTCGGAATTTGGTGCTCAAATTTTCTGACAACAAAATCCGTTATCGGAAATTCCGATCGTGTGTACACAATTCCGACGCACAAAATTCCACGCATGCTCGGAATCAAGCAGAAGAGCAGCACTAGCTATTGAACTTCAATTTTCTTGGCTCGTACGTGTTGTACGTCACCGCGTTCTTGATGTTCAGAATTTCTGACCACATTTGTGTGACCGTGTGTATGCAAGACGAGTTTGAGCCAACATTCGTCGGAAATAAATCCAGGATTTTGTTGTCGGAATGTCCGATCGCGTGTACGTGGCATTAGAGTTCATCACATGGTTGTCCATTATTAGAGAATGATCTCCTCTCTCCATGGCATCAGAGGCTGAAATTAGCTATTTTCCATGCTCTGACCAAGAGAAGAAGACTAATGCCCCGTACACACGGTCGGATATTCCGATGGAGGAAGTCAGATCGGATTATGTTGTCGGAAAATCCGATCGTGTGAGGGCTCTAGCTGACTTTTTCCGTCTGAAAAAATTTGAGAGCAGGATCTAAAATTTTCCGACAACAAAATCCGATCTGACTTTTTTCCGATCGTGTGTAGAGAATTCTGACGCACAAAGTGCCACGCATGCTCAGAATAGATTTGGAGACGAAAGCTATTGACTACTGGCCTCTACGTACAATAGATGACTCACTTAACAATGGGAATGCACACCTAGGAGGCACCCAATGGGAGAGACACACTTAACAATAAACCAACAACACACAGTGATCCCACCCCCACCTCAGACTGTCCGGCATCAGTCTACAACAGTCTATGAGACAAACTCATACAATGTTTCAGCTGTCTGAAAAGGTGGAATTCATTTATCTTCATAGATTTCTTGAGGGATATTGTTGATAATGTTTTCTGTCCCAAGTCTAGGAGCTTCTACAACCCAGTCTGCAGGAGGGCCACCATATTTTCTCTGACCATTAACCTGTACAAGATTAATATTACACCTTCCATCCACTCCCGAAGGGAAGCTTTATTGTCCATATTCAGAGAATTATTCCAAGCCTTGCTCTTATACACACGACCGGACTTTCCAGCAGAAAATGTCCGACGGTCTTCCCGACGGACTTTTGACCGAGTTACAACGGGCTTCGGAACGAACGGACTTGCCCACACATGAACGGACTAAAGTCCGTTCGAAAGTCCGTTCGTTTTGAATGTGGTGACGTACGACGGGACTAGAAAAGGAAGTTCAATAGCCAGTAGCCAAAAGCTGCCCTTGTGTCTTATTTGGTCCGTCGGACCAGCATACAGACGATCGGTTTTCCCGATAGGAATTGAGTCCGTCGGACAGATTTGAAACATGTTCTATTTCTAGGTCCGTCTGAATTTTTAAAAAGAAAAAGGGTCGGATTATCCCACACACGATCGGAATATGCGACGGAATGATTCCGTCTGACCTATTCTGCCGGAAAGTCCGGTCGCGTGTACGCGGCATTAGAGTTCATCATGTGGTTGTCCATCATTAGAGAATGATCTGCTCTCTGCCTCGAGGCGATTCAGTTTGCAGTTGCAGCGCTATACAAGACATTCATTCATTCATTCATTCCATGGCAGGGAAGAAGCAGACAGTCTCCTCCATGGGCCATAATCAGTGGGAAGGAGGCTAGTCCATAGTCCTCTCCAAAAAGCCTATGATCTGGTTGGGTCTGTCACAATATCTTTCTCTCTTTCTCTCTCTTTCTTTCTCTCTCTCTCTCTCTCTCTCTCTCTCTCTCTCTCTCTCTCTCTTCTCTTTCTCTTTCTTTTTACATAGTTACATAGTAGGCAAGGTCTAAAAAAGCCACAAGTCCATCAAGTCCAACCCATGTGTGTGAGTATATGTCACCTCTTTCTTTGAGGTGGTTGAGGCAAAGAACAAAGAACCTATCCCAGTGCTCGACAAACCCCAGTCGCCAGACTAGAATTAGTGACCTGGCGCCCGAGGCAGCACAGCTGGGGGTATCCTGTCTCCATAGTGCACCTATCCCCCCCCCCCCCCGCGCGCACGATCGCGATGGACCGTGCCGGCCGGTAATTGAGGCCGCGGCTTTGCGACCTTGTGCAGTCCTATGGTACCTTCTAGAATCTGGCGCCCTCTTGTGGTGGCCGTTGGTATGACACCCAGCAATGCTAATGGAGCTGTTTGTTTTCTCTGCCTGCCCATCTCCTTCCCTTTACTTAGAACCCCCAAACATTATATATATTTTTTATTCTAACACCCTAGAGAATAAAATGGCGGTCGTTGCAATACTTTCTGTCACACCGTATTTGCGCA